>JAAGEH010000015.1:19424358-19573842 GCA_011751065.1 Lasiurus cinereus | reverse complement strand
AGAGAGAGAGAGAGAGAGAGAGAGAGAGAGAGAGAGAGAGAGAGAGATTGTATCCCATGTGTTTCTTGAAGGAAATTTGCACAAGGATTTACAGAGTGCCTACTCTGTGCATGGCAAAAAGCCAGGAAAGATATGAAAGACAGTGAAATACTGGGCAAGAGACCTATCCTTGAGGAGATAGAAGGACATACCTATTTTTCAGAGGTCAGAGACTCATGGAAAAGGAAGACTGCATTATTAAGAAAAGTTGGGGGGGATTGTATGCATGCATATGAGCATAACCAATGGACACAAGACACTGGGAGGGGTGAGGGAATGTGCTGGGGGATAGGGGAGGCTGGGGGAAGCTCAATTGGGAAAAAAGGATACATATGTACTACTATTTGTAATACTTTAAACAATAAAGATAGGGGGTAGGGACTAGGATGACAAAGGAAAGGGTGAGAAAGGGGAGATATCTGTAACACTATCAACAATAAAAAGTATATTTATAAAATGACAATTTGGGAGGAAGAGAAGGGGTCATTAGCTGTGAAAGGCAAGAGAAGAAGGGTGAGAGGCCAAGAAGACAGGAAAAGGTTTGAGACATGCTGTGGGGAATGAATAAGGCCAAGGAATCAACAATAAATAAATAAAAGATTGTAGAGCTCCTGCAGGCTCTGGTGAAGTTAAGCAGCAGGGATGTATGCATTTGTTGATCATCCACTTTGTGTGCTACATATAGTAAATATTCAATGCCAGGCAGCTGCCTCTGCAGTTTCTGCACTCTTGGTCCCCCAGACAATGTTCTGTCTCATTATTTCCTAAATTGTGAGAAATCTGAGCAACAGATTCTGAAGACAGAGCATACACATACAGAGTTTGCTGTTATAATCAGAATTTACAACATAATTAATCTGACACATATTTAATGATATGCATAACTGTTATTGTGCTTGGTGGCAATTAGGCATAAACTGTAAACAGTTTACATAAATGCCTGTAATTTGAATTACTCCCATAGAGTTAAACCAAATTCTAAATTTCTTTCCTGAGTTTGTCAGCTCTTGTATATCCCTCATCTGCATTCACATCAGCAGTGCAGATACTGGGCTGGTGTTAATCGTTACTTCCATCAAGTATTTGTTATTTTTAGAGAATAAAATATGCTGTCTTCTGGACCAGTAATTATCTCTGGTCACCACCCATTTGGATATTTCATCTGAAGTGCCCATCAAGAACCACTCCTATCTCATAAGGTCTTCTTCCAGCCTCAGAGGGTAATTCCTGCCCCTTTTCAAGGGATTGTAGTTGGGGACAGAGGAGATAACTTTGGCTAGTAGTGGCATCATAGGGGAAAAATGAATCTCATCTGGAACTCCAGGGTCAAGTGGATCACAGGGTAAAGTAATATGACTAAATTTAGCCACCCACCCTTATCCCTGCCTCTTATCCTATGAAGTGACTAATACAGTCAACTTCATGGCTGCCCTTAAGGGGATCAATTCATACTAAAAAGAAAACCGTGCTCCAACCTAACCCTTGAAACATCTCTCACTTCATTAAATGAAGCAATTGCCTGAAATGCCTTTAAATTCTGGATATGTGTTGTTTTACTTTTGTTATTAAAATAAAGTGGTTTTAAACCAAGGAATTTATGTCCATATGCATAACCCATGGACACAAACAATAGTGTGTTGAAGGCCTGAGAAGGGGAATGGAGAGGAGGGGGTCAATGCGGGGAAAGAAGGGTATCTGTAATACTTTCAATATTTAAGATACACTTAAAATAAAAATAAAATAAAATTCTCTAGATAAAAAAGAGAAAATGGTTTTAAAAATCCCAAGGAACCAGCATATTGATGGGTATACTTGTCAGTAGATTAAGCTTTGGAGTTAGATCTGAATGCTAAAATTTCACTTGCTAGCAGTGAAATTTTCATATTTACCCTTTCTAAACCTCAAGTTCCCACTCTGTAAAATGATGATGATAGTGTCTATCTCATATGACTGTTGTGAAGATTTTGTGGTATCATGTATGTAAAATATTAGTTCACTGACTAGAGCATAGTAAAATTTTAGTAACTATTAGTTGCATTTATTATTATTGTGATTATTGTTATATTTAGTTATAGTTTTGGCTTCCTCATTATTGTGACCATCCCTCAATGTGTTTATTTTTGTAAGATGCAGACTGCAGGAAATGAATGTATGAAATGCTAGTGGTAAATCTGGGTGTTAAAGCCACAAATGACCTTAAATCAAACAGAAGAGAGCAGATGGCTCAGACCCTCATCTATATTCCAATTTTGTTAGAGGGAGATTGGTGCTGACCTGGTACACAGTGAAACCTGACATTTAGAGAAGACTGAAGCTAGCCCAGATTAAAATGATTATTATAAATTCATTTAACCACAAAAATATATTAACTGAACCCTCAGTGCAAAGCACTGGGGAGACAGACGTGATATAGACAAGATATTAAAGGAGAAGAGAGAGAACATGTACAACAGTATCACAAGGACACTAACAGAGGGGCATCTTTGACACAATGGTAGTACCTAGGATGGAAAAAGTATTCCTCTCTGCTTTAGAGGAGCAGTAAAGCTTCTCTCCAGAAAAACAGCTTCAAGTGAGTGAAGAAATATGTTCAATGATATAGTTTACATATTTTAAATCTAATGTGGATAAAGCTGCATTTTCCCATATAGCTGCATTTTCTGAACTTACTTTTCACTTCCTAAAATGAAATGGATTACATGGCCACTATTCTAATTACCATTTCTCTATAACAAAGCACACAAGAAATACTTACTAATTCTGTGGGCAGGCATTTGGACATATCACAGCAAAGATGGCTTGTCTTCATGTTGAAAAACTTCATGACTAGAGGTGACCAGACAGATAAGAAGTATGAACATCTAGAGCAGTAATTTTAAAATTTTTAATCTCATGGCACATATAAACTAATTATTAAAATTCTGTGACACATCAAAAATATTATATTTTTTGATATTACAAAAATAGGTATAATTTTTATTCATTCCCACCAGATAGCTATTGTTATGTTGGCATTTAAAAAATACATTTTAATTGATTTTTAGAGAGAAAGGACTGGAGAGGGAGAGAAACATAGATATGAAAGTGAAACATTGATTAGCTGCCTGTTGCATTCCCACTACCAGGGATCGAGCCCACAATCTGGGCATGTGTCCTGACTGGGAATCAAACTGATAATCTTTTGAAGCAAGGGATGATGCCCAACCAATTAAGCCACACTGGTCAGGGCATGAAGGAAATTCTAAGCAGAGAAAATATCATATGCAAACAGTCTGAGATAGAAAAAAATTACAGATACAGTAAATTGAAAATGGATCCTAAGATAATAATGTGGTTAAGGCCTGGGAAGGGGGTAGGAGCAGAGTGCAGGGGGTTAATGTGTGTATGTGGAGGGGGGGGCATCTGTAATACTTTAAACAGAAATGAGTAAGACATATTTTTGTATTTAAGGAACTTATTAAATGGAGAGACAGACACACATATAAAAATAATCACTGTACAATGTCATCAATACTGCCATAGAAATATATTCAAAGTGTTTAGTAATATAGAAGGGAAAATATAACTTTAGAGGGGTAGTAAAGAATCAGGGGATATTTCACAGAATTTGTGACATTTGATATTTGATGTTTGACTTGGGCTTTGAAGGATGAAAAATTAACCCAGAAGAGGTGAGGCAGAGGTAAAAGTGGAAATAGTATGTTTATAGTCATGGAGTCATAAATATTATAAGACCTTTATTCTATTCTTAACTGATGATCTTTTTGTTAGAGATTGGTTAAACACAAGAGGGATGTGAACAAATTTCCATCGCAGGAAGATCACTCTGGTGACAGTGTAAGGAAGAGCCTAGGAAACCATTCTTACTTCCTGCCCATCCCCTTGACAGCCTTTATGTTTGTACTGCCATAGTGGACTGTGAAGAACATCAGATATGCAGCTCATATTTTTCTTCATTGGGTTTTCTATTCTAGAAATAGTAACTCATCATGATGTTAGGTATTGTTATGCTCACTGGATGTTGAACCCTTCTATCTTGGATAATAGTAACAAATGCTAAATAAAACATATATGCTATGTACATTTTTGGTATTAGTGTACAGTGGTGATAATACACACTGTACCTTGTTTTTTGTACTTATATCATAGAGATCTTTCAGATCAACACATGCATAGTTGACCCACTATCTTATGTTGTTTTTTTCTTTTGCCAGTTTTTTTTATTAATTTTTATACATATCTCCCCATTGCCCCCCTCCCTCCCAGGCATACCCCAACCCCCCAGTGTCTATGTTCATTGGTTATGCTTATATGCATGCATACAAGTCCTTTGATTGATTTCTTATCTACCTCACCTAACTTTAATCTTCCTGCTGTGTTGTTTTTGTTTGTGGATTCATTATATTGTACTGCATGGATTACTTTAATATATTTTTACCAGTTAGGTTGATTTTAACCTTTTGTTTTAATAAATAATCCTGCACTGACTGGTTTGGCTGAGTGGATAGAGTGTCAGCCTGCAGACTGAAGCATCCTAGGTTTGATTCTGGACAAGGGCATGTACCATTGTTGCAGGCACATCCCCAGTAGGGAGTGTGCAGGAGGCAGCTGATCGATGCTACTGTCTCATCAATGTTTCTAACTTTCTATCCCTCTCCCTTCCTTTCTGTAAAAAATCAATAAAATATATTTTAAAATAAATAAATAAATAATCCTAAAATGAAAAACTAAAACAAAATTTAATCTCATGACATTTTTATCTCATACATTTTTATATTATGTATTTTTATCTAGACTTTAGTTGGGGGAAGGGGACAGACTGGGATTCAGATTGCATTACATTCCTTTTATCCTTCTCACCTCACATCTAACTCATGTTCCCCTAAGAAAAGTCATCTGCAGTGATGTCTTCCATGATCCAAGAAAACAATTTTTGACACTCCAAGATTCTGGGCTCCCCTTGGTTATTAGACAGATCACACATTTTGCGTTAAGCAAACCTTGGGCTCAAATTCACATACTGATTTCATTTCTGCCTGACTGCATGTAAATTAAACTCTGGGACTCGTTTGTGATATCTGTAAAATGGGGATCATACCAGTAGATAGCTCACAGTGTTGCTGCAAGGATTTAGCACAATAATCAATGCAAAGAAGTAAGCATAACTTTTGGAATCTACAAAATGTTTAGCAAACAAAAGCTTAACACATTTTCTGTTTATTAATGTGGAGAACATTGATGGGACAAAAGAAAACCCATCAATTTCACTGTAACTATCCATTAACACTAAAAAAATTGCCACTTTATTGAGGTTTTCAGAAAGTGCCAAGAATCATTACAAAAATCAAACTTTTATTTGATAATGTATGCATTCCTCATTGAACCAATTTTCTCAGAGCTACCTTTGCATACTTCTTCCTTAGGGTGTAAATGACATGGTTGAGAGCAGGGATAAGTACTATATACTAAAGATAAAGAAACTTTAATAAGTCTTCATACTGAGGCCCTAATGGGAAGCCATAGGCAATACTCAGTGTCTCATAATAAAGACTGATGACTGTCAGATAGGAGGAACAATTGGAGAAGTCCCTTTGATTCCCTGTGGTAGAAGAAAACCTCAACAAATGTGGAGATAATATACTCTAGTAAGTATAAGAATTCAGTTAGCAGGAAGGGGTTAAGGGTAAATAAAGAGATGCATATAAAAAAGGTAATCTCAGCTACTTGAGTATCAGTACATGCCAGTTTCATGATGGGCTTCCAATCACAGAAGTGGTTAATCTCATTGAAAGCACAGACTGTTAACTGAAAAATGAAAACCAGGAGAAGAATGGGTGCCAGAAATTCTGTTACCCAAGAGACAACAGCTAACTATAAGCAATCTCAGTAGTCCACCATGCTGGAGTTATGCAATGGGTTACAGATGGCCATGTTAGCAATCATAAAATATGACAACCAGAAAAAATAAAATAAAACATGACAACCAGGAAAAAATGTTCTGTAACCCCCAAGGCAGCAAAATAGTAAAATTGGCAAGCACAACCTGGGAAGAAAATAGGCACATGAACGGATAACAATGTCTTCAGTATCACAGGCTCAATTGTAATGTGGTACCTGATATCTAGGAAGAAGTAGCCAAGAAAGAAATCTAGGGAGGTGTGAAGGGAGCAATCAGCTGACACCACAGTTAGGATTACAATGTTGCCAATGAGAGTCACCACATAGATAACCAGATATACCCAAAAAGAAGAAATTAAAGACCATGGAGATCCCCCAAACCCAAAAGGAAGAATTCGGAAATTTGAGTTATATTTTCCTCAGTGTTAGCCATGATTTAGATATAAATAAAATGAATATTAAGAATGACCATTGATTAAATGTTATATTTAGAAAAAATCAAACTGCTTAGCAGCATTATACATATCAAGTATAATTGGCTCACTTCTGGATGTTTAGGATTCTTAATTAATTCATTTGACTACAATCTTCCACATGTCATTTGGAAAGATAATCTATGACTTCAGTTACCCCATCATATATAGAACGCATGAGCCCTTGTAACAGTGAATTATGACACAAAAGTATGCACATTTTTTTCTGATATTTATTTTGAAAAAATAGAAGGAACATGTCCTATCCTTTGAAATCTTGCTCTGCTCTATTTTTTCTACTGCTGTTATTGGTATTATCAATAATAATGACTATTATGAATCGTTTATGTATAAATTACATAAGGTCTGTGATCAAATGTGTTTCCTGTTTGAGAAATTTTATACCAAATTATATTAATTTAATTTCATTATGTTGAAGGATATATAATCCTTAAAGCTTATTTGATAGCAAGTTTTCTAAGCATTAGTAGAGGAGGCGTAGTGGAGTGAGGATAAGAAGATGGTACAGCATAGTTGAAAGAGACATATCTGAATATAAATTCCAGCTTGCCAATTAATATCTATGTGTCTTTGAGTAAGTCACATCACTTTTCTGACAGTTCCCTCAACTATATAATATGTTTTCTGCAATCAACCAGGCCATATGAGCCATTTAATGCATTCATTCATCTATCCCTTTAACCATATTTTTGTATGCCTAGTATGTGTCAAAATCTTTGGAAAGGTGTTTAGAATAAAATAGTGAAATGTTAAGAATTTTTAAAGTCTGAAATACATCATCTCATGGAGTTCATATTTTAGTTGAAAATAAAAACTAAAAATAAGGAGAGATCCATAAAATAATTTTTGAGTTGTGTATCATGAAATACAAGGAGTCAAAATAAGAAATATGTTGTATGTATATATGTTTGGGGGGAGTATTTTGTTGGTATGGTTAAGAAAAACAAAAAAAATTGAAACAAAAAAATGGGAAGGAGATCATTAAGCAAGACTTGGGGATGTGGGTGGGGGAGATTATTCTAGGCAGATCTTAAGGAAGACATAATTAAAGTGTTAGAAAAACTGACAAAATGAAAAACAACAAAATGTAGTAGGGAGTTGGAGAGAGGGGTGGAGGGAGAGGGAGAGAAACAGAGAAATAAAGTGAAAAAATATAAAGTGGATTGGGGAGTTGTAGAGAGAGAAAAATAGGGATGAAGAAGAGAGGATTGAAAAATAGGAGGGTGAATTCATCCAGGTTCTTGTAGGCCATGGTATGCAATGTAGATTTTAAATATGGTAGAAATTCATTAGAGAGTGTTAAGCAGGACTGTGATTAAATTTACAGTGAAAAATAACTTTTGATACTGTATAATACATGGAGGGATAACTTCATGGTAGAATGAGATAATTAAGACACAATTTTAGTGAGCCAAGTGAGATATGATAGTAAAACTGAATAAAGTGTTTGTAAAAAAAGATGGAGAGGATATAGATTCAAGATACATTTTGGAGGTAGAAATGCCGGGACTTACTAATAAATTGGATGTGAGGCGTGATGAAAAGTTAATTATCAAAGATAACTCCTGGGTTTATGGTTTGAGTAACAAATAGGATTTATTTTAATAGTGATAGTGCAGAGGGAAAGTTTAGGACAAACACAACTTCATTTTGGAGGTATTAAGTTGGAGATGCTTATGAGAATTTTGAATAGATAGGAAAGGCTGACAGGTGGATTTCACCATATGTATCCCATAAAGAAGGCTGGAATGGGATATAAATTTAGGATTCATCAGAATATAAATAATATTCAAAGCCAGGAGAATGGATAAGATGAACTACAGAGAGATTGTGGATATAGAATAATGGCCTACCCTGAGCTTTAATGATCTCGTTGTCTTAGGCCTGGCAGAGGAGAAGATGCAAAAAATAAAAATAAAAATGAAGATTTCAAGGAAGGAGTCAGTGAGGGAGGATGCAAACCAGGAGGAAATAGAATATAGAACCTAGGTTTCAAGATAATTGCTGATTGTGTTAAAAGCTGTTATAGTCTGGCCAGTGTGGCTCAGTGGTTGAGCGTCAACCTGTGAACCAAGAGGTCAATGATTAGATTTCCAGTCAGGGAATATACCTAGGTTGTGGGCTCAGTCCCCAGTAGGGGGTTGCAGGAGGCAGTTGATTGATGTTTCTCCCTCATTGATGTTTTTCTCTCTCTATTCCTCACCCCCCTGTCTTTTAAAAAATATCAATAAATCTCCAAGACCGGTTTGGCTAAGTGGATAGAGTGTAGGCCTGAGGACTGAAAGGTCCCGGGTTCGATTCCGGTCAGGGGCATGTACCTTGCTTGCGGGCATATCTCCATTGTGGGGCGTGCAGGAGGCGACTGATTCAAGTCTCTCTCTCATCGATGTTTCTGAATTTCTATCTCTCTCCCTTCTTTTATGTAAAAAAATCAATAAAATATATTAAAAATATCAATAAAAATGTTTGTTAAAAAGCTATTGTAATGTTAAGATAAAGACAAAATGGTCTCTTATATATGGTTACATGGATAATAGGTTAAGTGAAGTAGTGGAGAATGAAGGTGAACAGAGAAATTGGGTGATAACTCTAGAGAAATGAGCACTGACCCTATTTTTAGAGAAATGAGCACTGACCCTACTTTTTGTATGCTAATGAAAATGATCCAGCAAAGAGGGAATATTAATGATGGGTAAGTAAGTGAGGAGCTAATTTTGGAAGTGAAATCTTTTAGAAATTAGGTGGGTTGGGATACAGACCACAAGTAGAGGGGTTTATGTTTGGTAAAAGCAGGAACACTTTTTACTTTTAACAAGAGAAAGGGTTGAGAAAAGAGATATAATTGTAGTAAATTGCTATATTTGATCTTAGGAAAATGATGAGATTGCTTCTAATGATTTCTGTTTTCTCAATGAAGTTGGAAGAAGATCATCATGTAAAAGTGAAGGTAGATGAAGAAATATGGGAGGTTTGAGGGCAGAGGAAAAACTGTAAAATAGTCATATCTGGAAATGGGAAAGCTGTCCTACTAGAACAAATGTACAATTTCCAGATAGTATTGGATAACAACCTAATCTTTGAGATTATACATTTAACACAGTGAATCCAGATTGTCTTCTTTTTTAATTACTATTTTTTATTGTTTAAAGTAATACAAATAGTAGTACACATATCTCCTTTTTTGTTTCCCTATTGACCTCCCCCTGGCCTTCCCTACCCCCAGTGCATACCCTCACCTGTCCCCCTTCCCATGTGTCTTGTATCCATTCGTTATGCTCATATACAGGCATACAAATAAGCAGTGAACAGACTGTCATACTACGGCTGGAAGGCAGGGGAGGTTGTGGGGGGGGGGCGTGTAAGATCAACCGATTGTCTTCTTGAATGATTTTCTCTTGCAATGGTTAGCTACCAGAGTTGAATAGGAAAATAGTTGGTTTCAATCAGGTTTGGAATTTGCCAAATGAAACAATGGAAGAAAAGAGGGGCAAGTGAGTTGGGCTATATTTAGAAATTAAGATTATATGATGTGTTAAAGCTCTCCTCCTTACTTCCACAAGTATTAAAGACAGGAAGTACTTTAAAATATCATTTGACCAACCCTTTAATTTTGTAACAGGAAAAAGAAGATGTAGGCAGGTAAAATATCTTCCTTAGGGTTTCAGATCTAGTCAGTAACAGAGCATGAACTGGTACCCAGGTTGCATTTTCTAGTTCTTGCTCCTTTCATTATAGTATGCTTGCATGCTTTTTGCTGTCTTTTATTCTCTCTTCATTACCTTCCCTTAATGTGTAATATGCAAGTATCCAAAGAAAAACTTATCTTCAATTTAGTAATTTACATGTCAAGAGTTTAATATATTTCAAATAACTTTCAGATCCATTATTATTTTTAATCTTCTCAACTATCTTGTTAGGTATTTTGGAGTAGGTCTTTGACTTGTCTCATCTGATTTTTCAGGTGATAAAACTGATATTTATGATTACTACACTAGCACATGTACTTGCATTTCAATTATAAGATTTTCAACTGGAGATTAAAAATTAACCTTATGCATGTTGATGTAAATGTAAAATTACAATATGATAAGTTTATTATGATCCAGGAATTTTTGTCAAGTAATTGGGTAATAGAAACAATATGGAGATCATCATCATCTGAGCTGAACAACAAGTATAAAAAAAATTTGAGGTAGTCAATGGAAACTAAAGAGAAAATAAACAAATGGGACTACATCAAAATAAAAAGCTTTTGCACAGCAAAATAAATCATCAACAAAACAACAAGAAAGACCACTGTATGGGAGAACATATTTGCAAATGTTATCACCGACAAAGGTTTAATCTCCAATATCTACAGGAAATTTACACAACTTAATAAAAGAAAGATAAATGATCCAATAAAAAATGGGCAACAGACCTAAATAGAATCTATTCAAAAGAAGACAGAAGGAAGGCCAAGAGACATATGAAAACATGCTCAAAGTCACTAATTATCAGAAAGATGCAAATCAAAAGGACAATTCAGTACCATCTCACACTTGTCAAAATAGCAATCGTCAACAAATCAACAAATGACAAGTGCTGGTGAGGATGTGGAGAAAAACGAATCCTCGTGCATTGCTGGTGGGAATGCAGACTGGTGCAGCCATTGTGGAGAACAGTATGGAGTTTCCTCAAAAAACTAAAAATGGAACTCCCATTTGACCCAGTAATCCCACTTTTAGGATTATATCCCAAGAAACTAGAAACACCAATCAGAAAGGATATATGCACCCCTATGTATATAGCAGCACAATTCACCATAGCTGAGATTTGGAAACAGCCTAAATGCCCATCAGAAGATGAATAGATTAGAAAACTGTGGTACATCTAAACAATTGAATACTATGCTGCTATAAAAAAGAAGGAATTCCTACCATTTGCAATAGCATAGATAGACCTGGAGAGCATTATGTTAAGTGAAATAAGCCAGGCAATGAAAGAAAAATACCACATGATCTCACTTATTTATGGAAAATAAAGAACATTATAACCTGATGAACAAAAAGACAGATACAGAGGCAGTACATCACCAAACAGACTGTCTAATTATAGTGGGAAAGCTGAGGAGTGTTGGGCAGTAGGGGAGAGAGATCAACCGAAGGACTTGTAGGCATGCATATAAGCACATCAGTAGACACAAGACACTGGGGAGGGGGTGGGATGAAGGCATATGATAGGAGGGAGGGGAGGCTGGGAGAAGGTCAATGGGAAAAAAAGATATATGTACTACTATATGTAATACTTTAAACTATATATATATAAATTGTCAAAAAAATTACAGTAGATTTCAATGATGGAGATATAACAAAAACTTACTTTAGGAAAAAGGGGTTTGAAGGGCAAGATGAAGTAAACTTTTTCAGAGCTATGGTGGGTGTCCAGCAAATATAGTACCTTCTTAGGAGAGGAAGAGGGAGAATGCATTCCAAGCAGGGGGAATAATGCAAGTAAAGGTCCAGTAATCAGAGGACCATGCTGCCCATTGATTTTGGAAAGATTGAGCAAAGTGAGTAAGGGGCTGAGGATGGAAATGGGGGAAGCATGTACATTTTTGGATAAGGGGGGAATATTACAATTTAAAAAATAAGTCTGGGGAAGAAAGGAGCCATCAGAATTGTTACTAAGGAAGGCACAATGGATATTGGAGTACTGGGGCAAGTATCCTGACTGCATGGAGGTGAGTAGTTGAAAAGTAAAAGCAACAAATGTGAGTTACCATTTCAAGAAGACTGTTAGTGAGATATAGGAGAAGGAGAGAGACAGTAAAAAATTAGAGGTAGAAGGGTAGACTGAGATAAAATATTCTTATTTATTCTGGTTTTTGCTTTTTAGTAAAAGAAACTTGATGAATAGTCTAAACTCAGAGAGGAAGAAATATGAAAGACATACAAAGGGATGAGTGATGGGACAAGGAGGATCTCAGAGAAAGTTAGAGGGGATAAAATGGGGAAAATTCACAAGTGGAGGCATTATCTTCAGGAATAAAAAAAGATAATTTTTTAGAAGAAAAGGGGATAAATAAGGGTGTGAATAGTGATTATCAAGATAATTACCTTATTATTTTTTCCTTCCATTTGAGTTTGAAAACTTAAGCCATCCTTAGATGGCTACGATGAGCCCATGGTAGAGATGTTCACTTTGCTTCCTCAGAGCCTGTCTTCTTGCTCCATCTGTATATGTGGAACCCCAAATACCTAGTGGAGACCAAAGTGGGTTGCTAAGACTGATAGCTGTTTTGCTATATCACTACTATGCTGTTTGACCAGTCGTAGATCCAGCAATAGCACGACAAGCACACTTTTATATGTTCTTTAAAAAGATCCAATAGAATTTTAAGAATAACAGCTTTCCAATTTTTCCTTTTATATCTGCACAATTATACATTTCTCCTGAACTTCCCTGGAGCCCACCAGGCTTCCAAAAAGCAGAACTAAGACTACATCACCTAAAGACACTTAGTTTTTAGGTAGTGTGCCCAAAGCATGTTTAGTTCCTGCAGTGACCTCCTTTTAGTTTAAAAAGAGCATACTTATCGGTGTATCTTTTCTTGTAAACACTCCTGCAACCTTCTGCAAGCAAGGACTGGTAGATACAGTTCAAATAAGAAAACCAATTATCTTTAAGTTTGGCTCCCAAGGGAGCTTTGCTTTTTTAATTGAGAGATCGATGTTGGACTCTCATCACACCCTGAACTTCCATTCAGTGAGTGCTGACTAATGGTGTGAAATTGGATATTGGAGTATCTGATATATTACATGGGTCAGGGCCCCGATTCATCTAGGCTAGCCTCTGGAGGCTGCAGAGAGCACCAAGCAATATTTTGGGGAGGGTACAAAGTGAAATTAATGACAGAAAATCTGTGTTCTAGAACTGGATATCCCACTGCACTTTCTGTCTGTTCTATCACTTGTCTACTAAATCCCAGTTTTTTTTCCTGCTTTGAATAGCCCTTGCCATGCTGACTTCACAGGTTTGTGGAACTCAAATAAAATAATGTGTGGAAATTCTTGATCAACGACAAACTACATGATCCCTGCTAATATCATATTTGAGGAGTGTGTTAATGATGTTTCTGGTCATAAATGTTAAGAATAGTTTTGTCTTTAAATTCAAAGATAGCTGGGCTCCTAAAACTGGAAGTAAAACTCGAAGTTTTATTTATATCATTAAACATACCTTGAAAACATCTAATTTACCTTTCCCCAAAGCCTTCAGTCAACTTTAAGTGAATTCTACATTATAATTAAACAACTGTTAAAGCTTAATTTTTATAATCAAATTAAAAGTCCTCTTACACAAGCTGTCAGAGGTAGTTTTTTAAACCAGTTACATTGTAATTTTTTTCATCATTGGTAGACAGATTGTATCTGGGTTCCTGAGTAAGTTTCTTTAATGCTGGTTTAAAATGTTTTATGTGCTTCCCAAGCTGTACAGAAAAGAGTTGGTTGGGGTTAGTAAAATAATTTGTATAACATTTGGTGAGGCTTCTCCCCTGTTTGTTTGTTTGTTTGTTTGTTTAATGGCTGTGTAAACGTCCTATAATGCTATGAGAGCATAATATAAAACAAAATGCTTGTTGAAATAAGGTCATTGTGTCTGTTAACAAGCTATCATTATTGACACTATTTGGTTATAGTTGTCAGGTAGTACTCTAAATGATGCTGGGGATGAAAAGGTGAAGGAAGGCTGGGAGGTGTAATCTATGGCTTAGGAGGTCAATAAGCAGTAGAAATGACAGACATGTAAACAAGAGTGGAATAGTAACCATAAATGCTACGATAGGACTTTGTACAATCTGTAAATGTAGTACAGAGAAAGAAGTTTGCAGGGGAAGTAAACTATAGGAGGTGTTGGGATACTTATTATTATTATTATTATTATTATTATTATTAATTATTGTTAATCCTCACCTGAGATTATTTTATCCATTGCTTTTTTAGAGAGTAGAGGGATAGAAGGAGGAGTGAGAGAAACATAGATGTTAGAAGGACACATCAATTGATTGCTTCCCACACTCGCCCCAACCAGGGGTAGGGATCAAACCTACAGCCCAGGTACATGCCCATGGCTGGCATTCAAACCTGAGACCCCTTGGTAAGCAGGATGATACTCTAACCACTTAGCATGCTAATAGGTCTGGGTTGGGATACTTTGTTTTTGTTTTTCCAAAGTACTTTTCCATGTATTATTTCACTAAACTTTATAATTCATTGAATTCTGAAGGAAAAATAAAAATCTTTCAAGCCATTAAGGGGGTGGAAAGTGTTTTAATCAGAGGGAATAGCATGTGCTACTAAGGGAGTGACAGGGGAGGAACTGGAGATATAGACACATACAGAAGATGGATACTGTACACAATCCTAAGAAGTCATTAAAGGATTTTTAATAGGGAAGTGGCATAGTCATGTTTGTGTCTTAGACAACTATACACTTTGGGTGGATTTGCAAATGACAAGTTAGAGGTAAAGAAAAAGACTTGAGGCAGGAAGTCCAGTGAGGAGACTGTTACCTCAATTCAAGAAAGAATGGTGGTCATTGGAAAAGGAGAAGAGGCAATGACTTTACGCACTAATAAATGCTGTCATTGTCACTAAGACCATATTTTCTCTCCATCATCATTCAACTTTATCAAAAGTAATTTGTGGAGAGAACCAAGATGGCAGTGTAGGTAAATGCCGGCACTCAAATCCTCCCACAATCACATCAAAATTACAACTAAAATACAGAATAGCCATAATTCAGAATTACTTAAAATCTGTCTGAATGGAAGTCCCACAACTAGAGAATTAAAGAAGAAAGCACATTGAGACTAGTAGGAGGGATGGAGGTGTGAAATGGGCTGGTCCGACATTCACATGTGGCATGGCTTTTATTGGGAGGGATGTCTTGGCTGAGAAGGTTTCCTGTGAGGAGAAAGGGGTCCCAACCCCACACTAGGCCCCTCAGTTTGGGTTCCAGTGCTTGGAAGAGAAGTCCCCATAACATAGGGCTGTAAAAAGCAGCAGGAATTGAGGCTGAACGACACAGAGGAGCCAGAGACCCAGACAGTTCCTCTTAAAGGACCCTCACTTGGACTTACTTGGACTCCCTACCTCTGAACTCCAGTGCTGGGACAGCAGCTTGAAAAGATCCAGGGCCATATGGTGAAGAACTAAATTGTCTGGGATCATGGCAAGAACTCAAAGGCAGCTTTCTCCCAGACAAAAGTGCTGGTACTTCCCCCTCACAGAATTGACTGGCAAGTGCTATATCTGAGTCTCTATCAACCTAGTCCATCCTGTTCGCCTACTTTGGTGATTCCCAGAGAGCCCATACCACTCAATTTTCAGCCTCATCCAAGCTGTTTGCAGTGTTTTTTATATATGAATGGCCTGCTCTGGCCCAGGTTTCAGACTTTCCTAAAATCTCTGAAATAAGTAGCAGCTGGACTCAGTGTGCCCCATACGTCTGGATAAGTAGCCCTTGGCCTGGCACAAGCAGCCAAGATTCACATATTGGCCTCTCCTGGGCACACCTAAGCTCAACGCAAGTAGCAGCCATCTGAATATCACTCTATAGATCATGCCCCGTGATCCCTGGCAGAGCACAAGCAGTGGCTGACTTTGAATTTCCTGAAAGGCCCCAGAGTCAGTGCACTCAACGGACAGATTTAGACCATGCCAGACTGTAACTTTACCGTATTCACAAGTGACACGCTCAAAGGGCAGATTCTGTGAGTACCAAAGTCCCACTGAAGCAAGTCCTGCTCCATAGGGGTGCCTCCTGCACAGCAGATCTTCTGATGCTGCCACAGCTGGTTCTCAAAGCCGATTGGCCTGCGGGTCAGTTACTCCCAGTGACACCAACAACAATCAAGACTCAACTACAACAGGACAGTGCACACAGACCACACAGGGGCACACCAGATGGCCCAGCTCAGGTGACTGGGGAGGATGAACGACTGGGCTTACAGGACACTTACTACACAAGGTTAACCTGCCAATTCCAGGACACATAGCAGCTCTGTAATACATGTAAACAAACAAATGGAAGCAGTCAAAATGCAGAAACAAAGAAACAGGACACAAAGGGAAGAAAAGAAAAAATCTCCAGAAAAAGAACGAAATAAAATGTAAGCAAGAAAACTACTAGATACAGAGTTCAAAACAATGGGTATAAGGATGTTCAAGGAACTTAGTGAGAGTTTCAAGGAACCTAGTGAGAAGTTCAAGGAAATTAGTGAGAACATCAAATATATGAAAAAGGACTAGTCAGAAATGAAGGATACGCTAACTGAAATGAAGAATAATTTACAGGGAATCAACAGTAGAGGAGAGGACACTGAGAATCAAATTAGTGATTTGTAATATGAGGAAGCAGAAAACACTTAAGTTGGAAGAACAAAAAGAAAAAGTAATAAAAAATATGAGGATACTAGTAGTGTAAGGCGACTCTGGGACAACTTAAAACATATCAACATTTGCATCATGGGGGTGCCAGAAGGAGAAGAGAGGGAGCCAGAAATTGAAAACCTATTTGAAAAAAAATAATAATAGAAACTTTCTCTACCTGATGAAAAAAAATAGACATACAAGTCCAGGAAGCTGAGAGAGTTTCAAACAAGATGAATCCAAAGAGACCCATGCCAAGACACATCATAGCCGCACAATTTACAATAGCCACAATTTGGAAACAGCCTAGGTGCCCGTCAGCAGATGAGTGGATCAGAAAACTGTGGTACATCTACACAATGGAATTCTATGCTGCCATTAAAAAGAAGGAATTCTTACCATTTGCAGCAACCTGGTTGGAACTGGAGAGCCTTATGCTTAGTGAAATAAGCCAGTCAATGAAGGAGAAGCATCACATGATCGCACTCATTGGAGGATAATAAAGAACATTATAAACTGATGAACAAAAGGATAGATACAGAGACAGTAAAGCTTCAAACAGACTGTGAAATTACAGCAGGATGATTAAAGTTAGGTGAGGTAAATAAGAGATCAATCAAAGGACTTGTATCTATGCATATAATCATAACCAATGAACATAGACACTGGGGGGTTGGGGTATGCCTGGGAGGGAGGGGGGCAATGGGAAGATATGTATAAAAAATTAATAAAAAAATAAAATGCCAAAGTTTAAAGACAAACAGAAAATCTTTTTTTTTAAAAAAAAAGCATCAAGAGAAAAAGAATTAGTTACCTACAAGGGTGTACCTACATGACTGTCTGCTGATTTTTCAATAGCAAGGACGTACAAACAAGTTTAATCTACCTAGCAAAGTCATCATTTAGAATTGAAGGTCAGATAAAAGCTTCTCAAACAAGAAAAAGCTAAATGAGTTCCTCACCACCAAACTAGTATTACATGAAATGTTGAAGGGTATTCTTGAAGAAGAAGTAGAAGAAGAAGAATAAGGAGGAGGAGGAAGAGGAGGAAAAAAAGACCAAAGATATGAACATAACATGGCAATAAATACATATCTATTAATAATTGAATTTAAAAATAAAAACAAACAAGGAATCTTAGGAACAAAATAAACTGATGAATGAAATGGAACCAGAGGCATGGAAACATGGAACAGACTGATGAATCTTGGAAGGAAGGGGTGGAGGAGGGTGGAAATAGATTAAATTAGTGGTTCTCAACCTTTCTAATGCCGCAATCCTTTAATACAATTCCTCATGTTGTGGTGACCCCCAACCATAAAATTATTTTCGTTGCTACTTCATAACTGTAATTTTGCTACTGTTAATGAATCATAATGTAAATATCTGTGTTTTCTGATGGTCTTAGGCTCTACAGCAGCGAGACCCACAGGTTGAGAACCACTAGCAGGGTAACCTAAGATGATCAGAAAACACAGATATTTACATTAAGATTCAAAACAGTAGCAAAATTACAGTTATGAAGTAGCAACAAAAATAATTTTATGGTTGGGGTCACCACAACATGAGGAACTGTATTAAAAGGTCACAGCATTAGAAAGGTTGAGAACCACTGGTTAATTAAAGGACTTATATACATATATGCATTATCCATGGACACAGACAATAGATTGGTGAAGGCCTGGGGTAGGTTGCAATCAGGGTAGAGGAGAACAGTGGGGGAAGGGGGAGAAGGGAAGAACATCTGTAATACTCTCAATAATAAAAATATTTTTTAAGAATTAATTTGTGAAAGAAAATATTTTTTTCTGAATATTGGCAAGCTTGAATGAATAATAACTCTGATGTTTATATATGACTTGGTTACTTGATGTCAAGCCACATTTCCCAAACTTCTGGTCACTTTACTTTAAACCCCTTTAAAGTAAAAGTATTTGAAAAGCTTTATGATTGCAGTAAAATATAGTTGTTCTCCAATAACATTTGTTGCATGAATAACTGAATGAACAAATGAAGGAATAAATGTATGAATATAATTGGATAACACAGGTAAGAGTCTGTACGGGGTTTGTTAGATGCAAGCCTAGGATGCAAAGACATCACAGATATAGCTCTTGGCTTTGAGTCAAATGAAAAAAAAATATTTCTGCTGGACAGCTCACCAAATGACACCTCCTCCCTAATTGCCAGTTTGCTCATCACTAAGGCTCAGCAGGAAAATTTATTAATAGAAAATCCAATAAATGTTATGTAATCTTCAATACACAAAGAACACTAACCTGAAGATCATACAAGTTATAGGATTTTATTTTAAGTTCATGGATTTTTCAAAAACTAAATTTAATGAGCAATGAATAATTTGTACATGGTGAATGATTAAAACCTATAAATAATAGACCCTCCAACCCCAGACCACAATCACTCTCCCTCTTTTTGTGGGTGATTAAG
The DNA here is from genome assembly GCA_011751065.1 of Lasiurus cinereus. Classification (NCBI taxonomy): domain Eukaryota; kingdom Metazoa; phylum Chordata; class Mammalia; order Chiroptera; family Vespertilionidae; genus Lasiurus; species Lasiurus cinereus. Next base: position 19,554,548 of record JAAGEH010000015.1, on the reverse strand, counting down.
GAAATTTTATATGCCTATACCAGCATTTAGCTCTATTTAATTTTTTTCATATTCATACAGAAGTGATAACATAGTACATAATTTTTCAGAACTTTTAAATTTAATATATCTTGGAACTCTTTCTGTATCTGTACACATATATCAATTTTATCCATTTTAACACTTGCATAATGCTCTAGCACATTGATAAGCTATTGTTCCTTTTTGTTACAGAGCTGGTTTTCTAAGAAATAAAACTATAGGTATAGTGAAAATTCCTTTGGTCCTACCTCCATTTCTCTTTGAGCTCCAGAGACATCCAGTATCCCAAAGTTAAAGTTTGTCCTCCATCTTCAAGTTTTTATCCTTTTACTATATATGTATGTATCCATAAGCAAAATGGTAACATTTTGTATGTTTTAAATTTTGCACAAATGGCATTAGAACTATTTTCAACTTTCTCTCTTCCCCCTACTTCACATTTGTTTTATTAGACTTATGTCTATGGATACATGTAGTTCTCATTAATTAATTGCTGATTTATCTTACTCCTTATACCGAATACTGTGGGTTGCTTGGTTTGCATTTCTTCATAGTTTACTTGCTAAGAATAAGAATCCTGTAATTAAAATTATTTTCTTTAGATATTTGCTTTGAGTTTACACTGGGTACATTAATAAAAAAATTGATGATGCTTACAAATTGACCACATAATTTTTTTGGTCTATAAAAGGATGGGCATTTATGTTAATAAGTTTTAGCCATTACACAGTACTGCAATAAATGTCAATTTTGTTTTTCATATTTCTTTAAGGTAAATAGGAGTTGAATTGCTGGCTTGAAGTATATTCATACTAGTATTTTTATATTTACTAGGTATTACCTAATTGCTCTCTAAAATGTATGTACAAACATACATTTCCACAAGTAGTATATAACAATATCCATTTTCTTACATCCTTGCTGGCATTTTGGTATTAACAGGTTTTTTTTTTGTTTGTTTGTAGAAATTTGATTGATATGCAATAGTATTTCTGTGCTAATTTAATTTATATTCTCTGATTATTAGTTGGAACAAAAGCAAGCTTTCATCTATTCAATGATCATTCAAGTTTTCTCTTCTCTGCATTTTCCAATAATATTTTGACTATTAATTTGGGATCATTTTATTAAATAGAGTCCTTTATGTAGTCTATATTGTATTATGTATTTATTGAAAATGCCTTCTCCAATTATGTCACTTGACTTTTAACTTTGCTTATTATATTATCTTAAAACATAGAAGGCTAGAGGGATTTTTTTCCTTGATGAGGCCAAATTTATCAATAATTTATAATTTTTGCTTTTCATGTTTTATGCAACAAATCATTTCCTTCCCTGACATCATAAGTATACTATTTTAAATTTCTTTTAAAATTTAAAAGTTTCAGAAACTCTTATTTATTAAATCCATCTGGAATTTATTTATGTATATGATGCAATGTAGGAAACTACTTTTACTTGTCCCAGTATGAATAAACAATTGTTCCTATATTATTTATTGCATAATTAATCCTTTTCTCTCATGATCTACAATGTCATTTCTGTCATATGCCAAAGTTTGTTATAGTCTCAGATTTGTGACTGGGTCTGTCTTTTCTCCAATGATTTGTTTTCTTTCTCTACACAAATACCACACTCTTTTAATGACTATGATTTTCTACATTTTTACATCTATGGGAAAATTTCTTCCTATTTGTTCTTCGTAATTGTTTTGGATATTCTTGGTTCTTTAATTTTTCATATGAATTTTAAAAAATACATATTTTATTGATTTTTTTACAGAGAGGAAGGGAGAGGGAGAGAAAGTCAGAAACATTGATGAGAGACATCAGCCGCCTGCTGCATGCCCCACACTGGAGATGTGCCCGCAACCAAGGTACATGCCCCCGACCGGAATCGAACCTGGGACCTTTCAGTCTGCAGGCTGACGCTCTATCCACTGAGCCAAACTGGCCTCGGCTTCATATGAATTTTAAAATCAGCTTGCTAAGTTCTATAAAAAATCCTATTGGAACTTTAGAATTTCATTGAGTGCATATATTAAATTTTGGGACTATGAACATCTATAAGATAATAAGTTTTCCTGTATATAAAAATGATATATCTTCGTTTATTAAAATATTTTATATCCTTCAATAGTGCTTACAATATTTCCCATCAAGGCCGAAACCGGTTTAGCTCAGTGGAGAGAGCGTTGGCCTGCGGATTGAAGGGCCCCGGGTTCGATTCCAGTTGGGGGCATGTATTCTGGTTGTGGGCACATCCCCTGTAGGGGGTGTGCAGGAGGCGGCTGATCGATGTCTCTCTCTCATCAATGTTTCTAACTCTCTGTCCCTCTCCCTTCCTCTCTGTAAGAAATCAATAAAACATATTAAAAAAAAAGAATAAGGGCATTGTTTGTTAGATTTATAGTTAGTTTCTTAATTGTGTTGCTTATTATTGTGAATTATATAGTTTAACTAGCTTTATTGAAGTATAATTTATAAACAATAAAATTCACCAATTATAGTGAGATGAGTTTTGACAAATGTATGTCATTATGTAATCATCACTACAATCAAGATGTAGAACAATTCCATCACTCAAAAAGTTTCCTCATGCCCATTGAATTATCTTCCACTCACACCAGCTCCTTTACAATGACTGATGTTTCCTGTCACAGTTTACCTTTATCTAGAATTTCATATAAATGGAATTGTGTATTATGTAGTTCTGTGTGTTTTTTGTGTTTATTATACAGGTGTATCACAGTTGTCTGCCCATTCACTAGCTCATGATTGCATCCAGGTTTTGGGTAAATTCCTACAATAGGATTGTTGCATTAGATGGTAAGTATATGTTTAACTTTATTTCTTAAATGCCAATCAATTTTATAAAGTGGCTATAACATTTTGCATTCCCTCTATCAATGTAAGAAAGATCTAGGAGTTGTCCCATGTTATCAATAACACTAAATATTATCAGGTGTGTGTTTTTTTTTCAGTTTAGGCAGTGAATGGTAAATTTTTAACAATTATATTTTCCAGTTACTTTTGTTATTATATAGGATTATTATTGACTAGAGACCCAGTGCACAAAATTTGTGCACAGGGGGTGTATCCCTCAGCCCAGCCTGCACCCTCTCCAATCTGGGATGCTTTGGTGGGATGGTCAGGCCTAAACGGGCAGTCAGACATCCCTCTCATAATCCAGGACTGCTGGCTTCTAAGCGCTTGCCTGCCTGCCTGATTGCCCTTAACTGCTTCTGCCTGCCAGCCTGATCATCCTTGAACTACTCCCCGGCCAACTTGATTCACACTAACTGCTCACCTGCCAGCCTGGTTGCCCTCAAATACCCTACCCTGCTGGCTTGGTTGCACCTAACTACCCTCCCTGCAGACTTGGTCCCCCCAACAGCCCTCCCCTTGCAGGCCTGGTATCCTCCAACTACCCTCCCCAGCAGGCCTGGTACCCCCCAAATGCCCTCCCCTGCAGTCCTGGTCCCCCCCCAACTGCTCTCTATGGCTGGCCTGATCACCCACAACTTCCCTCCCCTCTTGGCTATCTTGTGGTGGCCATCTTGTGTCCATATCGGGGTGGCCATCTTTGACCACATGGGGGCAGCCATCTTGTGTGTTGGAGTGATGGTCAATTTGCATATTAGCTACTTATTATATAGAATTAAAAAATGTATTCTATATATCAACAGTAATGAACTCCTTAAACAGTTAAGATAGTTTGTCTAAAACTTCTCTTTAGTTTTCTATGTAGCCAATCAGATGGTCCATGAATAATTACACCTTCTTCCTTTTCAATACATAATCTATTTCTATTCCCTGTCTTACTGAATTGACAATGACCTCTTCAATGTAATATGAAATAGCAATTTGGAAAGCAGGTATAATCTTCTCCATAATTCTAATAAAAATGTTTCTAAAGTCTTACATCTTATCTAATAAAAGAGTAACATGCAAATTGACCATCACTTAACACATAAGATGGCCACCCCCTTGTGATCAAATATGGCTGCCCCCATGTGGACACAAGATGGCAGGGGAGGGCAGTTGGGGGTGAAAAAGCCTGCAGAGGAAGGCAGTTAGGGGTGACCAGGCCAGCAGGGGGAGCAGTTAGGGTGACTGGGCTGGCAGAGGGCAGTTGGGGACAATCAGGCCTGCAGAGGAGGACAGTTGTGGGGGGACGCAAGCCTGCAGTGGAGGGAAGTTGGGGGCAATCAGGCATGCAGGAGAGGGCAGTTGGGGACAACCAGGCTGGCAAGGGAGGGAATTTAGGGGCAATAGGGCTGGCAGGGGAGTAATTAGGTGTCAATCAGTCTGGCAGGGGAGGGGTTGGGGGTGATCAGGCTGGCAGGCAGAAGCAGTTAGGGGAAATCAGGCAGGCAAGCAAGTGAGCGGTTTGGAGCCAGCAGTCCTAAATTGTGAGAGGGCAGTTGGGTGGGATTGGGCCTAAACAGGTGGTTGGACATCTCTCGAGGGGTCCTAGATTAGAGAGGGTGCAGGCTAGACTGAGCGACACAACCCTCGTGCATGAATTCCATGCACCGGGCCTTTAGTCTATAATAATAAAAGGGTAATATGCTAATTAGACCAGATGTCCTTCGGGCCTACCTTTCAGATGAAGCCAGGGCTACAAGGGAAGCCTAGGTCACAATGCCTGCCAGTGGCCAGAGGGAAGTCCAGGTCCCAGGTGCCAGAGGGAAGCTGCTGCTGGCAGTTGGGGGAAGGATGGCCTACTCTTGCATGAATTTCATGCATCAGGCCTCTAGTTAATTATAATTTTATTGTAGGTTTTTGGTAGATACCCTTTATCAGATTAAACTTTTTTATTATTATTCTTGATTTTTTTTACAGTATTTTCTTTTCTATAGAGAGGCATGGAATTTTCTTTAAATTTTGAATCTATTGAGATGGGCACATATTGTTTTTTTTAATCAGCTTAAGTGGTAACTTGTAGTAATGGGTTTTCTAAAGTTATACTATCCTTATATTCCTGTAATTCAGCCCATTTGATAATATAGCATTATATTTATATTTTTGTTCAATTCAACTGACTAATATTTTAATTAAGACTTTTGAGACTTTTATAAAAAATGAGATTGCTATATAATTTTAGTCTTTCTAACATGCTTGTCTGATTTGTATCAAGGTTTACTAAACTCATAAAATGAATTAGGCAGCCATTCTTTTTTTGTTGTCTGGAATATTTCATATGATGTAGAGATAGTCTGTTTTTTGAAAGCCCTTGATAGCTTAAGACTTGTTTGTTAAAGAATATAAGACTGGTGCCTTAGTAACAGAGGTATTGGCTGCTGATTGAATTTGTTCAGTGTCTAATGGCCTAATAATGTTTTCAATTTCTTCTTGAATAAAATTGTGTTGTAATTTTCTACAGAATTGTCTATTCCACCAGTTTCATGTTTATTAGCATAAAATATTTTATAGCACACACTTATTATTTTAAAAAATATGAAGTATTTATTTAGTAATGTTCCCATTTCTATTGCTAAGAATAGGTATATTATCTTGATTTTTTACTTATTCAATATTATCAGAATATTGCCTATTTTTTCCTATTTCATTAATCTGATTTGATATTTATTCCCCCTCTTTTACTTTATTCTGGTTATTTTCATGGTTGTTTTCTATCTTCTTGAGTTGAATGCTTAACATATTAATATTTAGTTATTTTGTTTCATATTGCATGCATTTTATTATTAGTATCACAATAGTTACATGCTATAATTTGTAATAAATTCAGTAATAAATATAATTAATTTTTTCTTTATTCCCTTTAGAAATTTTTTTCTTCAAATGTCTGACAGTTCTTTAGATACTACATATTAATTTCTATTTTATTTAATTTTTAAGGGAATGTTATTAATATGATATTAATTATTTGGAATTTATTGTGACTTCCTTTGATACTCGACTTATACTTTAGTTTAGAATGTGATTGAAAATAATGTATATTCTATATTTTTTGGTCCAGGATGTGATGTGTATATGTGTGTGTATATTAATTAAAACTTCATATTGTATTGTTTAATAATATATATCCTCACATATCTCCTTTAATAATTTCTGAGAAGCACATGGTAACATTTCCCTTTCAGTAGTAAGAATTCATTAATATTATTTTTTTATTATACATTTTTATTGATTTCAGAAAGGGAGAGAGAGAGAGATAGAAACATGAATGATGAGAGAGAATCATTGATCAGCTGCCTCCTACACATCCTGCACTGGGAATCAAGCCTGCAACTTGGGAATGTGCCCTGACAGGAAATTGAACTGTGACCTCTGGGTTCATAGGTCAATACTCAACCACTGAGCCATGAAGGCTGGGCTGTCAATGTTTTTCTTGTTCTTGTGTCAAATTACTTCATCTTTCAGAGCCTTGGGTTTTATTATTGTTGTTATTTTTGCCTGTAAAATGAAATGAGAAATTATGTGTAAAACAACAGACTGGGATGATAGCATTCATTCAGCTGAAGATGCTCTTGTTTGGTTGTTATTACTGTTATACATAATATTAGTAAATCCAAGCCCTGTATTCTCAAAGTGCTCTCAAGATGGCTTAATTTTGGAGTATGAGGCATATCACCCAAAATGGAGCCCCAGCAAGAAAGAGTAAATCAAGTTGACTAGTTCATATCACCTAAGAAGAGACAGTGATAATTAGGAGTTACACCATTCACAAAACAGTTGCTTCTAAAATATACATGCCTTGTGAGCTTTCTTCAGGTCACCTAAGGGATAATGTAGAGTCAGACTTCAGATAATCTTGGACCTTTTGTAGATCTGCCCCCAGCTTGAAGGATAAAAGCTTATCCTTATAGTCAGCCAGCCAGCCTGAAGGGTTAATTCTACTAAGGAAAGGGCCAACAGCATACAACACTCAACTACAATAGGAGGGTGCACATAATCCACAAGAAGTATTCCTTGAGTATCAAGCTCAGCTGATCTCAAAGATTATGCCATTAAGCCCAACAATATACCTACATCATAAAGCCATCATAACAAGTTTGGGAGTCATAGCAAATCTGCCCAATGCACAGGGACAAAATGGGGAGATAAAAATATACCCCAAATGAAAGAACAAGAGAAATCCTTAGAAAATATAAAATAAAATGAAATGGAAACAACCAAGATATCAGGCACAGACTTTAAAACAATGGTTATCAGGATGCTAATGTATCTTAGAGAAAGAATGGATGCTCTCAGTGAGAACTTAAAAAGAGGTAGTAAGCATTCAAAGAACATAGAAACCAAAAAAAAAAAAAAAAAAGAACCAGTCAGAAATGAAGAATACAATATCTGAAATGAAGAATACAGGAGAAGAATCAAGAGCAGGTTAGGTGATGCTAAGGACTGAATCAGCAAATTAGAGACAAGATAACAGTAAACACTCAAGCAGAGCATTAAAAAGAAAAGATATTTTTAAAAAACAAATATTGTTTTTTTAACTTTTTTAAAAATATATTTTTGTTGATTTCAGAGAAGAGGGGAAAAGAAGAGAGTGATAGAAACATCAATGATGAAAGAGAATCATTGATTGGCTGTCTCCAGTGTGCCCCACACTGGGGATCTAGCCTGCCACCCAGGCACATGCCCTTGACCAGAATTGAACCCAGGACCTTTCAGTTTACTGAGACAAGCTGGCTAGGGCAGAAAAGAGAACTTTAAAAAATGAGGAAAGTCTAAAGGAACTCTGGGACAACATAAAGCAAAATATCTGCACCATAGGAATACTGGAAGGAGAAGATATTGAGCAAGGGGTCAAGAATCAGTTTGAAGAAATAATGGTAAACAAACAAACAAAAAACCTTTCCTGCCCTAACCAGTTTAGATCAGTGGATTAAGTGTTGGCATGTGGACTGAAAGGTCCCAGGTTTGATTCTGGTCAAGGGCATGTACCTTGGTTGAAGGCACATCCCTAGTAGAAGGTGTGCAGGAGGCAGTTGATATTGTAAAAAATCAATAAAATATATTTAAAAAAATAACTTTTCTAACCTGATGAAGGAAAAAGGCATTCAAGTTCATGAAGCACATAGAGTGCCAAACAAGATGAACCCACAGAAGCCCACACTAAGATATAATTAAAATGGCAAGGGTTAAGACAAAGAAAAAATCTTAAAGCAGCAAGAGGAAATCAATTAGTTATACAAGGAAGCTCCAATAAGACTTCCAGCTGATTTCTCAACAGAAACACTTCAGGCTTGAAATATACAAAGAGATTAAAAGCATGGACCCACTACCAAGACTACCCTGTCCAGCAAGGCTATCATTTAAAGTTGAAAGCAAAATAAAGAGCTTCCCAGACAAACAAATAAACAAAACCCAGAAAATACCTAAAGGTATTTATTACCACCAAACCAGTATTGCAAGAAATATTGAAGAAAATGTTAAAGTGTGTCTGCTTTAAGAAGAAGAAAAGAAATTATCCTATTTAATAAAAGAATAATATGGAAATTGACCATCACTCCAAGACACAAGATGGCCACCCCCATGTGGTTAAAGATGGCTGCCTCCATGTGGACATCAGATGGCCACCACAAGATGGCCTGCAGGGAAGGGCAGCTGGAAGCAGTTAGGGGTGACCAGGCCAGCAGAGGAGGGCAGTTGGGGGTGACCAGGCTGGCAGATGAGGGCAGTTTGGGGAGACCAGGTCTGCAGGGAAGGACAGTTTGTGGGGGGGACCAAGCCTGCAGGGGAGGGAAGTTGTGAGCAATCAGGCCTTCAGGAAAAGGCTGGGGGGAGGGATCAGACCAGTAGGAGAGGGCAGTTGTGGGGGGAAAACACTGCAGGGTAGAGCAGTTGGGGGGGACCAAGCCTGAAGGGAGGGGAGTTGCAGGGGACAAGGCCAGCAGAGGAGGGCAGTTCTGGGGGGAACAGGCCTGCAGGAGAGGATAGTTGGGGGTGATCAGGCCAGCAAGGAGGGAAGTTAGGGGTGACGGGGCCAGCAGAGGATGGCAGTCGGGGGAGACCAGGCCAGTAGGAGAGGGCAGTTGGGAGGGGGACCCAGGCCTGCAGGGGAGGGCAGTTAGGGAAAACCTAATTGTTAGGGGAGGGCAGTTAGGGTGACCAGGCCAGTAGGGGAGGGCTGGTAGGGGCAATCAGGCTGAGGCAGGGGAACGGTTGGGAGTCAGCAATCCTGGATTGTGAGAGAGGTGTCTGATGGGAAGTTGGACATTCCTCAAGGGGTCCCAGATTGGAGAGGGAGCAGGCTGCACTGAGGGACACCCCCCTGTGTATGAAGTTTGTGCACCAGGCCTCTAGTGTATATATAAAAGTGTGCCTGCTTTAAGAAGAAAATGAAATTTTATATATATGTATCAATAATAATCTTAAATGCAAATGGATTAAATGTATTTAATCAAGAGACATAGGGTAGCTGAATGAATAAGAAAACATGAGTCTCATATATATCAAGACTTACCTCAGAAAAAAACACAGACTGTAAGTGAAGAACTTGGAAAAAACATTTCAATGAAATATAAAGGGAAAAAAATACCTGTGGCAGCTATACTTATATCAGGCAAAGTAGACTTTAAAATAAATTCCATAACAAGAAACAGAGGTCACTATAACACTAAGAGGATATAACTCTTGTAAACAATATGCAGCCAACATAGGAGCACTTAAATATATAAAGGAAATCTGGTTGGACTATTAAGGGATAAAATGAGAGCAATACAGACACAGTAGGAGATTTTAACACCCACAGTGATATTAGTGAATAAATCTTAGAAACAGAAAATCAGATGGATTTAATTGAAGTATACAGAACATATCATCTTAAAGCAGAACATATCTTAAAGCAGCAGAATACACATTTTTCTCATGTTCACATGGAACATTTTCAAAGGTAGACAGCATGTTAGTACACAAATCAAGTCTTAATTAAAAAAGATTGAAATCATGCAAGCATCTTCTCTGACCACAATGGTGTAAAATGAGAAATCAATTACAATAAAAAAATTGAAAAACATTCAAACACATGTAGGCTAAATAAAATTATTAAACAATGAATGGGTTAACAATAAAATCCAGGAAGAAATCAAAAGTTACATGGAACCAAATGAAAATGAATATACAACAACCTAAACTCTATGGGACACAATGCAGTAAAAGGGCTTAAACAAAAACTTACATCTAGATCAATGACATAGACATAGATAACAATGTGGTGATATCCAGATAACACCACATTGTAGTGATAACAATGTGGTGATATACTTACGTATAGATCAATGATTTAGATAAATATACAGATGATATAGATATAGATATAAATGATATAGGTATAGCTATAGATAGATAGACATAGGCATAGGCATAAGCATAGGCATAGATATATAGATATATACCACATAGACATAGATTACAATGTGGTGATATCCAGAAGGAAAGAGGTTTTGGGAAAGTTGGAGGTAGGCAAAGGGGGCATAAATGGGGAGGAAAATAGACTTTCCTTTGGGCAATGGGTGCATTGTACAGTGTGCAGATGATTGATGGAGTTATGCACTTGTAAGGGGTATGGTTTTGTGAACCAATGTCACCCCAATACATTCAATTTAAAAAGACAGTAAATATTGGAGCGGAGGTAGAATATTTAAAAAAAGAAAAGTTGTGAATTAATAACATACTTCTTGAATTTTTAGAGGGTTTAAAAATTAGCAAAAATGTCCAGGGTAGAGACCAAAGATGTAGTATATATATCATTCTGCCCATGAACATTATTAAATGCAACTTGGTTCCAAGCAGTGAGTTGGTTGCATATCTCTGAGACAACATGGTTCTCCCCTCTGAAGTATACAATATAGGTATAGGTATATGAAAATTAGAATAGAATAAGGCAGTATACTATTATAGGATGACTTTATGCTGCAATTATTGGTTCTAAAGTGTCAAGGAAGAAGTGAACACTTTTGGTCAACCCAAGAGGAGGGCAATGATTAGGTACATGGGGAGGATTTTTCACTGATGAAAAGTGAGAGCATTCTGAATGAGGAGAATATTAAGTGCAAAGCAGAGGACATAATATGTGAAGAAGGGAAGAGTGGTAGTAAAAGATAAGATTTGAGAGGTAAGAGTCTTATAAGTTAAGGGATTTGGACTTTATTTTGAGGATAGTGAAGAGCCATTGAATAAACAGTCATATGGTCAGAATAATCATAAGGTAGCAGTATGGAGGATAAAGCAGTCAGGGCAAGTTTGGTGGTGGTGAGTCTGGTTAGGAGGCTAAGGCAAAAGTCCTGGCAAATGATTAAATAGAGAAAAGCCAAGTCTAAGACAAAGGAATTCCTAGTAAGGAAAGTTTCAGGAAGCAAGCTCCTCCTCAGGGTCTTGCTGCCTTTAGACCTGAAACTTCTCTAGGTCATACTTGTTTAGACCTTGCCTAAGCTTAACTTGGCCACATGTTTTGAGTCAATTAATTCCTTGTGACTAAGGGTTCAAATATGTTGGTCATCTAGCTAATCTGAGGAATGTGGACCATATGAAAAAAGAGTAAATTTTTATAGAGGTCTTGGCCTCCATAAAACATAACCCTTAAGCAGCCACACAGTCAGAGCCATCTGCATCAAATTAGGAAAATCAGAAATCTATGTGGAATTTTCCACATATAGTTTTAACGGATTGTTTCAATGTTAGTAAAACCCACAGGAAAAGGTATATGAGCCCTACTTAACTATCTCTCCATTTCCTTAATATCTTTTGTTTTTACACAACCATCTCCCCATTTTTTCAATATATTTTGCTTTTTAATTTGCCTTGTACCCTGCTCCAGTCAAACTAGCCCTCTATATACCAGATTCTTCTATTTCAGTCTCTGATTTCCAGTTACATTCTGTATTCATCCATTCCTACCAATCCCCACTTTTTATAGACTTGATTCAAATCACCCACCTCTTTCTAGAGGTTCTCATATAAACCCAGTCTATCCTGCTTCCCTTGCTTTGAGTCCCAATCTCACAATTTATATTCCCAGTGCTTGTTGATAGGCATAGGCACCCCGGTAATCTAGAAGGTGATAGAGCAGAGTGGAAAGGGCATAAACTCTTTGGACAAACCTGGATTCAAAATCTGTATTCATCATCATTCATTGTGTGACTTTGAATGAGTTATTTAACCCATCTTAGCTATAGCATTTTCATCTGTAAAATGGGAGCAACAATAGTAACTATGCTATAGAGTTCTTGGAAGGGTTATGAGAAATGATTTAGCACAAATAAATAACTCAATAAATGCCAATTAAAAAATAAAAGTCATAGTTCATTTGCCATTTGGGTGGGATCTTTTGTCTTTCCTAAATAAATTGGAAGCTGCTAAAAGGTAATGATCATAGCTCTCTTTTTTTTCTTGTGGTCCATCTATAACCCTGTTTCTGGTATAGGGCTGTGCATACAACAGATTTTCAATTAAATTAGTGATGTAATTAGGCATGATCCACAGTTACAGAACTGGCTATGGGAAAGAAAGTGGGTTTAAAGTAGCTAAATCTACTATAAATCTAGACCAGATTTACCAGAAAGAGAAAAATAAATTGAAAACATTGGACTCTGTGGGTGAAGAGAGAGCATGGTATCTTGCCTTCTTTGAAACAGTGTAATATAATTGCAAGGGAGTTTCAGTCACGCAGTCATAAATTGATCCAAGTTCTATTGAATACAAGCTATGTGACCTTAAGCAAATCACTAAACCTCTCAGGGCCTCAGTTTCTTCATCTACAAAATGAAAATAATAATATTTGATTTTTAGAGTTTTGAAGAGAAGGAGGTAAGGAATAATCTATTTAAAATTTTTAAAATAGTGCCTGACACATGGTAGGTGACCAAAATATGTCACCTCCCTCTCCTTCCCTTGTCTACCCTCCCCCTTCCCCCCCATTTTTTTTTTTTTACTACATTTAACCTCATGGAACTCTGAGTGCAGAGAAGGAGAACAAATGTGGAGCTTTCTTAATGTTCCCAAAATGTTTCCTTTATATCTTTGTTTCTAAGACTATAGATAATGGGGTTGAACAGGAGAAGTACCACTGTATAGAATACAACAGAGAACAGCCTGTACTGGCCTAGTAAATATTCAGAGGATGGGCACAAGTAAATGAACACTGTGGATCTATAGTACAGGCTGACAGCAGACATGTGGGAAGCACTAGTGGAAAATGTTTTGTGTTTGCCCTGGGCTGAGGGGATTCTGATGATAGCCAAGAAGACATATGTGTAGGAGACCAGGATAATTGTGATTGACACAGATATATTAAAGCTACCACAATCAAAGAGGATAAGTTGGGGAATCTGTATATCAAACCAGGAGAGTTTTAAAAAGGGAGGAATATCACAGAAGTAGTGAATGATGACATGGAACTTACAAAAGGTCAGATGAGAGGTTTTGCTAGTGAGGTGCACCATGTTCATCAGGCCCACTGCAAAGATGGCAGCCACTAGCTCCAAACAGAGCCTTGGGGATATATTATAATACGGTAGAGCAATGGGGTGCAGTTGGCCACATAACAGTTATAGGTTGTGGAGGCCAGGAGGAAGGACTCACTGATATTAAAGATAAAAAAGCAGCTTATCTGGATAAAACCATAGAAGGACATTGATTGGCAACCAGAGAAAATCCTCATCGCCATTTTTGGGACTGTGACTCTGACTTCATTTCATAATTTTCTTGTATGTATTTATTCCTCATTTTATGATGTGTCATATCACATTATTCAACTATTTACTCTGATTATAATATATAAATTACTTTTAAACAATAAATCATTCTTTAATTAATTTTATGTGGTGAATAAAGTATCTGAGTGGCACTTAGTGTTATAATAAAATACTCTCATACCTGAGACATATGTGGTAGCAGCTGCCTTCTACCATACTTTTCCATTCAATAAATGTTTATTAAACACATATCATGCACCTATCATTGTCTAGGATCTAGAAATAGAAACTCAATAATAAATGAATGATATTTCCTATTTATACATCAATCCCACTCTCTTAATACATGCATATATGTGTGTTCACACACACACATACATACACAATCTTTTATTTGGGAGGCAATAGTAGCCTCATTCTCCTTTGGTGTTGGCTCATTAGTAGTTTTTATAGAAAATATTAAGCAAGCCAAGATCGGTTTGGCTTAGTGGATAGAGCATTGGCCTGTGGACTGAAAGGTGCCAGGTTTGATTCCGGTCGGGGGCATGTACCTTGCTTGCGGGCACAACTCCAGTAGGGGGCGTGCAGGAGGCGGCTGATCGATGTCTCTCTCTCATGGATGTTTCTGACTTTCTATCCCTCTCTCTTCCTCTCTGTAAAAAAATCAATAAAATATATTTAAAAAAGAAAATATTAAGCAATTATGCACTTAAAGGGTAAAATTATTGATTTTAAAGCAAGGAGATTATTTAAAAAGTAGACTTTATAGACACATGTCTTGTGAGGAGATTAATTTAATTTTGTTGCTTGACTATGCAGAATTTTATAGTTATTTTAAATAGAGAAATTAATCCTTTTTTCACGTTAACTTGTGGTACATTAGGTGATATTTGAACTAGTTTATGAGCTTTTGCTATGGCATGATGGGCTGACTCCACATATTGAAAAACACTGTCCTAGATTTAATTATCTTGGGGCATCACCACCTCAAAGGATAAAATGAGCCATTTTGTTCATCACGACTGCAGCCTTTGCTGAAATGGAGGTTACAGAATAACAACTTAAAGGCTAACTCATTAATGCTCAGGGATAAATGAGGTAATGTTCCAGTAGACCAAATTGGTGCCCAAATGCTTTCATCTACACATCGTGTCTCTTTCTCGTGATATATTAATGGGAATGTCTTTATCCATTTTCACTGCCTGTAGAAATTTGAATAATGTAGATGAAATACTTTGTGTGTACTCATCCCTGTGCACTATCAATTTCTCAAATTCCAAAGATCTCTCAGTGACTAGGAAGCAAAATTCTGATTGTTCCATAAAGTGCCTAATTTATAAATATTCAAAGGACTTCTATGCATGCATATAAGCATAACCAATGAACATAGACACTGGGGGGTTGGGGTATGCCTGGAGGGAGGGGGGCAATGGGGAGATATGTATAAAAAAATAATAAAAATTAAAAATAAATAAATAAATAAAAACATTGATATAAAAAGATAAAATAAAGTGAAAAAAAAACACAATGGCATCGGTGCAGTCAGTCTCTGCAGTTTTTCTCATATCTGTTTTATTAGTGAGCACTGCACCAACCCTAACTGTTTGGTGGGGGCAATGGAGTAAATTAGTTCTCCAAATTATGAAAGCTGTGGATTTATGCCTCAGAGCATTTCTGTCCTCGCAACGTCAAAGCAGGTGACCTTTCTGACATTAAATTTGTTTCTCCATCTGTGCTATCCATTTCAGGAGGATGTGAGGATAGGCTTGATGATACTCAAATGTGTTTCCTCTTTTTATACTACTGTATTAATGACTTGGGGGAGGAGTGACCTATCATGGTGACAGATAATGGGGGATGTCATGTCACCTGTCTGCAGTGAATGAGTGCAGGGGATCCATTTTCATGAGCCTGAAACATAGAGGTTTTAATTATTGTCCTGGAAATGAGTGTCCTCCCTTAGTTATGATGTCATCCTAGCCATTTGTTTTTCAAAATGAAATTTTCTCTAACTTCTCACTGGCTTCTGAATGTGTACTGTGCATCTTTGATGTTATAGTTTCATGCTATATATTTTTAAGAAATTTATAGAGTCAGTCAGGAACTGTGCTAAATTCAATGTCAAAATTGTAGGCTAATTTTACAACAGTTCTATGAGGTAGGTACTATATTTTTATTTTACAGGTGAATAAAATGAAGCACAGAGGAAGTAATAATTTTCATAGGACCGTATAGATGATATGTAACTAAGGCAAAAATGCTACCCAGGTTCCTTTGACTCTACAATCCATCAATCTTTATTCTTTCTGCCATTGCACATTGAAATCATCTTTAAAAAACTTATTTGCTAATCATTTCAACACTCTTCTTTAAAACTAATGATTCTTAACACTAGGCTCATATTCAAATCACTAGAGACCTTAAAAATGTACCATACCCAATTCCCATTCTCTCTTGGATATCATAGACTCACCTTAAGACAAATGTATACCAAACCAAATATATTCTGCATTTGATCTGGTCTTCTTAGTGTATCTGCCATTTCAATTCATCACCTAATGATTTATAATTTAGCAGCATTATTTTCTTCCTTGTGTTTATGCCCCATGTCAGATCAGTCACAAAGTCATACTGATTCAAATTTCCAAAAAGTTCTCACATCTGTGTAACTGATCTATACATGTCTCTATCTTTATTGCCTTAATTCTGGCCTTCATTATTTCTTATATGGTATTATTGTAATATAACTTTAATTATCTTTCTTCCCATCAACCCTCCCTCTAATCTATCCTCCACTTGCTCCTAGAGATATCTTGCTAAACAATTTTAGCAAGATAAATCCTCTGTTTTGGGGATGTTTAGAATTCTCCACTGTATGCAGTATAAAGTATACCCAATTTGTCATACTATTTTCAGGCCCACACAATCTGGACCAAAATCAATTTTCCATCATTCCCTACATGTGCCATACACTCCAGCGTTATATCATTCCTTCCATGTGCCATACACTCCAGCTTCACTTACTAGTACGTCACAGTTATCCAGCACATGAAATTAAAACATAATGTGAAATTCTCTATTTTATTCCTGATTGCAATTTTAAAAGACATTTATAAGCATCTTGAGGGCAAAGTCTATGTATTATTCACCTTTGTAATCCCAATGCTTGCTATAAGTAGACCTCAACAAATATCACATAAACTCATGAATAAATGATAACCTGGATTTGAATTCCATTCCTCCATTCCTTAGCAATGTAACTTTTGGACTGTTACTTAAAGATTTCTGAGCCTTAGTTTACTCATCTGTAAGCTGGGCATAGTAAATATTGCCACTCAGATCTACAGATTTTAAAGGGAATTCTCATGTCCCCTTTATGTCCTTTAAGCTCTAGATTAAAAATGTACTCTAGTTTTGGCAGACAGTGTCAGAAGCAACAAGGAGAGGGCTATGATGCCAAACATTGAATAGCAGCTGCAGTGGGCCTGCCTCCCAGCTGCTGTTCAGGCTCTTGGCAACTTTGTATTGCTAAACCTATGGCTCTAGTTCTTGAGGACCTTATGAATTATTCACCTCTAACTCATAGCTTCTTGGTTTCTGGGTAACCAACACAGATTATTCATCTACCGATCTGCTTCATCTTTCCTAGGTAAACTTTCTCAAGTAGACCACTGATTAGACATCACACACTCATCTGTGTCTCAGATGAAATGACTACTTAAGCTTGGTGGCTCGCTTGAGTGTTAGAAGATGAATCCCAGGCCAGATAATAAAAGTCAGTGTGACTTCTCTCATTCAGTTAATACAATACTCCAGGTATAGTTTGACCTATATAAAAAAAACAACAACAAAACACCTGGTAAACTTGAAACTCTGCATTTTTTGGACATTAATATTCTGTTTTTGGTAACTCAACTTATGTGATTTTATTTAGTAACTCGGTCATACCCTTGCCTCACATCAACACATAAGCAAGTGAAAAATTCCAGGGCATTTACATACCAATTGCTATCATGACAAATCATCCTGTATTTGTTTAGTTGGTGTTTTGAAGTTTGAAAGAAAATTATTAATTACCACTTGATCAATTCTCTCGATAAGTATCAAGATTCTCTTCCGCACCCCCTCAGCTCCCTTCTACAGACTCCCCTTTTTACAGACAGTTTTGAGTCATCTGCCCATTTGACCATTTGTCTTTTTTTCATCCATGTAATCTGTATATTTTCTCTAAAATTTTTATTGTGGGAAAGTACATATAGCTTAAATTTTGGCATTTTAACCATTTCAATGTATACAACTTGCTGGCATTACCAACTTTTATGTTGATTTTTTTTTCAAACTTATGGTGAAGATCAATAAATGCCCATATACTCTTCATCTACAGTCACTCTTTCCTAACATCTTGCCACATTTGCTTTATCCCTTTCTCTCTTCATACATATACACACGTGTGTGTATATACACATAGTTATCAACTGAATGTTTATGTCTCTCCAAAAGTCATATGTTAATATCCTAGCCCCCAATGTGATGGTATTAGAAGGGCCTCTGGGGAGTGATTAGGTCATAGAGGTAGAGTTATCATTGATGGAATTAGTACCCTTATAAGAAGAGAGCAGGGAGCTTGCTCTCTTTTTGTCTGCTTTTCAAACTTTTGAATATAAAATGAGATGATGACAAACTACAAGTCAGGAAGAGTTCTTTAACCAGAACCTGATCATGCTGGCATCCTTAAGTTTAACTTCTCATACTCCAGAACTGTGAGAAATAAAATGTCTATTGTTTAAACTATCAATTTTATGATATCTTATTATAGCAGCCTAAATTGACTAAGAATGTATACACACACTGAATGGCCAGATTATTATGACCTCTGAATGCATAATACTCTGGCCACTCAGTGTATATCCTATAAAATAAAAGGCTAATATACAAATTGTCCCCTCGACCAAGAGTTCAACCAGCAGGCAGGCTGGCCAACCGCCCATGATCCCCTCGCCCTGGCCAGGCTGGCCAGACACCACCCATGCACAAATTCATGCACCAAGCTTCTAATACACACACACACACACACACACACACACACACACACACACGCACACACACACTGAGTGGCCTGATTATTATGCACTCAGAGATCATAATAACATAATAATCGGGCCACTCAGTGTGTGTGTGTGTGTGTGTGTGTGTGTGTGTATAATGTGTAAGTCTGTGTGTGTATGTGTATATAGAGTACTTATTGCACTTACATATTCCCAACACTGAAAAAAAATAAAACATGGTTTGACTCTTGATGCAGTTCATAATGTGTTTTGGGAAGGTGACAATTTATATTTTAACATATCACCACATTACTGGGTTTTATTTCACCCACACTATTATAGCAGCTCTCTGCCCCTCAATGATCTGCTCACATTGGGCCTTAGCCTCCCTGAAACCACAATGCATTCTCTATACTATCATTAAATTATATATTTATTTATTTATTTTTATTTATTCATTTTTAAAATATATTATATTGATTTTTCCACAGAGAGGAAGGGAGAGGGATAGAGAGTCAGAAATATCGATGAGAGAGAAACATCGATCAGCTTCCTCCTGCACGTCCTCTACAGGGGATGTGCCTGCAACCAAGGTACATGCCCTTGACCGGAATCGAACCTGGAACCTTTTAGTCTGCAGGCTGACGCTCTATCCACTGAGCCAAACCGGTTTTGGCTAAATTATTTTTTTAAAACTCTGCACTCATGTTCTCAAACCTGGATCCACCTTAAAGACATGTAGGGACAATCAAAATGCCAAAATCTTAGCTTCAACACAGATCAATTAAGTAGGGTAGGGCCTGGATATACATACTTTTTAAGATCCCCAGATGGTTCAGATGTATGGTTGGAGTTGATAACAACTTACGTAGCCTAATTATGCCACTTCTCTATATGAAACTCTACCATCTTGTGGTCTCCTCCACCAAGTCCCTTTCCAATGGTCACAATGACTTCTATGACCTGGCTTGGGATTCATCTTCTAACACTTTTTATGTCACTCTTTATAATCCTATGAATATGTTTTCTTAATAAGCAGCAATGCTTTATGACTTTGTATCTTTTCATGCACTGTATTATTTGCATGGGATATCCTTTCTTTTTAAAAACCTGCCTGCCAAAATAGTACTCATTCTTTAAAACTTATATGATGCCTTCTTCTCCAGGAAGTTTATTCTGGAATTTCTGTCTCTGTAACTGGTAAAAAATATTGTTACTTAGTATAAAAATGAATTGTAATCATTTATTTACAATTATCTCCTACTCAACTGTGAAGTCATTTAGAACTTGGCATGTGCCTTCTTTACTTCTGTATCACCAAAATGTAGCCACTAGATATGGCACTTAGTGCTTAATACATATTTGTGAACTGAATTAATGAATGAGTAAATACATTGTTAAAAATATTCAACACCTTAAGATAGGAAAACGAGGAAGAAAAAATGAGACAGGTTCAAAAGAAGGGGTATGTCAATTGAAGGCACTCAGTGAGATGATCTCTGACATTAGGAAGAAGGGATTTTGTCTGGGGAAAACTAGCCTGTGCTAGAAAGGATAGCTAATTCCATATGGACAGGCAGCCAAGAACAGGCTGTGGCCAAAGTGTTGATGGATGACAGCTGGAAATATGGCTTGTGAACCAAAAATGATACGTCAATCTGAGCTGCAAAATAAATCATTGGGACTCTAAAGGCTTTTGTCACTTTAAAATCTCACTCTACACAAATATTTAACAAGAACACCTCAAATTGTTATAATACATTACCACTTTACACTTTAAATATTCACATATATAATCTCATTTAAACTTCCCAACAATAGCATTGAAGATAGCATTATCAACCCTGTTTTAGGATGGAAAAACTGAAGCTATAAAAAATTCAATAACTAGCCCAAGGTCATGAAAATAATGAGAGGTAGACTTTGAACACAAATAAACCTTGAGATAATAAAGGGAGAAGAAATAAGATAAAAAAGGGAGAAAGTAAAGAAAGAACTACACAATATGTACTTTAATTCTATTCTAGAGTCTGTAACTTCAAGTCAGTTGGTCTTTTCTCAGTAATAAAGATTGGGTCAGAGAAGGAGGATGCTCCTAATAGTAATTGAACTTCAGTGTTGTACCATATATAGTATAAGACACTTTATATTTAATACCAATAATATCCCTATATGACAGATTATACTATTATCCACAGTTTAAAAATTGAGAAATTGAGACACAGAAAGTTTAATTAGCCTAAAGGTCTGCAAAAGCTGGAAAAAAAATAAAACTTTGAATCATGTTCTCTTTGACTCTAAAATCAGTGTTATTTAGATAACATAGTTAATCCCTAACTGTTGGTTACATTTAAAAAAAAATATTTTAAGAAAGTATTATTTGGAATGTCTATTATTTTTTATTATTTATACAGTGATTTCATTTATCTTAATTTTTCCATCACTATCAATTCTATGCCCTCATCCCCCTCCCCTCACCTGCACCCTTCCTCAATTACTACAATGTTAAAGTAATGCACTAAGTAAGGGAAAGAAGAAAACAGTGTTCTGAGCATGGTAGAAGTAATCATGAAAGTCAACCTGGAGTAAAAGTGGGACTTGAGCCTTAAGGGAAGGGTAAAATTAGTAGCACCAGCTAGGCAATAAAGGGAATTCCATGAAGGTATAACAACATGGATAAATATACTCAAGAGAGTAGCATCTGTTGGAGAATCAGTAAAGAAACCAATAATTGTGAGTGTTATAGATGCTATCATCTAAGAAATTCAGTATGCCCTAGACTTCATCATTTAAGTTTGGGGGAATTTGCATTCCTGAATGCTAACATTAAATGAGGGCCTTTCTGGTACATGGAAATTGAATTGCTGATTGCTGGTCTGTGTTGTGAAAGGTAGCAAGCCACTGATTATCATCAGTTCCCTGCAGGGCCCCACTGGCACAACAGTGATAAATGGCAAATAGACCTTGAGATTAAAAACAAGAGAAAAAATGAGAAATGAGATAAGCAAGTTTTCAAAAGAGACCCCAAATTGGTATCTTTTATGGACTAGGTTTTATTGAAAAAGTAATGCATGTAGTTCTTACAAAAATTTCAGAGTACAAATGGGTGTAACAATGAAAGCCAGTCTATTTTTCACATCCTATCTAATAAAAGAGTAATATGAAAATTGACTGTACCTCTACTAAACCCACAAGCGATGCCCACCAGCCAATCAGGAGCAAGTATGCAAATTAACCCAACCAAGATGGCTACAGCCACAGAGAGCAGGAGGGAGGCTTGGGTTGCTTCTAGCAGTGGAGAAAGCCAAGCACCAGGCCTCCGCTTAAGGCAACAAAGTTTCAATGGCTGTGCAGCAGAAGGCTTGGTTCTACTCCAGGCTACAAAGTTTCAATTGTAGAAGACAAACAAATCCCAGATACCAGGGCCTCCACTTGGGTCACCAGGGGTCCTGGCCAGCCTGCAAACTACCACAGGCCACCCCTCGCCCCAATGGAACACCTACCCAGATCCAGGACATCCTTCAGGGCAAACCAGCTGCCCCCCACCCATGCACCAGGCCTCTATCCTATCTAATAAAAGAGTAATATGCAGATTGACCATCACTCCAACACACAAGAAGACTGCCTCCATGTGGTCAAAAGATTCTGTCCCCATGTGTACACAAGATGGCCACCACAAGATGGCCAGCAGAGTATGGCAGTTGGGAGGGACCAGGCCTGCAGGGAGGACAGTTGGAGGTGATCAAGCCTGCAGTGGAGGGCAATTAGGGGTGACCAGGCCAGCAGAGGAGGGAAGTTGGAAGTGACCAGGCCTGCATGGAAGGGCAGTTGGGGGGGACCCAGGCCTGTAGGGGATGGCAGTTAGGGTTGACCAGGCCTAAAGGGGAGGTTAGTTAGGGGTGAACAGGCCCACAGGGGAGGGCAGTTAGGGGCAAACAGGCTGGCAGGGGAGCAGTTAGGCATCAATCCCCTGTTGGCAGGGGAGTGGTTAGGGGGTGATCAGGCTGGCAGGCAGAAGCAGTTAGGGGCAATCAGGAAGGCAAGCCGGTGAGCAGTTGGGAGCTAGCAGATCTGGATTGTGAGAGGGATGTCTGACTGCCTGTTTAGGGGATCCAGCCTAAATGGGCAGTTGGACATCCCTCAAGGGGTCCCAGATTAGAGAGGAAGGAGGCTGGGCTGAAGGACACCCTCCAATGCATGACTTTCGTGCACCAGGCCCCTAGTACAAATATAAGTATATACGTATCTATCTAATTAAATAGAGGGATATGCAAATTAGCCAGGACACTGTAACATCATGACTGAATGGCAGGGACCTAAGGCTGCGCACCCTGCCACAGCACCAAGCTGGGAGATCTGAGGCCATGCCCCCTGTCCCAGTGCTGGGCCAAAGGACCCCAAGCTACACCCCCTGCCTGGTGGAGCTTGATGGGGACTACAGACCATGCCCCCATCCCAGTTGGGTTTGACAGGGGAACCTCTGGCCATGCCCTCCCCCACCCCAGTGCCAGCCAGTGGACATCGGGCTGTGCACCCCCACCCCAGTGCTGGGCCAATGGACCTGAGGCTGTGCTCCCCACCCAGGGGACTTGAAGGGGGTGAGGCCGGCTTGGTCTGGGTCTCCTGTGTTTTTGAAGCATGTGCAGTGTTGGGCAGGGACTTGACTCCAGGTCCTGCAATGTGCCCCAGATTCTGACAAGAGGGAGATTTTCATATACATTTTACTAATTTTCTTTCATCTCTGACACTTCTATTATAGAGAAAGGGAAAATAGCAATATTAAAATATTTCTTCTAATTCCCATTTAATGTGCATAAATTTCGTGTACTGGGACACTAGTTTTTATCATAAAAGGTTAAACAACATATCTTCCATTGTGAATCTTCTTTAATTGCAACAGGTTAAACTTCAAAATCATTACGTTTTAGCACATATAAATTGCTTTTATTTCTTTGACTAAATATTTTTTAAATTTTACTTGAGTTAAATATCTGAGAGTGTTTTCCTTTTTAATTTAAATTTTATATTGCTTAAATTATTACTTAAGTTTCCTTTTACCCCCATTAACCTTTCCCCAGCCGCTCCCACCCCAGCACATGTCCTCAAACCCCTACTGTCTGTGTCCATGGGTTATGCTCATATGCATGCAGACAAGTCCTTTGGTTGATGTCTTACCAAACCCCTTCCCCTGCCTTCCTTCTTAGGTTGGATGGTCTGTTTTACACTTCTATGACTTTGGCTCTATTTTTGTTCATCAGTTTATTATATTCCACAAATGAGTGAGATATGTGATATTTACCTTTCTCTGACTGACTTATTTCACTTAGCATAATGGTCTCTAGGTCCATTCATGCTATTGCAAATGGAAAGTGTTTCTTCTTTTTTATAGCAGGATAGTATTCCAATGTGTAGATGTACCACAGTTTTCTAATCCACTCATCTGCTGATGGGCACTTAGGTTGTTTCCAAATTTCAGCTATGGTGAATTGTGCTGCTATGAACATAAGGGTGCAAATATCCTTTCTGATTTGTGCTTCTTATTTTTTGGGATATATTCCTAGGAGTGGGATTACTGGGTCAAATGGGAATTCCATTTTTAATTTTTTAAAGAAACTCCATACTGTTGTTTTTCATAGTGGGTGTACCATCTGCATTTCCACCAGAAGTGCAAGAGGGTTCCATTTTCTCCATATCCTCACAGGAGTTGTGTCATTTGTTTTTTGGTGATGATAGCCATTCGGAAAGGTGTGAGATAATACCTCATTGTCATTTTGACTTGCATCTCTCAGATGATTAATGACTTTGAATATGTTTTCATATGTCTCTTGGCAATCTGTATATCTTCTTTCAAAAAGTATGTACTTAGGTCCTTTGCCTTTTTTTATTGGACTGTTTATCGTCTTTTTGTTAAGTTGTTTGAGTTCCCTGTAAATTTTGGAGATTAAACCCTTATTGGAGATAACATTGGCAAATATGTTCTCCCAAGCAGTGGGCTTTCTTGTTGTTTTGTTGATGGTTTCTTTTGCTGTGCAGAAAATTTTTATTTTGATGTAGTCCCATTTGTTTATTTTCTCCTTAGTTCCTCTTGCCCTGGGAACTGTATCGGCAAAGATATTGCTACAACATATGTCTGATATTTTGCTGCCTATGAATTATTTTAAGATTTTTATGGTTTCTAATCTTATGTTTAAGTTCTTTGTACATTTTGAGTTTATTTTTTGTGTACAGTGTATGTTGGTGGTCTAGTTTCATTTTTTTTGCATGTATCTGTCCAATTTTCCTAACACGATTTATTGAAGAGATTGTTTTGACTCCATTGTATGCTCTTGCCTCCTTTGTGAAATATTAATTGACTGAAAGGCTTGGGTCAATTTCTGGGTTCTCTGTTCTGTTCCATTGATCTATATGTCTGTTCTTGTGTCAGTACCAGGTAGTTTTGATAACAGTGTCTTTGTACTATAGCTTGATATCTGGTATTGTGATCCCTCCAACTTTGTTCTTCTTTTTCAGGATCGCTATGACTATTCAGGGTCTTTATTTGTTCCAGAGAAATTTTTGGAGAGTTTGTTCTAGGTTTGTGAAATATTCTTTTGGTACAGTAGGAGGGATCCATAGAATCTGTAGATTCTTTGGGAGTATGGATATTTTAATTATATGGATTCTACCAATCCATGAATATAGTATATTCTTCCATTTGTTTATGTCTTCCTCTATGTCTTTTTTCAACATCTGTAGTTTTCTGAGTACATGTCTTTTAATTACTCAGATAAGTTTATTCTTAGGTACCTTAATTTTTTTTGTTGTTGCTGCTATGTTAAATGGGATTGATTTTTTTTTTCTCTTTCTGTGAGTTCATTATTGGTGGATAAAAAAGCCATAGATTTCTGGGTATGTATCCTGCTACATTGTCAAATAAATGAATTAAGTCTAGTAGTTTTTTTTGATGGAGTCTTTGGGGTTTTCTTTGCACAATATCATGCCATCTGTGTATAATGACAGTTTTACTTCTTCTTTTCCAATTTGGATGCATTTTATTTCTTCTTGTTGTCTAATTGTTATGGCTAGCACACATAGTATTTTGTGAAATAGGAGTGGTGAAAGTGGGCATCCCTGTCTTGTTCCTGTTCTTAGGGGAAATGGGTTTAGATTTTGCCCATTGAGTATGATGTTGGTTTTCATATGTCTTTTATTATATTGATTTATGATCCCTCTATTCCCACTTTGCTGAGATTTTTTATCAGGAAAGGTTGTTGGATTTTGTCAAATGCCTTTTCTGCATCAATTTATATTATTATGTGATTTTTGTCTCCCAATTTGTTTATGTGATGTATCACATGTACTGATTTGTGGATATTGTACCAGCCTTGCATCCCCAGAATAAATCCCACTTGCTCTGGTGTATGATCTTTCAATTATAATGCTGGTTCCAATTTGCTAGAATATTGTTGAGGATTTTAGTATCTATGTTCATCAGGGATATTGGCCTGTATTTCTCTTTCTTTGTAATGTCTTTATCTTGATTTGGTATTAGGGTAATGCTGTGTGCATAGAAAGAGCTTGGAAGTGTGCCTTCCTCTTGAAAATTTTTGGAATAGTCTAAGGAGGATAG
The DNA here is from genome assembly GCA_011751065.1 of Lasiurus cinereus. NCBI lineage: Eukaryota > Metazoa > Chordata > Mammalia > Chiroptera > Vespertilionidae > Lasiurus > Lasiurus cinereus. Next base: position 19,528,210 of record JAAGEH010000015.1, on the reverse strand, counting down.
GTTATAGGTGCTTTCTGAAGGTTTGATAAAACTCCTCTGTGAAGTCGTATGGTCCAGGACTTTTGTTTGCTGGAAATTTTTTTTTTTACTGTTTCAATTTTATCAGTAGTTATTGGCCTATTCAGGTTTGTTTATTCTTTCTCATTGAGTTTTGGAAGCTTGTGTTTTTCTAGGAATATGTTCATTTTATCTAGGTTGTCCAATTTGTTGGAGTAGAGATTTTCTTTGGTATATTTTTGCAATCCTTTGTATTTCCATGGTGTCTGTTGTTACTTCACCTCTTTCATTTCTGGTTTTGTTTATTTGTGTCCTCTCTCTTTGTTTCATAGTGATTGTGGCTAGAGGTTCATCAATCTTGTTTATCCTTTCAAAGAACCAGCTCTTGATTTTATTGATCTTTTGTATTATTTGTGTTTTTGTTTGTTTTGTTTTGTTTTGTTTTTAGTCCCTATGTCATTTATTTCCAATCTGCTTACTCTGGGCTTTTATTGCTGTCTTTCTAATTCTTTAAATTGTAGGATTAGATAATTTTTTAAAATATATTTTATTGATTTTTTACAGAGAGGAAGGGAGAGGGATAGAAAGTGAGAAACATCAATGAGAGAGAGACATCGATCAGCCGCCTCCTGCACGCCCCACACTGGAGATGTGCCTGCAAGCAAGGTACATGCCCCCGACCGGAATCAAACCTGGGACCTTTCAGTCTGCAGGCCGACACTCTATCCACTGAACCAAACCAGTCTTGGCAGGATTAGATAATTTATTACCATTTCTCCTCCTCCTCCTCCTCCTCTTCTTCCTCCTTCTTTTTCTTTCAGGTAGGCCTGTAGAGCTATGCATTTCTCTCTCAGGAGTACTTTCTCTGTGTCCTATAGGTTTTGGATTGTTGTGTTTTCATTATCATTTTTGACAAAATGAAATTGTCATTATGTTTTTTTTCTTCTTTGATCTCTTTGGTAACACAATCATTATTTAAAAGCATGCTCTTTCGCTTCCAAGTGTTTAAGGTTTTTAATTGTGTTTATTGCACTTGATTTCTAATTTTATGTCACTGTGATCTGAGAAGATGCTTGGTATAATTTCTATCTTCTTGTATTTGAAGAGACTTTGTGTCCTAAAATGTGGTCTGTCTTTGAAAATGTACCATGTGCACTTGAGAATTATGTATATTCTATAGCTTTGGAGTAAAATGATCTGAAGATGTCAATTAATTCCATCGGATCTGGTGAGTCATTTAGGATTGCTGTTTCTTTGCTGATTTTTTGTTCAGACCAGTGGTCAGCAACAGAGTGGCAAACCTCAGCTCGCGAGCTGCATGTGGCTCACAAGCTGCAATTTGCCGACCACTGGTATCCACTGGTTCCCATGGGGTACTTAAGTCTGCTATTATGATTGTATTGCTGCCAATCTCTCTCTTGATATCTTCTATAAGATTTTGTATATATTTGGGTGTTCTTGTATTGGGTGCATATATGTTTACCAGAATTATATCCTCTTGTTAAATTATTCCCTTTAGTATTATGAAGTATCCTCCTTATCTCTTGGTATGAACTTCACTTTGAGGTCCAATTTGTTAGATATAAGTATTGCTACCCCAGCTTTTTTCTCATTTCCATTTGCCTATTTTTTTTTTCACCCTTCACTATCAGACTGTGTGAGTCCTTTATTCTAAGGTGTGTGTCTTATAGACAGAAAATATATGGGTCATGTTTTCTTATCCATTCAATCACCTATGCTTTTTGATTGGAGCATTTAATCCATTTACATTTAAGGTTATTATTGATAGGTACTTATTTGTTGGCATTTTTATTCTTTATGTTTGTGTTCCTTCTTCCCTTTCTATTTCTTCTTTTTACAGCAGTCCTTTAGCATTTATCACTTGATGGCTTGGTGATAAACTCCCTTAGCCTTTTCCTTCCTCCCTCCCTCCCTCCTTCCTTCCTTTCCTTTCCTTTCCTTTCCTTTCTTTCTTTCTTTCTTTCTTTCTTTCTTTCTTTCTTTCTTTCTTTCTTTCTTTCTTTCTTTCTTTCTTCAAAGCTCCTTATTTCACCTTCCACTTTGAATGATAGCCTTGCTAGGTACAGTATTGTTGGATTCATCCCTTGCTTTGTAGCACTTTGTATATTTCATCCCATTCCCTTCTGTCCAGATGTGTTTCTGTTGAGAAATCAATTGATAGTCTACTGGGAGATACATTATAGGTAACTTTCTGTCTTTCTTTGGTAGCCTTTAAGATTCTTACTTGGTTGTAGATGTTTTCCAATTTAATTATGATGTGACTTGGTATAGATCTTTTTGGGTTCATTTTATTAGGCACTGTGTTTTCTTCTTGGGCTTCTGTGGCTTTTTTTCTGCCCAACATCAAGGAAGTTTTCTGTCATTATTCATTCAAACAGGTTTTCTATTCCTTGGCCCACTTCCTCTCCTTCCTGCACTCCTATTATGTGGATGTTGTTTTGTTTTGTGTTGTCACAAAGTTCCCTTAGGCTCTCCTTCTGCTTTTTAAGTCTTCATTCCACTTGTCCTTATGCTTGGGTGTTTTTTCTACCTTTTCTTCTATCTCGCTGATGTGGTTCTCAGTTTCTTCTAGTCTACTGTTGGAACTTTCCATTGTTTTCTTTTATGCTGCCATGTCATTCTTCATTTCTCCTTGATTTTTCTTCATTTCCTCTTGATTCGTACACATGTTGTCGAATTTGTCATCTATCCTTTTCAGTGTCCTTTTAATCAGTGCTCCAAATTCTTTCTCTGAGAAATTGCTTGCCTCCATTTCATTTATTTCCTTTTTAGGGCATTCCTTTTAATTTGAATGGGGGTTGTTTCTTTGTCTCCCTATTTTTGTAGTTCCATTGTTATTGTTTCTATGTATTAGGTCAAACTGCTATGCCACCCAGATATTTTGAGTTTGTCTTATATAGTAGAATCTTTGTGGGACCCAGTGGTGCAATCTCTCTGGTCTTCTGGGCTGGGTAATCTAGGGATGCCCCCTACTTGGGATTTGTGGGTTCTTTGGATGTGGTTGGATACTGAGTGTTATTGTCTCATTCATGGATGGAGTCTCTTCTCAGGGTGTCTGGTTATGTGTCTCTCTCTCTACCACATTGACTCCATATCACAAAATACAACTCAACAAGACATAACACAAGACAACAAAACATGAATATACTTATAACACCGATAACCCCAATATAAGTGACCACCAGAGAAAAGAGGACTAGAAGAGAGCAAAGAGAGCAAAAGTGATATTGAGAAAAGAAATAAAAATGTAGGAAAACAGAAAAAGTGAAAAAATACGTATGGGGGGAAAAACCAAAACACAAACAGATAAACCAAAAATGCAAACAAAAAAACATTCAGAAAAAAGGCAGGGGGGCATAATCTGTGGAGGCAGAACTTATATACAGAAAGTAAGGTCAAGGAATTAAATGAATAGGAGGAGGACCTCAGTTCAGTATAAAGGAGGTAGAAAGAAAGTGAATGGATAAGATGAAAGGAAAGAAACAAATTTAAAAAAAATAAGATAAAATAAAATAACAATAAAAAATAATAGAATTAGAAAAAATAATGTAAAAAAAATAAAAAATAGAAACATAAAAAGCAAAGAAATAATGAAAAAATCCTATATAATAAAGGAGAAACATGTAAATTGAGCATACCTCTATGACACTCACCAGCCAATCAGGAGTGAATATGCAAATCAACACAACAAAAAATGGTGGGTTAATTTGCATACACAGGCACTGGGCAGAGAGCAGACCAGGAGAGCTGACAGAGAGTGGAGTGGCTTGGGGAACTTTGCTCCCCAAGCTTCCAGATGGAGAGCAGAGAGGGAGAGCTGGTGGCTTGGAGGAATTGGCTGAGTGGGAGGCCATGGGATGGAGATCGAGCAATAAGGGAAAACCAAGAGCATGGGGAGCACCAGGAATGCTGGCAATCATAGTTCTGGTGGCAGACAGATGTCCTAGACACTAGAGCAAATTGAGCTTGGAACAAGTTACTGTTGTGGTGGGGGATGGAGGGAAAGCACAGGTGAGAGACATAAGTAAAATCAGAGTTTCTAGGAAAATTTAAAGGGAGGATATTCTAAAACTTCCAGGAAATCTCCACCAATAAAGAAAAGCGGGGGGGGGGGTTAGCCTCTATTATTCTGTGAGCAACAAATCAAACTGGGTTGGGGTCTCAGACAATTCGTTCATATGATTGAAAAGACAGACAGAAACTCCTGGATTGGATAGGGCTCCCCTAAGGCCTCCCAGATTGGAGGGGGTGCAGGTCTGGCTGAGGGACCCACCCCTCATGCACAAATTTTCGTGCACTAGGCCCCTAGTTGTTTTTAATAAAAGATAAAAAGTAATAATAAAATAAAATAAAAAAGTTAAGCGTCTTTCATTTCAGCTGAGTTTTAATGCCACATGAGGGCTGGTTTAAGATCCTGCTCTTCAGTACTGTCTGCCACTTCTCAGTTTCCTGTTAACTAGTCAGCATCATGTTGAAGTTCTAAGTGATCCACCACACCTCTGTTTGTGTCTATCTCCACAGCCTTGACTGCAAGCAGGTGTGACCAATCTGCCCACTTAGCCTGCCTGCCCACTATCAATCTTAATCTCTCAAGCAGCTGTTTCTGACAAGGCTATAGGTAGGGAGAGTTCTGTATTGCTTTCTGGGACTGAATGACTTATCTTCAACTCAGTCCCTGAGCACTCTTTGGGGCTATTCAGATTTTTTGTGTCCTTTGTACTTCTCAGTGTGTAGTCTGGGTGTGGCTTACTAGGTACCTTGAGGCTGCTTGGGTGGGGGAAGGGGGTTTGCTCTTCAGGAGAAAAATGGCTGCTTAGGTCTGGAGGGTCAGGAAAGTCCCAGTGATGAATTCCTGTTCACCTCTCCCCAATCCACTCTCCTCCAAAGCCTCTCCCCAAACTACACAAATCTGCACCTCTACCTGCACCTCAGCCACAGTTAGTGTTTGTATTTGAAAGGTCCTATGAGCTGGTATTAATCAATAAAAGCAAAGATGAAACAGGCAAAACAGCTGCATGACTGCTAGTTTCTCTCTCCCCATCACCATGCAGCTCAGGCAGTTCTTAAGGCTGTCCCTCTGGGTTCAGCCTCTGCAGCTGTGGACTTAGATCTATAATTCCCTGCTGTCAACATCCCTGTGGACTTCCTTTCCACAATTGTGTTATGCCTGTCCACAAGCAATGTAGACTTGGTGCCACAAAACTTCCTTCTAACCATCTGGGCCCACTGGTCTCTCAGCTTTCTCCAGACTAGATCCCTGATTCTACAGTTCTCCAGGCAGCCTCCACCCTTCCTGCCTGTGAATTGTACCACAAGCTGTGTCAACTTAGCCAATTCCAGATGGATGTTATTCGATTTTGATGCACATTCTATCTGCTCTGAGATAAGCTTTGACACATGTCTGCCTATTCAGCTGCCATTTTTTCTCCATCTCTATAATCTAATTATTATCTCATTATATGAATATACACTAATTTATTTATTCCATTCTATAATAATGGACATTTAGCTTCATCCTAATTTATCATTGGCACAAACAATATTGCAATGAGTATCCTTGTATATGTATACTTTTTATTCTTGTGCAAAAGTTTTTATAAAAATAATTTCTAATTTGCGACTTTTTGAATCAATGATAAATGCATTTTTCATATATGTAAGTATATTAATATTATAACCTCCAAAAAGGTTGTAACAGTTTATAATCCTACCTACAGGTTATGAGATGCCCACCTTTCTATCCTCACCAACATTAGGCATTGTTTAACTTTTGATCTTTTCCTACCTGATGGAGGTTTGAAATGATATTTCACTATTGATTTTACTTATATTGTTTTAATTATTAGTGAGGTTAAACATTTTTTGTTTGTGTTTATTGGTCTTGTGTAGTTGTTTACAGTGAAGTATTTATGGCCTTTATTAATTTTCCTATTTATACTTTTGGTCATCTACCTATTGATTTGTAACAGATCTTTGTATATTAAATAATAGTCCACTGTGGGTCAAATCTATTGAAGATGTTTTTCTAAATTGTTTTTATTATATTTTTATGCAAAACACTTTAAAATTTTGTTGTACACCTGAAAATAATATTATATGTCAACTGTAATTGAAAAAAATAAACACAATATTTTAATAACAAAGTTCTTTAACGAAAGAAAAATAAAATTTAAGCATTTTGTATTTAGTTACTTTTTCTCAAGCTTTTTATTTTTTGTTTTATGGCCTTTGCATCTTTTTTTAGAGAAACATCGATCAGCCGCCTCCTGCTCGACCCCCAATGGGGATGTGCCTGCAACCAAGGTACATACCCTTGCCCGGAATCGAACCTGGGACCTTTCAGTCCACAGGCCAACACTCTATCCACTGAGCCATGCCGGTTTCAGCTGCATCTTTTTTTAGACAGATCTTTTATACATCAAGATCGCCCATAATTTTTTCCATTTTTTTCTTAGTAATTATATTATTGCCTCTTTCACTTGACTCCATACTTTTGGGATTTATTTTAGGATAAGAAATTGGCCAATCTCTATTCAATGGCAATCATGTATTTACTCATGTACCAGAGTCAAACAACTTTAACCAGTATAATATCTTTCATATATATATAATTGATTTCAGAGAAGGGAGAGCAAGGGAGTGATAGAGACTTCAATGATGGGAGAGAATAATTGATCAGCTGCCTCCTGCACATCCCCACTCCCGCACTGGGGATTGAGCCTGCAACCAGGGCAAGTGCCCTGACCAGGAATTAATCTGTGTCCTCCTTGGTTGAAGAGTCAACAGTCAACCACTTAGCCACACCAGCTTGGCATCTTGTTTTTTAATCCTCACCCTAGAATATTTTTCCATTGACTTTTAGAGAGAGTGAAAGGGGCAGGGGAGAGGAACATCCATGTGAGAGAACTACAGCTGTTGGTTTCCTCCCACATACATCCTGACCAGGGCCAGAGATTGAGCCTACAACTGAGGTATGTGCCCTGGACCTAAATCGAACCCAGGACCCTTCAGTCTGTGGGCCAATGCTCTATCCACTGAGCCAAACCAGCCAGGTTTGGGCATCTTTTAATATCTGGTAAGGGAAGTTTCAACACTCCTCTTACCTTCTGCCACTTTTTAAAATTTTCCTGGCTATGCTTATACTCAATTTTAGATAGATAGATGGATGGATGGATAGATAGATAGATGACAGATAGATATACAGAAAATATATATATATTACATTGTTAAGCGAAGAGATGGATAGCTGTTGTCTCAATATTGCAAGTGTGCTTCAGAAACTTCATTTTGGGAGGCATTCACAGACACACACACACACACACACACACACACACACCACAAACACATATACGTAATGCATTTAAAAGTATAATAGAGGTGAAATTCTTGGGATAATTATAATAAATCAAAAGAAGAGTTGCCAGATTTAACAATAAAATACAGGATGCTCTATTAAATTTGAATTTGAGATAACCAATGATTTTTTAGTATGCATATGTTCTAATTATTGCACAGGACATACCTAGCTAAAAACTCCTTAGTGTTTATTTGAAAATTAAATTTTACTAGGCATCTTTGGTTTCATAGGCAAGTCTAACCAACAGGAAAATGAGGAGTAGCTTTAAAGTACAAAATAAAGTTGTATGGATTGATGAATTAACACTTTCTTGTCAGTGGGAAGCCCTTAATACAGACACTTAGACATTGGCTAAAGCCAAGCAATTACAATTCTGGGGCGCAAATTAAATGAGCGTGTTTTGTCTTCTGGGCTTTGGTTTGAAAAATGAAACCTCTTAAATAAAATGCAAGGGGCTCAAGGGATTTGAAAGGTTTTTGGCTTTCTAGCTCTGCTTTAAAAGAAAAGTCAGTTAAATAGAAATAGAAATTTAAGACTCTGTTTACATCTGTGTCATACTATAAAGTCTCTTGATACATAGGCTTTTTCTTAAGATTGGTGTTTTGTATCCAAATTATTGGGAAAGTTCCCAAGTTGATTTTATCATTTGGAGTATGTGGGGAAATGTCATTCATATTAATCACTTAGATAGCAAGTTTAAGTAGAATTTTTTTTGTGGCTGATTAAGTCTTTTATTTTTAAAATGGCCAGGTGATTTGGATATTAAATTTAGATGTTCTCTAATTTATGAATATTTTCTTACCTAATTATTTCCTAAAAATTAACTTTACTTTTGAAACAAGATCCTGTACTTGCTGCTGGGGTATATTAAGAAAGTCACTGGCTCTGGAGTTATAAGACCTGGATTAAAGTCCCAGATTGATCTCTTAGTAGCTCTTTGCTATACATGTGCATTAAATAGCTTAACATCTTTGAACCTCAGTTTCCTTTTCTGTAACATAGGCATAATAGTTCTTATTTCATCAGAATTAAGAAATTAAAGGAGGCCCTGGCTGATGTGGTTCAGTTGATTGGAGCATTGTCCCATCCACTGGAAGATCATAGGTTTGATTATGGTCAGGGCACATACCTAGGTTACAGGTTTAATTCCTGATCAGGGTGCTTATAGGAGGCAACTGATTAATGTACCATATTCCCATATATGGGGGGCACATATGAATATAATGATCTAATGTTAGTATGCTCAGTATGAAATAGCAAAATATACAACAAGTATCAATGTTGTTCCTTCTGTAAATGTACTGAATTTTAATAATGATACTTGCCTTTGTTTTGTAAAAAAAATATGATCCTAACTATGTGGGGGGCAAAACACAAGCTCTACTTGTGGAGAGGGGTTAAACATCATGACTGTTTGTGATGCACTCTTTGAAATGAACCTATGATTGGACACACCAAGTCACAGATGGAAGGCATTTGGTTTCTGCTATTTTTTTTTTTCTCATTGGAAATTTGTCAAGGATTTTTTTATATGCTGGGAAATGGTTAGATCTGAGAAAAGAGCCAAAGCATCATGTCTGGTCCCAGGCATTGTGGATAAGTGTTGATGTTCTGTAAGAGTAAGAAGTTTGCTCATGAGAATGTATGAGATATCCAGGGAAGCGCAATGAGGAACAAGGCTTCCTAGAGACAGGAATTTGAATGTTCCATAGATTATCCCTTGTCACTTTCTTCTACATAAGCCCTACTCCCAATTATAGATACTGGCCCTGGATAAGAAGTTAGAAGACCTGGGCTCTAGTCATCAACTCTCTATGTATTCTAGAGAAAGTAATTTCAAATTGCTGGGCCTCAGTTTCTTCATCTATAGAATTGAGATGGTGTGTGTGCTTGGGGTGGTATTTGGGGAGAGATGGCTTAACTCACTTGAAGTCTTATGTGAGAAGAAAGAGCCTTGAGTGTCCCTTTAAAAGTCAAGAAGTGCTATATAAATACAAGTGCAAATATTATTTATCACTTACAGTGATAGCAATGATGATTAGGAACAGTCAGATGTTCTCTTGGTTTAAATAGACAGTAAAGGTGAACTTAGCTAGCATTGAATCTTGGATTTCCTGGGAAACTGAAGGAACACCAAACTGTTATCACCTGTTCTTTACCAGCTTTTCTCCAGTAAGCTCATGGCCCAGATCTGGTCAAGTATTCTCTCTATTAGTGTCTTTGATAAGGGCATAGTTTACCTCATAGCAATAGCTAGGTTTATGCAAATGCTCTGCTGAGTAGGGACATTTTAGAAGTTTAAAACAATTAACTATTTTATTTAATTTGAAAATTAAACTCTACATCATCATGAAAAAACTTATGACTAATGAAAGTTTAGCCATGTCATCAGTCAAATGAAGAACTTGGACCATCAGATTATTTCTAAAGGTCTCATTCAGCTTTAATGCTTTAACCTAGAGTCTTTGTGACAAAATCTCAGCTATTTTACCAATTCAATCTCCCCCTACTCTGAGCTTCTCATTGTAAAGTAATTAATTTCCTTTGCCTTTCCTTCCCAACCTGTTTCAGTTGCCATGGGCATTTTAATGCATTTCCTACAAGTGGAAATTCCACCCTCTTCCTTTTTATCTAGCTAAAACCCATGGAGCCTTTGAGATTACATTACCAATGATGAAATGAGAAACTACTGACCAGACAATACATATAATGGTGCTCTATCTATGTAATTTTTAACCCTTATTTAAGCCTTTTGGGCTGAGCTTTATTCTTCTCAATTTACAGGAAAGTTAACTGAAGCTCAGAAAACGTAACATGCCTGAGATAACAGCTAGTGGCAGTTAGCATTTGACTTAAAATCTGTTAATCTCCATAGTTGGACTTTCAAGTTCAAGACCCACTTCTCCTAGCCCCCAAAACCTTCATCTTTCTTGGATACTCTCTGGTATTCAAATCAAATTACACATTTAATAATATTTTGTAGTAGACTTATTTTAGTTCATATCTTCTATTTCCAATTCCTTTTTGAGTTCCCCAAGAGAAAAAAAATAGTTTATTCAATCCAGATACCAGTTTTGTGATTTGCACACAGAAAAATCTTAATAAATACTTGTGGATGAATGGACATCAGATTAATTTTCTGTTTAAAACATGTGTTTGAGTATTGTTGAATATGTTTTTATCAGTGGAAGAAAACTGTAGTTTAGGTAATTTGTGAGCTAAAGCCATTGTTACCTCTGTTGCTAAGGGAAGCCAGTTACCCTGGGATACTAATTAAATGCAGCTATTGTGGAAATTAAGCCAGCAGCCTCCAGCGGGTTCAGAAAGCTGATGGGAGGAGGGAATCTGTAAGGTGTCAAGTAAGAAAATATCTTTCTGATTTGAGGGAAGGAGACTTAAGGGAGGGGGTAGCTTGTACACTTTCAGCCTCATCACACCTCTGTGAAGCTTATTTATTTTTGTTAGTGGGCAAAGAGTTTGTTCCCCATAATTAGTTCAAATAGTGGAGGCAATGTGAATAGATAGCCAGTGACTAAGATTAACAGTTTAGTCTTTGCTAGCCATTGAGGGATAAGCATCTGGAGGGGGAAGAGCTTTGACGTCAAAGCAACTCCAAGTCTGAATGAAAAGTAACTGTCAGAAGATACTTTTAATTAAGTTAAAATCCAGTTGGGCTGGTGAAGGGAAAGGAAAAGATCTGTAAGAATAGGTAACAGGCTCTATCTGGGACATCTATTGCATTTAAAATAAATATTTACTCTTCTGACTAAATTGGAGTTCAACTTTAATAAACAAATTTATTTATGATTCTAGAAAAAAGTCTGAACAGTGTACTTAATTATCAGCAACATACCCAGAGCTCAAATTTTAGGACCTGGCCTCAAGTTGTTTTAACAGACTAGTTCCACCTAGTGCTAGTGCACCTAAATTGCAGTTTGTTTTTCTGAGAAAGGAAGATGTTGCCTTTACAAGTGGTCACTGAAGCACTGAATCCATTAAATTATTTAGCAACTGAGGACCTGCTTCGTGAGAGACCCTAGAAGAGGGACAGTGATATGTCTGGGGAAGGGAGAGTGAGTGCTTTGCATAATGGCTAAGAAAGACAATAATAAAACTTTTGATTAACAGCAGAAGGTAGGAGCACCAGGCCCTACAGGAAACAAAACAATACTTAGAGATCAAGGTAGGTGAGATTAACTCTCTCCCTTATTGACTCATGCTGTTGAAAGATCTATACAAAAGATGTGCCACACGAGACAAAGCCACAGGAAGGTGAGGAATAAAATCCCAGAAGGACAAGAGGACACAATGAAATCCAGCAGCAACATGGCCCCCCCTCTCTATATAAAATAATTTGATAAAGTAATTATTCAAGTTTACCAGTGACACAGAGATCTTAGCTCCAAACTCGCCTATCCAAATTCCTGCTAGGTTAATCACCCTTCGCTCTGAGGATCCAAAGCTAAAAAAGCTGCAGGTGGGCCAAAGTACAGGTCTGCCAATTCCCAATTAGGGCTATTCTGCATTAGGAATTAGAGTAGCCACACCCCTCAGTGCCAGCGATGTGGAAGCAAGTACTGAACCCAAACTTGCTGGATTCATTTAGGTGGATCAGAACTTCTGTAATTCAGATAGAGGTGAATTTAAAAGCGCATCCTAAGGGAAAGTTTCACCATGCTCACTGACCTGCAGGTATAGGCTTTGAGCTGCTGCATGTATATTTGGAGTGCTAGACCCTTAAAAATACTCTCCAGTCTTCACAACCTTTTTTTCTTCCATGAATACATCCAGCTCTATTGGAAGCAAAATGTTTGTTCACCCATACATCTCACCCCCACATAATTTTTCTTCAGGCCATGGATTTCTAGTCATGCCCATACTTCACTTGCAACCCATCTCTGGGACAGCCAGTGAGCATCTGAGGCCCTCCTGCTGTGTCCCCAGTATTCAACCAATTTCTAAAACCCAAACTTGTAGTGAATACATAGATTTCAAAGTGGATCTTCTAGGTTCCTCCTAGGTTACAAGGGGTAGAGTATGAAGGAGTAAGGCTCAGGAATCTTAACAATACCCATCCAGTTTGTTCTGATTCAACAGATCAGCAGACAAGGCCCTGGATTGAATTTTACCCCAGTACTTCCAGTTCTATCGTCTATCAGAATTTTCCCCAGTTTTATCAGTCTTAATCGATCTAGTCTTTTTGAATTTGTATAATAGATGATTAAGGGTTGTGGGCTTTTAAAAGACTCCAGAAACTGATCAGTAAATGGTTACCTGAAGCAGAAACCCCCTTCAGAGGACTCCAATATATGTCAATCTAATAACTGCCTGTCTACCTCTCACCCTTACTTCAAATAAGATAGAACCCATCATTTCACCAGGCAGATATTTCAACCCCTATCTACACTAATAAAATAGTAAGATGCAAATTGACCATACCTTTGCAATGCCCAACAGCCAATCATGACTGAGTATGCAAATTAATAAAGATGCTGAGTTAATTTGCATACACAGGTGCTGAGTGGCTGGGGCCGAGTGGGATGCTTGCATCACCATGGCAACAACACAGGTGTTCTGCACCGCCTCAGTTGCTCCAGGCCTCTGAGAAGCATGGAAAGGTGGGAAGGTGGGAAGGTGGCTCCCAGCAGAGGGAAAACGCAGCTCCAGTTGGAGTGAAGGCAGTGCCTGCAGCCAGGGGAAGGAAAGCTCATTCTTGCATGAATCTTCGTGCATTGGGCCTCTAGTAACCTATATAAACAACCCTAGTAGCCAAAAATATCTCTTCCATCCCACTGATCTCAAATCTTCTCATGGTATAGCCTGAATCCATTAGGAAAAAATGTGGTAACATTTCAACAAAAACTGTTTAAAATATTTGCAAATTTTCTTTTTAAAACTACTTTGTCTTAAAAGTGATGCTGTCTCTTACAGACAATTGTTTGTAGACATTCTTTTGCTAAAGTAGTTTGTAGTCATTCCCCTGGGTGTGTGTCTTCTATTTTGGCAATAATCTCAGAATCCTTGCCACAAAAGGCCAAACAAAATGCTAAATCCCTCCCAGCATCTTTGGACAGACAGATATATTGGTGGTCAGCTACAGAGGGCAGCTTAGAAACTGAAATCAATTTGCTTTAGCCTCTGCGCTTTAGCAGCATTTTCTCAAATTGCTCTTCTCTTTTGGTAGTTGCTGTAAGGCACCTTCTGTTGAAAAGGAAATTTATGCATGTAACCCACAAGAAACACCTGTCTAGCACAGACCCTTGAAACCATAAATTAACATAAAATGGGGGAACAGAAAATAGAAAATTTTGTGGACGGAAAGAATTCCCCGTTTTTACTTGCAAACATCATCAGGTATGACTGACTTAAACTGGGATAAAATAATTTATTATCAGGATTGAATTAAAAAATCATGAGAGCCAGAAAGGGTTCCTTGGGGAGAGAAAGGAGATGGTGACTGCCATGTTTCATCATTTCAGGGGGAATCACTTAACTATCAGAAGGATATAGAAAGGGCTCCAAATAATTGGTCTCTGGGAGCAGGGTCAGAGAGATCTAGGAAACAGATTAAAACCATTGTGGGACAGAGTGTCTTGAGATAACAAAATCAGTTAGCATTGCATGTGTGGTTGTCTACATGGAGCTCCAGATATGTCTAGGCAAATGAATCCAGTGGAGAACAGAAAATGCCAGTCTAGTCCCAGGTACTGATATATTCCCAGTTAAGAAGACGTTTGATTGTCTAGCTACTATAATGTATACCTAAAACTCATACAAAATGATATTGATTGTAAACTGTAATTGATAACAAACAAACAAACAAATAATTAAATTTGAAAAGAAAAAATTTAATTCCATTACCCACTAGTTGTCTTTTTTCATAAAATTGAGTTGTAAAGCTCTCCAAAATTTTTTTGTTAGTGACCATTATCATGAAAGCTTTATGTTGTTTTTTTTCCCTACTGTGTAAATTAATACCTACTGCCTGGCACTTCCTTTAGGTATAAGTTTTACTAGTAAGGGCAACTTTTTGATAAATATATTTTGTGTATGTTATCTTATCAAGTTCCCACGAGTTCCCACAATAATACAGAGAGAAAGAAATTGTTATATCCTCTAGGTTATATATGAGAAAACTGAGGATACATTGACTTTACTTTGGTCAGAGGCTCAAGTTAAAGATCAGTGAATATTGTTGGATAAACAAAAGAACTCTTGAATCTCAAGAGAATAGCTATTGGCTGTGGGTGAAAGGGGGATGGAAAGGCAAAGGTTTTTCAATGCTGGCAATTATCAAGTATCCAGATGGTTTAAACTAATAATTCCCAACATGTCCAATGTTATGACAAACTAATTTTGCCTAATTTTACGAATTCCCCAAAGCAATATGTGGGTTCTTAAAATTAATTAAAGTTGAATTAAATATTATGTTAATTAAACATGGCTTTAAATGAATTTTAAATGATGTGAATTGGTTTTATCTCTTGGGATAACTGCAAATTGCCTATCCTGATTCTGTAACAACTTGGAGTATTAAGAACTAAAATTAGAGGACTGATCCAGAATATCTGTCAGATCTCTGAATTTGTGTCTTAGGAGGTCTGTCCTAGATGCATTTTTGGAACTCTGGAAATTCAAGTGCGATGGAAAAGTTCCTTCTCATAGGGATAACTGATTCTCCTCAGACTTGCTTTTATTTTAATCACTCTCTTTAGGCTATTCATTTTCCTCTATGCTATCACTATAGTGGGGAAACTAACTGGTCATCTGTATTGGAGTCAGTCCCCATTTATCTCTCTGTCCTGCTTATATTTCTCCATTCACTATACCTATGGCCAGGGTCCTGACAACTTGTTTTCCAAACATCACAGGGTTCATCAACTCCAGTGTTCTACCTTCTGTTCTGCAACTTCTGATACTGTGATATTCCTTTAATCATGCTGATATATTTTCTTCTCTGTAACTTGGAAACCTTTAGTTCCTTCTACACTGCATCCATAAACATCCATCATCCTTATCATCTTCATAAGGCTCTCAGCTCCAAGGCAAGCATAAGTTCTCTTGCCCTGGACATCCACCTGACTACTTTCAGCCTAAGTTGTAAAACCTAAGCATTTGCCTTCTTCCCACATCTCCATCCTTGGAATGAACACTCACTGGGTTGGCATTGGTGGTTTTAGTGCTCTACACAGAAATAATATGGAAATTCAACTCCATAATCTGAGAAAAAATGCCTGATAAAATATTTTAGACTATCAGCCTTTTCTCTTTTTTTTACCTGTTCAAATGAAATCCTTTGATTTCACATGAGATTTTATCATAGAAAATAATTTATCTTCCTAGTAACTTTATTTAGGCAGTTAACAAAATGAAGTCAAATTCCAAATTGTGTGTTTCATTTTTTTTTTGCTTTGAGAACATTGATAGATGCTATTGTTAAATATATGTCCTTCCCATCAGTCTTTTTAAAGTTCTTTATTAACAATTACTCATGTAATCATGAGAGTTCATCCATACATAGGGGGTATTACACAACTATTAAACTCAAGTGGGAGAATGTTTATCCATTTGCATATTTTTTCTATTGTAAGTGAAAATAACATAGCATAAAATAGTATTCCATTATTTTATCAAAAGCACACATATATAGACATATATGTATGCATGTATTAAAAAGCAGAAGATTAAAAGAACATACACCAAATCCTTATCAGTTGTCTTTAGGTGCTGATTTATATATTTCTTTTATTTCTCTATATTTTCCAATTTAGTAATAATGAGCATGTCATTCTTTTATAATCAGAAAAAGAGTAATTTTAGATAATTCAGTTGTCAGGGTCAACTAGCATGTGTGCAAAAGATGGCACTTCTTACTATAGAGAAATTAACATTTTTGTTAATTTGAATAGCTGTTACTTTAAAAAGTAAGAACATATCTCTAAAATTAAAATGGAAGTCAGGGGTAACTTACTGAGTTTGAAATAGTCATTTTTATATCATTTTCTAGAAAAGCATAAATTAAAACCAATTTCTATTTGATTTTTCTTCAAATGCTTAAAATTTTTCTTCTCTGGGGCCCATATTTTATATTCCCTAAGAGAAAGGGTCATCTCTTCTATATCCCTTGTCATCTTCCACCTCTCTCCCCATTCTCTTCTCTATACTTCCTAGCGTAAATTTGTATATGCTATGTACACTCTGAATTCTACCAGTGACAACTGTCTAGGCTCAGTCAGTTTGTGCAGATATAGTGAAGTCTCCCTTAAGCCTGAGAGATCACTGGAGACTAAGGTCTGGTTATACATTGTATAAGCTGGGTAAGTACCATTTAGAACATAGTCCTGCAGCAGATTCAGAATAAACAAAACCTGATGCTTTTATTGGATATCTGAAAAATGTAGAATTCTAAAAGAAAAAAAATGATAAGAAAGCTATTGAGCATATATTGTGTCTGGGCACTATTCTAGTGAATGTGTCTATATCACCTAATTTAAATCATATTATCCCTATTTTACAGATAAAGAAACTGAGACATAGAAAAGTTAAGTAGCTTGTTTAAGGTCAAATAATTTGGAAATAAGAGAGGTTGGTCTCAAAGTCTAGCAGTCTGATTCAGAGCTGGTACTCAATCACTACACTATACTGCCAGATAAAGATAAAATAAATATTTCTCTCTAAGCAGAACTAGTTTTATGGTCAAATGATCAGTGCAGTAGCACAGGGCCCTGAGCTCAGAAGGGCCTTGAACTTGGGGTTTAATACCACTGCCTTGGTTTTTTAATAATTTGAATTCCTGCTTTGTAACTGAAATCTAAAATGTAATGGAGCAATTGAATATGCACTGGGAACTTGAACTCTTTGCTAGCACATAATTCAATTTTTCAATGTCTCTCTACTTCCCTAAGACAGATTCTTGGCTGCCCATTCTCTTTCCCTTTAGTACCTTTGTACACAGCCTTTTCCTCTTTGTCTCATACAGTCACTGCTGTGCCATTTGCCCTAATAGGCCTGATCATGGACACAGGAAGGATTGAGGTCTTGTGGTACACATGCTCTGCAACATGCCAGGGTTAGAGGTGATACAGCATCCTTGCCCCATTGTAATAGTGTCACAGTTCATTAGACAGATGACTCAGCAGGGCTTATTTCTCACTCTGATCCAGGTACCTAGTGCATCCTAGTGCAGAGATTGTAATACGCTTAGTAGTCACTTGTTTAGTATGGATTGTGACAACTGGCCCGCGGGAAAGAGATATGCCTGTTTCAAGTTACTCACTCTTGATCAGGATACAATGCATCTGTCCAGCAGTTGGTAGACTACTACACATACCTTGTGTCACATGGTGGCATCACTAGGCACTTGAAAGGGCCTGCACTTGCCCTAAAAGTATTCCTGTACCCTAGAGAGTGTGACATTAAATAGAAAATTTAAAACACCATGCCAAGTTGAGAGCAATACTGCAATAGAAAGGGGAAAAAAAACTATATTTAATGGCACTTTTTCCTACCTTTTGAATAAGGGACTTCTCATTTACATACTGCACTGGGTCTACAAATTACATAGCCAATCTTTACTGTAAGGATTGTGTATTACTAAAGTATTTTGGTATACCCTTGATATCAACCACTTCCTGCATAGAAATAATGAAAGCTGATGTGGTTGTAGCTATCTCTGTTTTTACTGGGGTTATTTAGAGGATAGGGGACACTTCTACTTGTCAAGGAGATACATATTGAATCTGTATTTTCGGTTCGATCCAATGAGGCCAATTTTGTCCCACCCTCCCAGCTGTATTAAATATTTCACATGAAAGGGGACTGAAAAATGAGGTAGCAGGTGATATTCTGAGATATGAATTAAAAGACCTGAAGTCTAAATCTGCCTCTGCAACTAACTAGGTCAGTGCACTCCCACAATGGAAGTGCCACTTGGCTGACTGGGATTAGTCATGCTCCCACAGCAGGCTGATCCTCACAGGTCATACCCCCTACCAGTGCACGAATCTGTGTATGGGGCCTCTTGTGTTTTATATATTTTCATTTTGCATTGGAGTTAACTTAAAGAAATAAAGCTTAAAAAAATTAAAACCCATCATAATGATCTCTATGGAACATTCTACCTCTAACTTTTGACTCTGAAAGTCTTTAACAATGATTCTACAAAGAGGATGATATTCATTCCAGAAAGAAATCTTCTATGATCCTAGACCAGTGACCAGAGAAGAACAGAAATCTAGACAGTATAAGGAGTTGCAGGTTGAACAGCTGGCTTGTATAGAGGTGAGAGATAAGAACAATGAAGAAGTTCAGGATTCCTACTGTGGATTGAGATAAGAAATGTCTTCAAAACTAGGTGATTCAGCTAGAAGCTCATGCCTCAAGAGGTTTCCTCCATTACATGATAGAATATAGCAATGGTTGGTGGACAAAATAAACTTTATAAGGAAAAAGGTTAGTTGAGGGTAAATTTTAACCACTAATTTTTTTGAGCCTTTACCAATTTCTAGGCCCTATACTATACCTAGGGTCGGGGATTAAAAAAAAAGTAACCAAATATGTCACCATCCTTCCAAAGTATTTCAGAATAAGATGAACAAAATAGAAATTATGAAAAAAAATACACAGAGTATTCTATAAGGGCAAGTGTCATAATGCTACAATAAGTGTGCAAAGTACAATGGGAAACTGTATGAATCTCACTTCCACCTGAAACATCAGGAAAAGCTATCTGTAAATGAAGATGGGATTTAAATTTAGACTATAAAAATTAATAGAACTTGGAGAGACAGGACATGAAGAGCTTTCCATGCCAAATTTAGGAGTTTGAAATTTATCTTATACACAAAAAGAGACATGAAAACATTTTAAGCAGTGTGCAAGATAGGAGAAGGATGATCTGGTCGGATTTCCATTTAAACCATTGTGGCTGTCATGTGAAAAATAGATCTAATAGGATTAGGGTTAGATTCAGAGAGAAGGAATAAATGACCATTTCACTAATCCAGGGGAAAAAAAGGAGTGTGCCATGATCTGGGACAGTGACAATAGCAATGGAGAAGAAACTAATTCAAGAGGCATTTAGGAGGGAGGACTGACAAGATTTGGTAATTATTGAATACTAGGGACCCAGTTCATGAATTCGTGCATCTTGAAAGGAACTGTGGCTGTGGTGGGCATAGGGGCAGGTCTCAGCTCATTCTCCATGCCCCTGCCCAGCCCTCTGACCACAGCCACTGATCCCCTGTCTGTTGGCAGCCTCACTCCCACCTCCACTGTTCCCACATGCTGATGGCACTGGCCTTGCTCTCACTAGGCACAAGCAGTGGGTGCAAACAGGGCCAGTCCTGGTAGCAGATGCGAGTGTCTGGTAGGACCGCAGCATGCGGGAGCAAATAATTTTCAGCAAATACCAGAGGCTCACCCTGATCACAGCAACAAGTGCCCCGCCTTGGTCTGGCACCCCCACTCACCTGCTCCACCATCCCACCATGCCAATGCCCACCATGCCCTGCACATGTCCCCTGTTGGTCAGTGCACATCATAGCAACCAGTTGTTTGGTTTTTCTACCATTTGGTCTATTTGCATATTAGGGCTCTCTCTATATAGACTAGAGGCCCAGTGCATGAAATTGGTGCACAGAAGGAGGGTTCCCTCAGCCTGACCTGCACCCTCTCCAATCCGGGATCCTTCTCACAATCTGGAGCCACTGGCTCCTAACTGCTCACCTGCCTGCCTACCTGATGCCCCTAATTGTTCTCCCCTCCTGGACTGATCGTCCTAACTGCCTAACTGCTACCCTCTGCTGGTCTGAACCCCTTAACTGCCTACCTCTCCTGGCCTGATCACCCTAACTGCCTATTTACTCTCCCTTCCACTCTGTGACCTTTGAACTCTGGTGCAGGCATGCCCCCATCCTGATTGGTCATTATATGATAGCATCCTGGACAATTTGCATATTCCTCTATTATTAGTATAGATAGGAAGTTCAGGGGAACTGAAATGAGAAAGACTGTCTCAGGTTTGGAGCTTAAGAAACAGGATGGTGTCATTCACTTAGATAAGGAACAAGGAAAGAGTATGAACAGGTTTAGAAGATTTCAGTTTTTGAAGGTTAAATTTAAAGAGCCTGAGGAACTTCCAAGTGGTGGTAGCTGAAATAAGAATTTGGAGCTCTAAGAAAACTGTTTTTCATATCTCATAACTGGGGCTTAGGAGATTCTGGCTGATGGCTGCTAAGACTAGACAGTTTCTGACAATAGAAACAGAAGCAAAACCATTCTTGGGGCCCCAAAATTATGTCTGACCTAAATATAGATTAATGCTACTTTCTGTTTTATCTTCAAGTATGAGCCAATTAGATTATTTCCACCAACTAGTTGGTCACTTTCTCTTCTCTAGGCCTGGGTTTCCTCATCTATAAAAATAATATATTAAGGTTTTATATTCCTCAGATATAGAGTTGTGTGTTTTTTCTTTTTATGAATAGCCTGTTGGGCTCAGCTGGTGTGGTTAAGTAAAGCATTAAGTACATATAGGTGCTCAATGAATTCTACTTTCTTTTTTCCTTCATGACCACTCCTATTTATGTATTTATTAATTTTTCTCTCCATTATACCAAATAGAAGTGGAGGTATGGTGTGAACACACTATTATTATTTTTTACCAATAGAAGTGAGCTTTAGAGAAACTGGCTGAAGTATAATCTCTATAATCTTTAACCATTACACACACACACACACACACACACACACACACACACACACAGAGTTTGGCCAGAGTAGATTAGAGTTTTTTACTTGTGTTAATAATTCACTCCTTATTGCTCCAACCAATCTGTTGGAGTTAACTCCTGCTGCTGCCCAGAGGAACATTCAATAACTTATACCTCTAAATGGGGAGATTGGAGGAAAAAATATTGGGCTCACTAAAGATAATGGAAAGACACTGTTTTCAGAGACAAAAGACAAGAGGTCTTACTCCTGGCACTAATTTATATTGTCTTTCAGTGAAAAGACCACTTAACTTCTTTGAGCATCATATTTTCTCGTCTCTAAAATAGAATAAACAATTCCTGCTACACTCCTATTTTAGGGTTCGCATGAGGATCAAATAAGATAATGAATGCAAAAGTACTTTATAAACTCTGAAGGGTGATACAATACACATGGAACAGATCCCTATTATTGTTCTATCATGGAGGGTGGGAGAAGGAGGAAAAATGCGTCAATATGATCATTTTCTGCTGCCTCTTTCAGCTCCTGCTTACAGAGCTGCACTCAGTGCCCTCCCACTCACCCCCTACACACACATCATCTGTTCTCTCTCCACAGTAAAAGTTTCAACCTTTGAAGTTTTAAACAAATAGCTTTTAGCTGTTCACATATCTCGAATCATTAAAAAACATGTTTTTAATGTTAGTTTTTTGCACTTTTCACATTTTAAAATGATTCTATTCCTTGACGTCTGCATACATTGTAAGCATTCAATAAATTTAAGTTAAATAAATAAATAAATTTCTATTAGTCTGTAGAACACTTTCTTTAAAAAAATAAAATTGAGTTGCTTTTTCTTCCCAAAGGAAATAAACATTTAAAAATTAAGACTTTATTAAGAAAATTATTTGATACACCCCAACCACACATGGCACAGCATTTACTAATATCAATATAGCAGCCAGAATTGGTGTAATATTAACATGGGTGCTGAGTCTTGGGTATTAACTTACTGGGAATAATTAGGCACTCCTGCTATTTGTTGAATAAGTAACCATTCATGTTTAAAAGATTAATTCATGAATTTATCTCTAAAGATATGTGCATTTATAGTACTGGTTCTTTAAAAAAATTGGTTACTTCTCTTAAGATCTTCAAAAATAGCATAGCATTTAGAATTTAAATAAAGGCACACTTATTTATTCAATAGAATTTCTTGAGTATTTAATAAATGCACTCTTTCAAAATATCATATGTTCCAACCCACCCATTTCTAGATAAAGAAACAGAAATCCAAAGAGATTGTTAGAAATTACTTTATTATGAAATGCTCCTAGAATTCTCAATTGTGTTTATTTTTTTATTAAAAAATTTTAATGTTGCAAGTGTCCCCTTTTTCTCCATCTTTTGCCCACCTTCACCTACAACCACCTCCCCACCCTTGGCCTAAACACACTATTGTTCATGCCCATTGGGTGTGCATATGTTCTTTAGCTAATTCCTTCACCTCCTTTATTCCCTTACCTTGCTTCCTTCAGACACAGGCCAGTCTGTTCCAAGTATCCATGCTTCTGATTTCATTTTGTCACTTTATTTGTTCACTAGACTCTACATATTAGTGAGATCATATGGTATTTGTCTTTCTCTGACTGGCTTATTTCACTTAGCATAATACTTTCCTGGTCCATCCATGCTGTTGCAAAAGGTAAAAGTTCCTTCCTTTTACCTGCTGATGGGCACTTGGACTTTGAGTTGTTTCCAGGTCTTAGCTATTGTAAATAACACTGCTATGAATATAGGGGTGCATATATTCATTGTGATTGGTATATTTATATATGGTATTTATATTGGTATTTTCTTGGAATATACATATATTCCCAGAAGTGGAATTACTGGGTCAAAGTAAATTGTAATGTTAGACTTGTGTGCATGGAAGTAATTAAAGTGCATAATTATTGTAGTTTATGATAGGATATATTTTATTTTTACTGTATCTTTTACTAAATGATCTATTCCCCACCTCAAAGTGAGCATTAATAAAATTAAGTAAAATGTAGCATGTGACATCACAGTCTCTTAAAATTTGTTTCATCTGTTTTATTTTATTGAATACTGTCTGTATCTCTAGTTGTTCTGTTTGAAGAAAAAGGACAAATAAAACTTGGCTAGCAAAACAAACTAAAAACAAAGAGTTTAAGTGACATCTCACTATGAATTAGTGGCAAAGGTACAGTTTGAACACAGATCTCCTGACCTAATTCAGTGACCTTTCCACATCACTTCCTTTCTTTCTCCTTAATATTTTTCTGAAGTTATTGTGGGATGGCAGTTTTGCCTTTGATACATTAATTCTAACAACAGATGAAAGGTCATCCTCTTTCACTAGATTTGAAGTATATAATCTTGAGTAAACACTTTGTTCTTTTTCGGTCTTAGTTTCTTTATCAATAACATAAAGCTGTTAAATTAGGTGGTCTCTGAGATTCTTTCCAATTTTGAGCTCTAATTTCCCATGGCTCTGT
This sequence comes from Lasiurus cinereus, assembly GCA_011751065.1. Lineage (NCBI taxonomy): Eukaryota > Metazoa > Chordata > Mammalia > Chiroptera > Vespertilionidae > Lasiurus > Lasiurus cinereus. Next base: position 19,504,600 of record JAAGEH010000015.1, on the reverse strand, counting down.
GAGTCAAATTGTACATTGATCATTGGTTGTTCTCAATATCTGATAGTGGGAAGCTGAAAGAGAGTGAGTCTCTCTAGTTCCATGAGTTTATGATATACAAACCACTATATCATACATTGTTCTTTCAGTCCCAGAGTGTCAGCAATATCATATTGGTGTTTGGTCTCTGGGCAAGGCACTAAGGACCATTGAGTCAAAAACATGGAAGGGATGTTTTCAAAATTTCCTAACTATCTTAAAGCAGAAAAAGGTTGGTCAAAGACCATGTCAAAGTATCCAAGTTACGTCACAATCTAACTCTATGATCTTGGACAAATTGCTCAAAATTTTTGTCATCAACTCCTTTATCTAAAATGGAAATAATATTACCTAACTTGAATATTTTGTAGATTAAATAATCCTAGCATGGATGGACCTGGAGAGCACTATGCTAAGTGAAATAAACCAGGCAATGAAAGAAAAATACCACATGATCTCACTCATTTATGGAAAATAAAGAACATTATAACGTGATGAACAAGAAGATAGATACAGAGGCAGTAAAGCATCAAACAGACTGTCAAATTACAGCAGAAAAGCTGGGGAGTGTCTCTGGATCTGTTTTGTTTGCCAATTTATTTTGTTCATTAGATTCAACATATAAATGAGATTATGTGACTTTTGTCTTTCTCTGACTGGCTTATTCTGCTAAGCATAATACCCTCCAGGTCCATCGATGCTGTTCCAAAAGGTAAAATATTCTTTTTTACAGCTGCATAGTACTCCATTCTGTAAATACACCACAACATTTTTATTCATTCATCTACTGATGGGAACTTGGACTGCTTCCAAATCCTGGCTATTGTAAATGGTGTACTGAATATTGGGGTACATATATTATTTTCACTTAATGTTCAGGTTTCTTTAGATATATTCCCAGAAGTGGAATTGCTGGGTATACTTTTACTATGTCTAAAACTCTTGAAACTTATGCTACCAAGTACCTTATCTTTCCTTTATTTCAATATCTATCCTGAATTGATATTTTGATATTCTCATGTGTTTACAAGTTTCTCACTCTCTTCTTTTTTTGGTGATTAAAAAGTTCTAAATTGTTTGAGGTGAAGGTTGCACAATTCTGAATATACTAAAAATTACTGAATGTACACATATCTCTATGTGTGAATTAAATGGAATGTGAATTATTTATCAATAAATATGTTACCAAAATAAGGTAATCCTGATGAATAGTGGCAAAAATAAGTTCATTATAGATCAGTCATCCTTGGCTGAATCTAAATCCTCTACTGACCTATAATCATCAATTTAAAATTACTTAAAAAAATTTAACAGTGACAAAAGAAATGTATTCAAAGGAAATAATAAAATTGTAATTGGAGAAATAAGGACATAAATAATGCAGAGACACCTTGCTCCCTACTGTCAAAGTTAAAAATATAAGATTCTTTAAGTTAATAAATAGATTTCTTAAAATATTAGTTAAAATTCTATAGGACATTTTATAGACCATGGCAAATTTATAGTAAAATTTAACTGAAAGAATAAGTAGACAAAAATGCCAAAATATTAAACCTTACTAAAAAGTTATACATATAAAAGACACCATCTAGTATTAGATTAAAAGCAAATATTTATCAATGAAACAACATATGTCAGAGAGAAAATATTCAAACTCATAAAACATTTTCAGTTGGTTAAAAAGAACACACCCACACAGACACAGACACAGACACACAGACACTGAAGAAGCACTAACAAATAAATATTGTTGGAAAAACTATATTTGTAAGAAGAAAACTGAATTTGGATATGTACCTCATATCATGTTTCAATAAATTTCAGATGGTCAAAAATTATTCATAAAAATCTAAACTATAAAACTAGGGAAAAGGCAAAGCAGCATTGTTTACCTAGCCATTAAAAAATGGTAAGTATCATCAGGATGATGTGCTCAAATACATGACTAAAAATCTTCGCATACTGTACTGTAATAAAATCAAGATAAAAAAGTAACAACCAAAAGTGAAAACATATACAATTGAGTAGAAATTTTAAAACACACCAGTGATAGCATATAAATAAATAAATAACAAAATATATGAGGTCAATCTATAAAGTTCACTAGATAAACTTGTGGTACAAAACAACACAGACAACACGCATATTAGGGAACACACTGAGTATATAATCATACTAGAGGCCCAATGCATGAAATTCGTGCATGGGGGTGTGCACTCCTCAGCCCAGCCTGCTCCCTCTCCAATCTGGGACCCCTTAAGCCTTAAGGCTTAAGGGATGTCTGACTGTTTGTTTAGGCCCAATCCCAAACAGGCAGTCGGACATCCCTCTCACAATCCAGGACTGCTGGGTCCCAACTACTCACCTGCCTGCCAGCCTGCCTGATTGCCCCTAACTGCTTCTACCTGCCAGCCTGATCACCCCCTAACCACTCCCCTGCCAGCCTGATTGATGCCTAACTGCTCATCTGCTGGCCTGATTGCCCCTAACTGCCCTTCCCTGGTGGTCTGGCCCCCCCAACTACCCTCCCCTGCTGGCCTTGTCCCCCCCAACTGCTCTCCCCTGCAATCCTGGGTCCCTTCCCAAATGTTCTCCCTTGCAGGACTGGTCCCTCCCAACTGCCCCCCTCTGCTGGCCTGGTCACCCCTAAATGCCCTCCCCTGCAGGCCTGATCTCCCACAACTGCCCTCCCCTGCAGGCCATCTTGTGGTGGCCATCTTGTGTCCACATGGGGGCAGCCATCTTTGACCACATGGGGGTGGCCATCTTGTATGTTGGAGTGATGGTCAATTTGCATATTACTCTTTTATTAGATAGGATAACAAAACATGTGACTTCAGAAAAATACAACTTAAAACACAATTTCCCCAGCTTCTAGTATGTGTATGATTAAGACCATTGTCAGGAAACAGGTCACCATATAAATTGCTGGGGAAATATCTGGAACACACTATGACAAAGTATAACTGCTCTTTGCCCCACTAATTCCATTTGCAAGATATGTATATCTATAAATCACCATGTTATATGTTTTGGGTGATATAATTATGTCTTAGATCCAATCTCTGCCCTCAAGAAGTCAATATACAAAAGACAAGAATCAGGGGATGGGGGGGAAGCAGATACAGAGCAAAGGAGCAATGAACAGTCTGTCATACTACTGTGGGAAGGCAGGGGAGGTTGGGGGGGAGGGGCCTATAGAAGATCAACCAAAGGACTTGTATGCATGTGTGTGTAGGCATAGCCAGTAGATACAGGGCAATGGGGGAAGGCGGGGGTGGGGTGGGGAGACGGATGAAGACATGTACTGGGGGGTGGGGAGGGCAATAGGGAAAAAAAGGAGTCAATATACAGTAGTAGGGAAGGCGACTCTATATATAATATGTTCTATCATAGATATAAACACAAAGAGCAACAGGAACAAAGAAAAAATAGATTTCATTCTCAATTCCATGTGGGTGAAGCAGGGTGGGGGTGGGAAGAAGAAAAAGTATTATGGAGGACATAGTATTGGCCATGCACCTTGAAAGGTGAGTAGAGTTTGGTACAAGATGGAAGTGGTTAAAAGATATTTCATGAAAGATTCCAAGCGCTCAATAACTGGGGGATGGCCAAACACATTCTTGGATGGTAACAGAGTGAATATCTATATAATCATTAGAAACATTCAAAAGAAATATATTTGTGATATGACCTTGAGCCACATAACACCATTACTGTACCTGAAAAAGTTAGGCACTTAGACTGCTGTATATTCACAGTGTTTGTTTCAATAAAGTTGCTCATGTTCTATAATTTTAAAAAGTCAACAATTATATAAATGTGAGTGCTAAGGCAAACCAACACTTATTTGCTCTGATCCTAATCTGGGTTTAAGCTTTAAGAGTCAGGAGAGTTTTAGACATTGAGTTACTCCAGTATCTTCAGGAAAGTAAGAGTGGTAATTGCTTCTTCCACTTTCACATCTCCAATGAACAAAAGTTATCTGTTTGATGTGCCACTGCCACTGCATCCCTTTTCCCACTTACATGCTTTCCCACTAAGTCTTTTTTTTTTTAACCAAAGAAATTGAAATGCCTAGTCTCCAAATCCCTGAGTAATGGAATGTGAATTAGGAGGACTCAGAACATCTGTTATGTTTTAGTAAGTCTACTGACAGGGGAAAAGAAAAGCCCCCAGGACTGGGAACCTTAGTTTATGAAAGCTTGGAATTCATCAGCTCTGATATCTGCCTGCTACATTCTTACCCAAATTTATTGTGTTTCCTCTGTACACATAAAATAGAAATGTGAAAAACAATTTAGAGTTACTCAAAGAAAATCTTGTCTCCCTGCCTGGTTTTTCAAGTTGTAGGTCCCAAGCAAGTATCAGTTTTGCTGAATGACTGAAATCAGCAGCTCTTGAAAGGGCCTACACCATGGCTTGCTCCCCTCCACTGCAAATGGAGGGCTTTCAAAAAAAGGCAAAATGCCACTAAACTTACCTACAATGTCATATTCCTTTTATCAAGAATCCCGTCATCATTTCAGCCATATTCTCCAACTGTTTCCTCTGGAAGAACTGAGGCCTTTAGCTTCTTGGAATGCCATCCATATAAATACCCACACGTGGGCTAACTGTATGGTATAATGCAAACAGTATTCATCATGTAATACAGAATCATTCTCCCCTGACAGAATCTGAAGTTAATTGGAAGGTTACTAGGTAAATAGGCTCTCCTTCCTTAATTAAATCTTATGTTTGTGCAAATTTTAGAAAAAACTCATGCCATTAATATTTTAAATTCAAATTCCATTCAAATCTATTACTAGATTTTAAATTTTATAATACCCAGTGAGATTAGTAGGCCACTTTTGGTATACACTTACATGTCTGGGCTGATTAAGAGCAGACCGTATCCTGAGGCCTGAAATTAGAAAGAACAATGAGCAGATTATCTAAAGAGATGAGCTCTGGCCTCAGCTTTGCCACTAACTAGCCATCCAAACTTTAGCTAATAACTCAATTTCTGGCCCTCAGTTGTTTTTTCTGTGAAACAAAATACTGGACTGACAATTTACACGTTTTTCAGCCCTTCTAAGATTCAGTGAGTTTAGGTTCACAGACATGTTTCAAAGGCAGCTGACTCCACAAAATGTATCATAAAATTGGAAATATATTGGTTTTCAGTAAAACAAACTTCAGTCTGAATTTGGATTTACCATTATCAGTGTTACTTTCACCTAGTTGACCTCTACAATCCTTACCTTCCTTGTAAAAAGGAGGTAGTAATACTAACCTCATATGGTTATGGTGATAATTAAATAAGACCACATAGGTAAAGCACATGACACATGATAGGCTCTCAATAAATGGTAGCCATTATTAGCAGCTATATAGGTTAGCACACTGTAAAATTCTCTTTAGACCGTATTTGTACATTACCTATTTATAAATATATTTCTAGCTTTCAAAATAAACATGTAAATATTTTATCTAGTAAATACACTTTTAAATAAAAATCCTATATAATAAAAAGCTAATATGCAAGTTGTGTCCTCAACTGGGAATTCGACCGACCAGGAGTTTGACCAGGAGTTCAACCAGGGGGTGGGACTGTCCAGCCAACTGCCCATGGCCCCTCCCCATGGCAGGCCCGGACCAACTGGCCCTGATTGGGATGGGCCAGCTGGAACCCACCCATGCATGAATTTGTGCTCCAGGCCTCTAGTACATAAAATAAAATAATCATAGATCTTCTCTACTTCCCCAAAGACTACATTACCAATAGTGTAATTTCTATTTTAGAAACCTGATTTTACATATAAGGAAACCAAAATTATTTGACCAGTCCAAAATTGCACAGTGAGTTAATGACAGAATTGAATCTAGAACCCAGGTAAACTCATCCTTAGATCAGTAGATTTTATACACCCAACTGATACTCTTTAGACTAGACCGTACGGCTACTAACAGTTTGCAGTGCTAGGCAATAATAATAATAATAATAATAATAATAATAATAATAATTTTCATTCATTCTATTACTTAGCTCATCTGGGCAAGAGAGCAAAACAGAATATTAGAAATCTGAGTAATTCAAGCTAAAACATGTTTTGCTAAATTCTGAGGCAAAATAGCCAAATAAAAACACTTGGGTAGTTGCAGAAAAGCAGGGTAGGTTAATATCAATGCTTGCCACCCCATATTTAACTTTGTTCTCCTCCTGTTAGTAGAACCACCTGAAGAATGGGTGCCACTCTCTATAAAGCCTGAAACCTATAATTTATTTTTTCTAAACTCTTTATTGTTTAAAGTATTACATATGTCTCCTTTCCCCCATTGACCTTTCTCCAGCCGTTCCCACCCCCCAGCACATGCCCTTACCCCCCTATTGTCTGTGTTCATTGGTCATGTTCATATATATTCATATAATTCCTTTGATCTCCTACCCTACCTTTCCTGCCTTCCCTCTTAGGTTGGATGATCTGTTCAATACTTCCATGTCTCTTGCTCTAGTTTTATTCCTCAGTTTCCATTGTTAATTATATTTCACAAATGAGTGAGATCATGTGATATTTATCTTTCTCCATATGGCTTATCTCGCTTAGAATAATGCTCTCCAGATCCACCCATGCTGTTGCAAATAGAAAGAGTTGCTCCTTTTTTACGGAAGTGTAGCATTTCATTGTGTAAATGCGCCACAATTTTAAAATTCACCTTTAATACCTTTATACTCCCACTTATCTCCACTCCTCCTTTCTCCAAAGGTAACCAAGTCCTTGAACTCTATCTTATAAATTCCTCTTCACTCTGTTCAATTCTTTCTACCCCATCTGCTAGGTCATAATCTTTTCTCACCTGGACTACTATAACATTCTGCTAACTGATCTCCATTTGGCTTTTTAAATTTCTATTAATTAAATATATTATGAATAGCCAGTTGATATTTTTGTACCATTATTATGTATCTGATCTTGTATAACTTTTTCCCCTTGAATCACTAATTATTTCATTTTGATTTGATCAATTTGCTGTATAATTATTTTCATTTTTTGGCATGAACACTGTTAGATATGACAACAAATACAATTTTCCACAAATAATAAAATGTCAGATTAACTTACTAAAAAGTATTTACAGAATGTCTATTATGTCCTAGGCACTAGGAATACATAGTGAACAAAATAGACAATATCCCTATTTTCAAGAAGCATATATACATATATAATATATTGGAAAATATTACAATAAGTATGTCAAATGCCATGATGACTAATTAAAAAGGGTTTTTAACTAGATGTAGTGGATTAGGCACTCATGTTTATCTGTATATTACATGTAAAGACTATTTTTGAGATATATATCATAAGGTAAAAGAAAAACAGGGAAGAATATGAGAACAGCAGCATTTTAGGAAAAGAAAAGCAAAAGAGCAAATACTAACTGATTAGCAGATCCAAGAAACCTAAATCCTAAATCAGCAGTTATAAAAATGAACACTATAATTTGTACCAGTGATCTAGCAAGAGGCTCTGAAATTGGTAACATCAAGTCAGCATCAAGTACTTCTGTAACTGAGATTGAAAGCAGAACCAAAAAAACATGTGAATTCTTTGAAAGGTGGTTTCTAAAAATTAGGTATCCGAATCCACTCTTTTATTCTTCACAGCTGGGTGATTTCCCTATATACTTCCCTCTCACAGAAGACCAGAGACTTATTCTCTGATAATTAAAATAGAAGGTGTTTGGACAAGCTGTCTCAGATAGAACTGAGGGTGAGATTAGGTGAAAAATCTAGCTATATACAGTATGTTGAGACCATCAGACCCCTTTTCCTACTTAGTTTCCAGAAACCTATAGCTGAGGCTTGTAATCTCCAGATAGAATACTGGAAGATTATTTTCTGACAGAATCTTACCAGATGTGTAGAAAGTTACCTAAAAAGAATTAGAAGTTCAGCAATGAAAAGGATCCAGCCAAATTATTGGAGAGTAGGGTCTACCATGACAAAAACTTTTAATCAATCGTTTTGTGTCCCATTAAAATATAACCAAATATTTAAGGATCTCAAGACATAAATTATATATATATATATATACACACACACAGAGACACACACACATACACATACACACGCACACACACACACACACACACACACACACACACATATATATATATATATACATATATATGAAGATCAAAACAAATAGGGGGGAAACAAATTAGGGAAAATGTATTTCAGGTAGATGAGAACTTTAAAAAATCATTAAGCTCATCAGAAATGGAAAATACATAGTAGTCATTAAATAAGAACAGTATAAAAAATTATGACCTGACCCTTTCACCTACTCTCAAATAGATTTTTATCATCTATTATTTATTAATTGATCTTTGAAGCTGAACTAAATCAATACAGTTTATGCTGTCTTGCTAAAGGCATCATATTTCTTGGAACTGATGTACTAAGGAATTTATGACTACTATTATTAAATAATATTAATAAATAGTATAAAAATTAGACATCGTTTTTATAAGGGTTTAAATAGGTACCAATAGGGCCAAGAAAGGGAGATTAAAAGGTATCTCAGTGTCTCATAATGTCCAACAACTTGTGCCAAGAACATGTTTCATAATTGTGCAATAAAAAACACTTAATAAAATAATCCTCTGTAAAAAAATAAATAAGAACAGTATATTATAAAAATAAACATTAAATAAAAACTCAGACACAGACAACTGTATGGTGATTGCCTCAGGAAAAAGGTGTGGAGAGAGGGAGAAGAGGGTGTAGGGGGCATAAATGGTGATGAAAGGAGACTTGATTTTGTGTGGTGAACACTCAAGACAATATACAGGAAGTGTGTGATAGATATGTACACCCAAAACCTATATAATTTTATTAACCAATATCACCTCAAAAAGGTCAATAATTTTTTAAAAAAGAACTGCAGATATTTTACATAACAACAGAAATAAACATGCTGTTGAGAGAGTCTCACAAAAATAAGACCCCCCAAAAAAACAGATAGAAAATTAAAAAAAATATATTTAGAAAATCAAACTACGAAGTCCAATGTAAGAAATATAGGTTTTCATGAAAGAAAGCAGAGAAAATTATTAAAACACACACACACACACACACACACACACACACACACACACACAATTATTTAGGCCCTGGCCAACTAAGTCAATTGGTTAAAGCATCATCTTGCTATGCCAAGGTTGTGGGTTTAATCCCCAATTAGGTTGTATACAAGATACAAGCAATGAATAAATAAATAACTGAAACAACAAAGCAATGTTTCTCTCTCTCCCTATCTTTCAAAACAATAAAATAATAATAATTTAAGGCAAGTCCTAGAACTAAATAGTTTCCAGATTTAAATGAACAATTCAGTACTTAGCAAGATTAATAAAAGTAGACACACATTAAAGCATGCCATATCCTATATAATAAAAACCTAATATGCAAATTCTTTGACCTGGAGTTTGACTGCTCCCTGTGACGTTTGCTGACCACCAGGGGGCAGTGCGGAACATGGTGGGGCATTGGTGTCTTGGCGCTGGCAGCAGGCGGTAGTGGAGGCACTGCCAGTCCCAATGGGCCCTAATGAGATCAGGACCATGGCGGGATGGTGTAGTAAGTGATTGGGTGGCTCCAGGCCAAGGTGGGTGCTAGTGGGGGCCTGATTGCCCTTGCAGATGGTGACCAGGGTCAGTGGTGAGGGGGGGCAGGGCTGCCACCTGGCTCCCAGGCACCGAGGGAGCCAGATGAAGAGCCTGGACCCAACCCATCACCTGGCATACAATGACTAGCGGTGATAGTGGTGGGAGGCAGCCCCTATTGATTGCCCCTCAGGTGGGATGGTGGAACAGGTGAGGAGAGGACCCCAGGCCATAGCTGGGTACCAGGCCATGGCAGGCTGCAGGGCTGTGAGACTGGGGGCCCTAGGTGGGGATTTGAGCCTGGGGGCATGAGCTGGGGCCAGGTCCCCACAGGCCAACCAAAGGGGCCTCACCTGTGCACAAATTCATGCACCAGACCTCTAGTTGAAATATAAGTACACTGAAAACCAATGAAAGAGTATATTTGAAGAACAGAAGTTGAGTAGGGAGGCAAAGATGAGTAAGGGCCAAAGAGAGGGATGACCATAGTCAGGCATTGCATACAACCACTATATCTGATCCACAAAACTCTGTTGATTCTACTCTAAAATGACATCCAAGCACTTTTATCTACCTTCACTGTACCATCTTAGCACAATCCACTCTTCTCTTTCTTGTGGAGAACTACAATAGCCTATAACTGGGCACTCTGACTTCACTTCAGTCTCCTAAAGCTCATCCTCTATATAGGAGCCAGAAGCATCTTTACAAAGTACAAATCAGATCTCTTTTCTTCCATTTTAAATCCCCTCAATGGCTATCCACTATATTTAAAATTATATCCGAACTCTTCACCATTACATTCTGGATCCTGAATATCTTTTGACAGCATCATCTGCCTCTCACTATTTTCAACTACATTGATGTTTCTTCATGTTCTCTGTATATGCCCAGTACAATTCCAACTTAGGGTTTCTGCACTAGTATCTACCTCTAATTTGCTATCTTTTTTTCATCACTCATCACTTAAGTCTCAGCTTATTTGTCACCTCCTCAGAAAAAATTTCCCTAATCATCTTCCCTAAAAGCAGTCACTGACCTAGCAATTCTCTATTTAATTTTATTCATAGAAATTATAATCAGCTAAGATTATGTTTTAAATTCATTTCTCTATATACTTACTATACATCTTCACCCACTGAAATATAAGCACTATATGGCAATATAGTGTATCTCAACACCTATAAGACAACCTTGAATGCCATAAATGCTCAATGAATATTGCCTGAAGTAATTTATGAATGAATCAACCATCAAGAGCTCATAGTCCTTAACAGAGTAAGAGAATGGAGTTGCAAAATACACATGGTTACATGGTGGCAATATAATATGGAATCCAAAAGATAACCCATGGAGGAGGAAAAAAAGGTAATTAGGCTCATCAAAGTCAAAACTGAAGAGAAAACAATAGTTTGAAGTCTGCTATAAAATCCTACAGTTTCTTTGTTTCCATGAGTGAGGATAGCAAACATGAAGAAAAGACATACTAGTGAGGAAGAAATGCACAACTGGTGTGAGAGGGAGTGTGTGTGTGTGGGGGGGGAGGCGGGGGAGGTTTCCAAAGGAAGGTAACCAAGCCCAGTTCCTCACTATAACAATGGAACAAATAACTTATATTGCCCCACTGAAAAAATCCAGGCTGTAATGGAGTCTCAAGTACATAAACGCACATTGATAGTATTAGATTCCCTTTCTTTATATGACAGGTCCTGTTTAGGACCTCAGTCTGCCATAAAAAAAAAATACCACTGGCTGGCTCAAACAACAGACATTTATTTTCTCACAGTTCTGCAGACTGGAAATCTAAGACTAGGGTGTCAGCATGGTCAGTATCTAGTGACAGCTCTCTCCCTGGCTTACAGATGATTATCTTCTCACTGTGTCCTTACATGGGAGAGATAGAGAGATAGAGATAGAGATAGAGATAGAGATAGAGATAGAGAGAGAGAGAGAGAGAGAGAGAGAGAGAGAGAGAGAGAGAAGAGTGCCCTCTGGTGTCTCTTAGTAATGACGGTATTAATGCTATCATGATCAAATTCCACCCTCATGACCTCATATAAACCCAATGGGTTCAGTCTACAAATACCAACACATTGTGAGTTAAGCCTCAATATAAGAATTTGGTGTGTGTGTGTGGGTGTGGGTGTGGAGATGACACAATTCAGTCCACAAATGTAATAAACTGATAGAGAAAAGAGGCAGTGTCAGGCTAGATGATACCATTGAGTGAGTAGAATCTACAATCACATCTCCCTTGAAATTTACCTAACTGGAACTCACTGAAACATTCCTAGATTTCCAATTATTCAAATCCCACCACTCCCCTCTCCATCCTACTACCTTTTTTTGTTTGTTTTTTCTACTATCTTTTAAAATATAGTTTAAAGTATTACATATGTCTCCTTTTCCCCCCATTGACTCCCCGATGCCACTTCCCCCCAGGACTATCCCCTACCGCCCCAGTGTCCATGTCCATTGCTTATGCTAACATACATGCATACAAGTCCTTTGAAGTTGGAATGTCTGTTCAGTGTTTCTTAGTCTCTGGATCTATTTCTGTTCACCAGTTCATGTTGTTCATTATATCACACATATCAGTGAGATCATGTGATATTTATCTTTCTCAAACTGGCTTATTTCCCTTAGCATAATGCTCTCCAGATCCATCCATGCTGTTGCAAATGGTAAAAGTTCCTTCTTTTTTATTGCAGCATAGGATTCCATAGTGTAGATGTACCACAGTTTTTTAATCCATTCATCTGCTGATGGACACTTAGTCTGTTTCCAAATGTTAGCTATTGTAAATTGTGCTGCTATGAATATAGGGTGCATATGTCCTTTCTGATGGTTGTTTCTGGTTTCTTGGGATATATGCCCAGAAGTGGGATTACTGGGTCGAATGGGAGTCCCATTTTTAATTGTTTGAGGAATCTCCATACTGTTATCCACAGTGGCTGCACAGTCTGCATTCCCACCAGCAGTGCACAAGAGTTACCTTTTCTCCACATCCTCTCCAGCACTTGTCCTTTATTGATTTGTTGATGGTAGCCATTGTATCAGGTGTGAAATGGTAACTTGTGTTGTTTTGATTTACATCTCTCAGAAGATTAGTGACTTTGAGCATATTTTTATATGTCTTTCAGCCTTCTGTATGTTCTTTTTGAAAAGTGTCTATTTAGGTCCGTTGCCCATTTTTTAAATTTGATTACTTATCTTCCTTTTGTTAAGTTCTATGAGTTCCCTATAAATTTTGGAGATTAAAACCTTATCTGAGATAGCAGTGGCAAATATGTTCTCCAATGCAGTAGAATTTCTTGTTGTTTTGTTAATGTTGTTGTTGTTTTTGATGCAGTCCCATTTATTTATTTTCTCCTTAGTTTCCATTGCCCTAGGAGTTGTATTGGTGAATGAATATATTGCTATGAATATAATATGTCTGATATTTTGCTGTCTATGGAGACTTCTAAGATTTTTATGGTTTTCCATCTTACATTTCAATCCTTTAACCATTTTGAGTTTCTTTTTGTGCATGGTGTAAGTTTGTGGTCTAGTTTCATTTTTTGCATGTATCTGAACAACTTTCCCAGCACCATTTATTGCAGAGACTGTCTTGACTCCATTGTATGCTCTTGCCTCCTTTGTCAAATATTAATTGAGCACAATGGCTTCGGTCAATTTCTGGTTTCTCTGTTATATTCCATTGGTTTATATGTCTTTTCTTGTGCCAGTACCAGGCAGTTTTGAGAACAGTGGCTTTGTAATATAGTTTGATATCTGATATTGTGATCCCTCCATCTTTGTTCTTCCCTACTACCTTTCTAAACCACCATGCGGTAAATATAAAGATTTTTGTGCTCTCAAGTCAATTACTGGGATCAAATTACATAGCCAGGAAAAGAATTCCTTCATTTTAATAGATAATAAATCCAGCATTCATATTAAGGAAGTAATATGTTGAAAGTTACATTGAAAATAAGACTTCAAACCAGTTTGGGGACACAGAAATCTTGTCCTCCAGCAATAGACGTTTTCATCTGAGTACTATTGGTCCAAGAGGCCTATACCTTGGTTTAGTTTTGAGAGAATTCAACAGAGATTTAAGGATTGCTAAAAATCTGGGTCACTGTGACCCTTACTCTGTATTTCACTGTTCAATTTTATATTTCTAGACACTGTCTAAATAACTGAAAATCAGGAATAACTCCATTCTCCACCAACTTTGCATCTTCTTAGGGAAGAAGTACACAATACACCTGTTCCCTTGGTACTTCAGGTGGCAAATTTTATCCTTTTCTAGGCCAATTAAGAGCTTGAAAGCACCTTGTTCTCTTGCCAGCTGTCTTTAAGAACAGCATGCTCCTTAAGACCAGCATAGCAATAAATATTACTGAACTTAGACCAATAACTCAAACAGTTGAAATTATCATGATTTCTAGGGATATAAAAGCATCAACTAGAAAAAAAAAGTCTCAATGATGAACTGATTATGAAGAAATTATGGGTGTGGAAACTGTCAGTTTTCCAGAACTTATGTTTTACACAAGAAACTTTTTAAGGTAAAAATCCAACTAACTCTGACTAATCAATTACTTTATGTTGTATTCTATAGTTTACCTTGTTTAGTTACTGCTTTGAAAACACTACTTTGAGATGCACAGTTGTCATTGTGCAAGTAAGTATGTGTTCTCCCTAACTAATTTGTGTGTTTAATATAGCTGCTTCTGAGTTGGATTTTATTACCTGTGCTTTGTGTTCTAAATTTCACTTTCCTGCATTTCTTATCAATGACACAATAATTTAATGTCATGGGAAGCATAAGAGCTATGGTTGGCAAAATATCACTTATGCACCAAACATAGCATGCTGAATAGTAAAATGCGACACCAGGTGCAATGATTCTCTGCAACAATAGAAGCTATGTGGTTTAATTTTGATGCCCAAATATCTCTCTCCTGGCCTCCCTTCAATAGATACTCTATGTTCCAGTGTACCCCCTTTAATATATAGATATTTAATTTATTTTATATAGAGAGGGAGGCAGAATCATTGATGAGTGAGAAACCTCGATTGGTTGCCTCTTTCATGCCCCCTGCTGGGGACTGTGCCTGCCACCCAGGCATGTGCCCTGATTGGAAATCAAACCAGCAACCTCTTGGTGCATGTGTCATTGCTGAACTACTGAGCCACACCTCCCTTCAATAGACCCACTATGTTTCAGTGTATCTCTTTTGTAGCTGTAAAAACAAAAAACAAACAAACGAAGGTAATAATTGGATGGAGCAAAGACACTATAGTAAACCAGCCCTTCCTCTCCTACTCCTTTCAGTGTTTCCTCTTTTCCAATTTTTACATTTTTCTCTTAAAGATGTTTATGTGGGAGGAAAAGAAGAAAGTAAGAAGGGGAGTCATTGAATCCTTGGACCCCTACTGCCAACTGAATGATAATTAGAGGAGAGAGGAGACCTACTGGCTGCTTCTTTCACATTATTTCATTTTTTTAATACTGAAGAAGAACTTTAATACTGCCTTCTTTTCCCATTAGTAAAACAATAAAGAAAAGAATAGTATGGTAGCCCACATTGAAGAGGATGTCAATGACGGTATAAGTAGAGAGTGTCTCTGATTTAGTTGACAAGCTGATAACTGTTTATAGTGTTTTTCCAAAACTTTTATTAATTACATTATTTAAAACTATGCTTAATCATCATCTCCCTTTCCCATTTCCCTATATCAAACAGGAGTCTACCTGTACTACCACCTCCATATGACTTCTTTTAGCTAACACTATCTTCTATACTAGGCCCACTACCTATACACATAGTAAGGTGAACCAATTGGGCAGAATGTCATTTTATTGTCACAAACTCTCTCTAAGATGGAAATTGGGAAACCATGAATTATACATCAGAACACATACTCAAAACCCACTGTGTTAGTTGAAAATAAATTGTACTATTTCTACTATCCATCTTCTAGTCATATATGATCACTTTTACACTACAAGATGCATAAAAATACTCAATTAGAAATCATAGAATTGTCAAATGTCAGAGTGAGAAGGGAGTGTAGAGATAACTTAATTTAATCCTCTGATTTAACTTTCTGAAGGTCACTCACTTAGTTGAGAACGGAAGTGAAACTAAAATCATGGCCGAGTTTACAGTCCTCTGTGTCAAAATAAACAAATATTCAACTAAGAATTTAAGGATCCATAGATCTATCCTCCAAATCAAGAAGCATACATCTTTTTTTTTTTTATGCGTTTCTGTCCCTGGTACTTCCTGTAAACTAGCAGTCTTTTCAAGCAAAAATGATCCCATTCATCATGTTTGAACGCCCCTGCTCTTTTCTGTACTGCTTTGCTGCTGTTGTCATTTCCCATGACACTTTCCTTCTCCTGCCTCTGAACAGCCCCCGCGAATGAGCAATTCCTAAATGCATTTGCTATGACGTTTGCATAGTCAGCCACTCAAAGAAAAGGTCAGTGCCGGTATACTCTGTTTCTAAATATGCCCCTTAAAAACATCAGACATTACACTATTGAATACCAATTGCCTAAAGACTTCTAAATCTCCTCTAGGAAAGTCCAAGATTTTTGAGAAAATGGAAAATCCAATGAAAGTTGTGATGTATTTATCAAACTGAAAAAGAAATACACAAAGAGCATGAAGAGATGTCACTTTTCTATTGAACTGGAGAATTGTGCTGAAAATTCTGCAAGAGGGTGACACAACCCCTCATTCCTCTGTCTTAATACTCTGCCATTTTTTTAATGCCTTGGAAATTTAGGCAGACCCCATGCATGTTCTACTAATATTGTCACTAGAAATAGGAAATCAGGTATCCACAGAGCCTACAAACAGAGAAATTAAACCACAAAGGAAAGGAATAATTATAGCCATTTTGCTTTGTATTTCAGACGTTAGTCATTCCCTAGTACCTGTTTGCTCTGAACTCTGAATTTTCTCCAACAAAAAATTATACTTGCTGTTTTTCTTAGATGCTGCCAAATGAATTTATTAATAAGATGGGTATACAAAAAGACATTCACAATCTTACCCAACCTACACCTCCTAGTCTCATCTTCTACCAGTCGCTCCTATGCTACAGGCATACTGGACAACTCTAAGTTACTACAAACATCTTGTATTTCAAGGGCTCATATTTTCCCTTCTATATCTTTACAAATGGTGTTTCAAATTGCTAAAATGCTTACATCCCCTTTTAATTCCTCAAGGCTTATTTAAAATGTCATTTTCTCTTTAAAGTCTTCCATAATCCATACTGTCACTCAAAATTAATTGCTGTCTATATAATTTCTATTCTATTAATTCAATTATTTATAATTTATTAAGTACCAAGTATTTCTCAGGTATTTTGCTAAGCATTGGGAATACAGCAAAAGATAGACCTAGTTGCTGATAGAATTTACAAGACAACAGGAAAGATAAGTAGTTACAATAAATGCTCATCATAGGAGAAGTACAAGTGGCTATGAGATGTCACTGCAAGCGTCTGACATAGTCTAGAGAGGTCAGAGAAGGTTGAGCTGAAGAAGGAGCATTTCAATTGAGATCTAAAATAGGAATATTAGTTAGCCTGATACAGAGGTTATTGTCCTATAGACAGAGAATATTAGCACATAAAGCAATCATGCAGGAAGGAATGAAAAAAAAACTTGTGTTTACAAGGAACTGAAATAAGAAGAGAGTAGCACAACAGAGGACCCAGAAGGCCAAGTATCACAGGCTTCATTAATAAATCTGGACCTTAAAGTAAGAGAATAAGAAGTAACTAAAAAGTATTAACTTGGAGATGTTAGAGGGAACAAAAGTAGATACAGAAACATGACAGTAGTTTGAAATACAGTGATGGAAAGGAGTAAATACATTTGAAGGATTTATGAAAGGGAATCTACAGGACTTTAATAATGGGATATATGAAAAAAGACAAAAGATATCAAGAATGACAAAAAATGTTAATGTCTTATTTGCTAGAGGTAAGGAATAATAGAGAAGGGCCAAGATTGGTTTCAGGCACTGGGGTGGGTAAGTGATGAGTTTGGTTTTAGAAATACTGAATTTGAGGTGCTTATAAGATATACAAATGGATATAACAAATAGCTGCTGGGGTGCAGAAGCAGCAGCTAAATTAAAGATAGGAAACAGATTCATCGGCTTTAATACTGTAATTTAAGTGACTGAAGTGCATTATTTTATTTAAGTCAAACAGTAGAGAGGGTAAATAAAGCCCTGTGACATCACAATAAACATTTGAAGGTTATATGGAAGAGCCATGAGAGGAGCTGAAGAAATAAATGGTCAGAAAGATAGAAGAAAAAACAGGGGAGTGAGGATTCTAAAAACCTAAAGAAACAGAGAAGATTAAGAAAGAGAGTGATCACCTAAGGTGAATATTGTTGAGTTGTCAGAAAGGGTGGATTTAGCAACCTGAGTGTCATTGTGACCTTATCAAGAGCTATTTCAGTGGAGTTGTGTGGGGGCAGAAGGCAGATTGGAGTGGGTTGAGGTGAAGAAATGGAGTCAGAACTGTAGACAATTCAAGAAATTTGTGTTTAATGGTATGAGTGAAATTGTTTAGTAACTGATGCGGCTAAGGGATCTAGGGGTTTGCTTGTCTGTTTGTTTGAACGGAGGAAAGACTATACCATCTGAGGGATCCATTTTACATACTTGCTACTTACTCAAAGATCTGAAGCATCTTCATATCATCTTCTCAGTCTAAAACAACTGGACTGACATTGTATAAATTCATGAACTTCTGCTTGTTTGCAGTTAAAAAACAAACAACCAAACACAAAAGAATAATCTAGGGAAGGGCTGGTTGAAGATACAGGAAAGAAGTTAAATGATGACATAAGTCTCCTGGGAAGAAGGAAAGGGAAGGAATCCAGGATACAGGTGAAGAGATTGGCCTTTAATGGAAGGAAGGATATTCCTCCATAGTAACATTAAGAAAGAAGAGGGTAGTCAAAATTTCTACAGTCTCTAAGTTTGGAGGTAGAGTTGTATAGATGGTGAGGACTTTTGCTAAAATTTCTGGGAAGAGAGAATGATGGGAGAGAAGTTTGAGGAGGCCATTTATAATCAAGTTACCAGAATGTTGTTTTTTTATTCTAGAGCTCCCCTATTATTACTAAAGGATAGTGTAATGTACTGGTTGAGACAATGGGATCAAGAACAGGAGTTTCTGGTATGAACCTTGTTCTAATGTCAACTGGTTGTATGACCCTTTTTCAGTTTTAGTTTCCTCATCTATGAAAAGGGGATCATATTTTTACTTACCTCATAATTTTATTATAAAAATAAATTAATTAACATATATGAGGGACTTAGGACAGTGTCAGGCAAGCATTCTGTAGTGCTGTTTTCATAATTAATACTCTCAAATATCACTTGAGTTAGTTTATTATTATAGTATGTGGTGATGCAAAAGGCAACTATTAGTAATTATGTTTTTCTCCAAAAAGCTGATATTTTAATTTTAGTTTTCTATCTGAAGTAAATTTTCAATAGGTACATAGGTTTGTGTACACACACACACACACACACACACACACACATACACACTCCCAAGAAATTGGTAAATAGCAATATATCCCAGTTGAGAGGACTCAGTCCATGAAGGATGGAATTGCAAGTCGTTTTTAATAAAGAGCCTAGAGGATTGTGTCCTGAGACCTAGGGTGATCTTTTTCTAAATCCAGCAGGAGAGACAATACTACCAGTTGAGGTTTTCAGTTCTATTCTTACGTTCTTCTCTTTTTATAATTTAGGAGGAGGAAATGTTCACCTCTGTGCTGGGAACATCACTGAGTTTTTTTTTTAAGTTAAGGCAGTGGAACTCTTTCTTTCTGGAATAACTTTGGAAATATCCACAAAACATCTGGGTAAGTTCCATAGAAGGGGACCCTCAAGTCAAATAAACAAATGTTTGCTCCCCACATTCACTTCAAGAGCGTTGTGCCAGATTAGTAACTTAAATATAAAGGTTTAAATACTGACAATAATTTTCTTCATTTTAAAAGATAGTGCCAGCTTGGAGAGAGTATATGAGAACAAGCAATTAAATGGAAGTAGTTAATATGGTCCTTGGATAGTCAAACTTTACTAATACATTCCAAGTTAGTGAAAATCTATAGATTACATGTGCATAATAAGTCAGTTTATTATTTTCAGTAAATCCTGTACATATGAAATGGTTAAATGTTGTCTAGCAGAGGTCCTACCAGACCTGATCCTGCATGATTTATAATTAGTGCATTTATTTGTTAGTATGAAAATCAGTACTGTTGTTATTTGAGAAAAACAGAAGTGTTGTTAAATAACTGCAACATTTATCCTGCAATTTTGCTGCAACTATTCATTAGTGCTACCAACCTCTTTTTTTCCAGAGTACAAAGTTAAACTGCAAACAAGCAGAAGTTCATGAATTTATACAATGTCAATCCAGTTGTTTTAGACTGAGAAGATGATATGAAGATGCTTCAGATCTTTGAGTAAGTAGCAAGTATGTAAAATGGATCCCTCAGCAACATAGATAAGGGACAATTTGTAATAAGCAAAGACAAAGCTTCACATTTTATAAGCCCATTTGCTCCCATTTGGAATTACATATATGTGGCAAAAATGCTTTAGCATAAAGATTCAAAACACAGCTCCATCACTTACTAACTTTGTGACTTTGAGCAAGCTCTTATATGCCTAGAACATAGATGATGCTCTTCACAAATGCGAATGCATAAGCAGTATATTGGCAATATAGCATAGAAGTTAAACAGGGCTCTGAAATCAGACCGAGTTCAGAATTTTGACTCTACTACACTACTATATATCATTTTTATCAAGTTATTTAATCTCCTTAATATCGATTTCTTCGTTTGTAAATGAAACATCTTAGTTGTAGTCCTACTTAAACCAAAGGATTGTAGTGACTACTTAATAAGAAAATCCACACTAAAACATTTAGCAGAGGGTCTGCAACATAGTAAGCCCTCAATAAGCTCTAGCTCTTTTACTTCGTTTTGTTTTGGACTTAGATAATATTTTATTTCGGTGAGGCTTTCTCCCTGACAGTTTTCACCTGATATCTTATAACTATAAAACTTCCAAATTTCAAATACTAAACACTAGCTTTTAAGGTGTTACCCCTAAACTTTCTTCATTTTGGCTTATGCTCAATCAACTCTATTATAACTGGCATTGTTAGACATTAAACTTTACCTCTGTATTACTTAATTCAGTGAACATTTCTATGTGACTTTTTAGCAGCATTTAATGCACATCACTAATTTCTCCTTGTGGAGATGTGAAAACTGAAAAGTTTAAGAAGTTATGAGGAATACCTATTACTTAAAAGACTAAATTTTGGTTCAGCTGTTGGAAGGAGACTGACATCTTTGTCTCTGGAAGACTAAAACATGATCAGCTAAACGGTCACATGCATACTGAACTTCCAAAGATAAGGTTAGATTATATATTCTTTGAATATTTCTTTTTCCTGTTAGAGTCTGAGATTTTTCCAAATTAATGATGATAACAGCTACTATTTGTGCAGCAATAGCTAAAATCCAGACATGGGCATTTTACATGTGTCTGTACAATCCTCACAATAAAGTGTGCATTCTCCACATTTTAAAATTGATGAAATAGACTTATAAAAGCACAAATAACAAGATTATGAAGATAGTGAGTTATAAATTCAGAATATTTATTTATTAAGTCATTCTTCTTTAAATTCAACCAATGTTTATTAAGCACCTACTATGTGCTGGGCACTATCTTTAGCAATGGTGTACAACATTGAAGATCATAGGTAAAATGTATAATGTATATCCTTGTAGAACTTGTATTTTAATAGGCAGATAATATGAGGACTATGTGGTTAAAAGATCTTTAGTTCTATAATCTAGTACAATGTACTACTCTGAATGGCTTTAATGTCATGTCACCATTTCATAGTAAAGTTGAACTTTTTCATTTTTAGACACAGTAGAACCATTCAATCCAAACTGTCTTTGAATTCTTCTTCCTGGGACTCTCAGCAGATTCTGAACAGCAGCAACTCATTTTTATGCTGTTACTGTGCATGTATCTGGTCACCATGGTAGGAAACTTATTTATCATCCTGGTCATTATCAATGATTCTTGCCTCCAAAGCCCCATGTATTTCTTCTTTGCCAGTTTATCCTTCACTGATATCTGCTTCACAAACATGACAATCCCCAAAATGTTGGTAGACATCCAAAGCCAGAGCTCAACCATCTCCTTTTTAGAATGCCTTTCAAAAATGTACTTTTTTATGTTGTTGGTAGACCTGGACAATTTCTTCTTGGCAGCCATGGCATATGACCAGTACATTGCTATCTGTTATCCATTATACTATACTGCATTACTGAGTCTCAAGCATTGTGCCCTTTTGGTAGTGACCCCATGGGTCATCTCCATTCTTGTCTCAATACTGCATCTCAGTTTGCTGAACCTCGACTTTCTGCAATAGAGGAATCCCACACTTCTGTGACCTGGAACCCATTTTAAAGCTTGCTTGCTCAGACACCCAAATCAACCACTTGACAATTTTAGTCATTGGAGGAGTAGTAATCTTTATACCCTTCACCTTTATTATTGTCTCCTATGCCCTTTTTGGTTGTACTGTTCTTAGGGTTCCTTCAGCCAAGGGGAAGTGGAAAACATTCTCCACTTGTAGCTCCCATCTCTCAGCTGTGTCCCTCTTCTATGGGTCCATCATTGTAGTCTACTGTCTCCCTTCTTCTCACTACTCAGCAGAAAGGGATATGGTGGCTGCCATCATGTATACAGTTGTAACTGCCATGATGAACTCCTTCATCTGTAGTCTAAGAAACAAGGACATGAAAAGAGCACTGAAAAAACTATTCAGCAGAAAAACATATTTTGGACATTAAATACACCTTTATCAACTTTTTAGACTTCACTGAGCATATAGATGATCCAAAGCCTCAGGCTACTGTGGAAGTTTTTACCCATCCATTTCTTGCTCCAAATCTAGTTCTAAGACTATAGATCAAACTTATCTCTCCACAAAAGCATAAAAAAGTTCTTTTATTCCATAGTCCTTCACCACTTACATGCAGAGTTTTCTTTAAATATGGTAATGGTTATATAGTCAGGACTTAATAGTTTCTCTGTAATTTTGGGGTGTTCTTCCTTTTCCTCTCTACTAAACCTTGCATGTTAGATCATTGATGGAAGGAAGGAAGAAGGAATGAATGAAAGAAGGAAGAAAGGAAGGAAGGAAGAAAGAAAGAAAGGAAGGAAGAAAAAAGGGAGTGAGGGAAGTAGGATGGAAGAGATGAAAGAGGGAGGGACAAAGATAGGAAGGAAAGAATTGATGATAATAGCTCAAAGTATCTTATAGATAATACCCTGTTAAAGTTCACAACTTCCAAACCATAACTTGATTTTCACAATAACACTCTGAGGTAAATAATATACCACTTTCATGTACTAAGCAAGGTAAAAGATATACTAGTAGAAGAAAAGCAAAGGCAAAAAAATCGTCATTTGGTCTATTCTCTGCCCTACAGAGGCTCTCCACCAAAGTTAAAATTTTTTCAGCATTTTAAAATCCTCACCACATTTCCAGAAATATGAACCATTGTTCACTTTCCCCATCATCCTTAGAACACTCCATTTTCCAGCTACATCGAACACTTAATTTTTTGAACTGGCTATGAACTTACATGAGTCTTGCCTTTGTGAATGTTACATCTTCTCCCTGCAATACCTGTTACACTTTCTCTTTTTACATTCTCTGTGAATTCTTTCAGAATCATTTCCTTCTCTCCTCTAAGCTCCTGTAGCAATTTATGTTGCTATTGTATCACCTAGCACAATGAATTATAATTATCAGAATATTTGTTGATGTTAACCAAGAAGTTAACAGTAGGCACCATTTAATTAATCTCTGCAGCCCAAGCCTGGTATAATGCCTGGAACAGAGAAGGTGTTCAATAAGCCAAATTGAATTTTTTAAAAAATTGCCATATTTCAAAACAGAAGGTTTAGTTTCAGTTTATTTTCTGTTAATGCATTGAGTAATACTAGATGAATCAACTAATCTCTCTGAGTTTTAATGTCAAATAGAAACAATCCATGAAACAGTATACTAACTTTTGCCTTCTAGCTCCTCCATTGACAATATAAATCATGTTTGAGGTTAAAATATTCTAAGACAGAAGTCTGTGAAAGTGCTACATTAGGTAGGTGTCCAAATATGTCCAAAGAAAGTTACACAAGAATTTAAGAGCTTGAGACAAGCAAGGATTTTTGTGTGGGCATGGGAGCTAAGATAGGATATCTTGGCCCTTCGATGCTATATCTGTATAATAACCTAATGTTTGACTATGGATGAAACTTCAGGCTTGTCATGCACTTGGTACTGCTAAAATGTATCTCACTGAGTTAAATAATGGGATAATTTGGATGAACTTAGCATCTTTATTCAGAATTTATGATTTGTGTTACTGAAAGTATAGTTTGCAGGCCTGTGCTAATCACAAACCTATTTGTTACTGATTAATAAGTTTAGAAATTGAGATTAAAATCTTACTAATTAAGACAGCATGGTCAGCAGATTAGTGGATCAGAAAACTGTGGTACATCTACACAATGGAATTCTATGCTGCCATTAAAAAGAAGGAATTCTTACCATTTGCAGCAACCTGGTTGGAACTGGAGAGCCTTATGCTTAGTGAAATAAGCCAGTCCATGAAGGAGAAGCATCACATGATCTCACTCATTTGTGGATAATAAAGAACATTATAAACTGATGAACAAAAGAATAGATACAGAGATAGTAAAGCTTCAAACAGACTGTGAAATTACAGCAGGAAGATTAAAGTTAGGTGAGGTAGATAGGAGATCAATCAAAGGAATTGTATGCATGCATATAAGCATAACCAATGAACATAGACACTGGGGGGTTGGGGTATGCCTGGGAGGGAGGGGGGGCAATGGGGAGATATGTATAAAATTTTTAAAAAAAGACAGCATGAATGCACCAGTATATTTTATACTGTCAAATAAGTCAAATAGAGAAAAACAAATATCATGTGATTTCACTTATATGTGGAACCTAAAGAACAAAATTACAAATAAACAAATAAACAAAACAGAATCAGACTCATAGATACAGAATACAGACTGATGGTTACCAGAAAGGAGTGTTGTTGGAGGGCTGTGTGAAAAAGATGAAGGGATTGAAAAGTACAAATTGGTAATTATAAAATAGTCATGGGCATATAAAGTATAGCATAGAGAATATAGTAAAAAATATTGTAATAACTGTGTATGGTGTCAGATGGTTACTAGTTTTATTGGGTTGATCACTTTCTAAGTTTTGTAAATGTCTAATCACTGGAATATACATCTGAAACTAATATAAAATAATATTTAACATACACTGAAATTGAAAAATAAAATTTAAAAAATGAAATTGAAATGAACATTTAGAAGCATGGAGCAATTTCATGATGCCATGACATTTTTATTTTATTTTACAAAAGTATCAGTCTACAAAAATTTGGACATTGAAAAAAAAAACTCGAAGCACTAGATTCTTCTTTTTCTTCTCCTCCTTTATCTTCTTCTTTAAAAAAAAAAAACCTTAAACAAGATTTTGTATGGTGAATAATTTTTTGGCCAGTGCAATAGAATTTGATATTGGGTGATTAAGATTTAAAGTAAATTGTAGCAGAGTCAATAAACACACACACACATACCCTTTATTCACTACGTTTCATAATACTCTGTTTTAACATATTCAACATAACCATATATTCCTTACCTAATTTGTTAACATAAGGCCATGACCCTTTCTGGGACTATGGATTGACTGATTGAATTCTGTGTATCATTCTTGCATAAACCTCAACCATAATGAATCATCTTTGACTTCCAGTTTCAGTTTCATTAAGGAAGCGAGAAAAAGATAACTCAAAGAAAGCTAAATGCATATATCTCTTTATATAGCTTTTAATTTTTGTTGCCAATCATAGACAAGTTCAACTGACACATACAACTTTTGGAAAACACAACTGCCTCTCAGTAAGGTAACATAGAATTAGTGGTACAGAACTAATGTAGGCATGTAGACAGTAATTGACTAGCTATAAATATTCATCAAGGCATGACTATTAACCAGAATGCTGTGCACAGAGAACAGAGAGTCTTTAATCTAGAGATATATTTACATCAAGATCAGTTAAGAAAGTGGTTAGTTTATATTTAAAAGATATAAGTTGATCTGATTCAAATGATTCAGGGGACCTGAGGACTTACTTTTCATATAAAGCTTACCTTATCTTGGGTCATATATAAAAAGTTAATCTCTACTAGGAAGGAAGAATGTATATCAGCAGCTGGATACAGGTGACTTGTGTTCTACAGAATATCACTTCTCCTCCCTTGCCCTTTCTAAACTACCAAAGCTTGCTATTGCTGGGTATATATAATTTATCCTTACCCCATTAAACACATTCAACAAGTTGAGGGACAAGCAAAAACAGAAGTATACAGATAAGAAAGTAATGGAATGGGATAATTGATATACCAAGAAAATATTTCAGTTTCCTGGTTATACCTTAAGGCCAGAAGAGGCCAAACCAAATAGTGTTTAACATAAAAGTTTGTTGAGATGACATAAAATATTCTCTAGCGTCTGAATTAAAAGTGCGGCATCAAAGATAAAGCCCTGTCTCCATGATGCTAATCTTCCCACTCTAGAGGGAAAGGAGCTTGTAGGAACATGTGGTTTCTAGAGAGCAGAAGCTATGTCTTTTTTATCCCTGAGGTCCAAATACCCACATTGGTGCCTTTCACAAAGTAGAAGCTAAAACTGCTTGCAAACTAAATCAACAAAAAATGTGCCTATAGGTGCAAGATTTTGGGTAGGACTATGGCTGAGTTTGGAATTTTAGATAAATCAATCATCTGATCTCTACACATTGACAAATGTGAATATGTAACCACAGCCAGAACAAATTTATCTATACAATAAAAGGGTAATATACTAATTAGACTGGATAAACCCAACATCCTTCCAGACAAAGCTGGAGCAGCTGTGAGGGCCAAGGGGGTTGGCGGTAGCAGCAGCAGCAGCAGCAGGGTGATGGGGGTGGTGCCTTCTCCTGATTGGCCCAGTCTCTTAAGCCATCAGTAGGACATCCCGTGATGGCTCCTGGACTGTGAGGGGGAGGGCAGGCTGGACTGAGGGACTCTCCCCAGTGCACAAATTTTCATGCACTGGGCCTCTAGTTTGTAAATAAAAGCTGTAGTGCAGCAGTTCTCAGCCTGTGGGCCGAGAACAGCTAGCAGGGTCTCCTAAGACCATCAGAAAACACAGATATTTACATTAAGATTCATAACAGTAGTAAATTACAGTTATGAAGTAGCAACAAAAATAATTTTATGGTTGGGGATCACCACAACATAAAGGGTTGTGGCATTAGGAAGGTTGAGAACCACTGCAGTGTAGTGGCTTATAGGATACTAGAGGCCCAGCAAGACTGAAATCTCGCAACCCGCCTCCTGCCATGTGAGGAGGCACTCCGTGTGGGGCTGGGACTTACTCCTGACTCACACAGCACCAGCTGCCATGGGAATCAGGCCAGACATGTGCCACGGGGGGCCAGGACCCACACTTGACTCACAGTATCCCCGGGCTCCCTATTTGTGTCTACTCCAGGGCTGCCTGAACTGCTGTGCTGGCTCAGGCAGGCCCCCTGCCTCTATCTCTGTCTTTGCTCTGGGCCTCCTGCGTGTGCAACCTCCTCCTGTCTGGTTATGACCCATTATGGAGTCCTGGCCTAATTTGCATATTACCTCTTTATTAGATAGATGATTTGAGATGCTTCAAAAATACCCCACGCCCAAAAAGGCATGTGACATCTTTATGGGATACTATATGAAGAAATGAAGAAACTAATGCCTTTATTACATATATATCTATTCACTATGCCCTTAATGAGAGATGACAACAAGGATTCCTATTACCGAGAGTGTACAGTAGTCCAAGACAAGCAATCTTGATGCAGACCACTCAACAACAAAAGGAAAAACACATTAATTAAATATACTGATAAATGAATGATGTTTTTACACTCTGATCCAGCATAGAAAAGAATATCTACTGGAAATTATGGTGAAGGAAAGATTTTTTTTTTTGAAACTAAGTCAATAAAACAGAAACAAATGGATCTAGCTTTTGTTTTTTAGCTGTATGACCTTGGGTAAGTCACTTTGCTTATTTTCAAATTTCTTCTTGTGAAAAATAAGGTAAATAATACTTATTTGAATTATATTTTTCAGAAGTTAATAAAATGTTTTATAAAAAAATGCCTGGTATTGATGCATGCTTAGTAAATGTAAATATCCTCTCTTTTTTCCTTCTGTTTTTATTTTTGTTAATACTCACCTAAGGATGTTTTTTTCCATTGATTGATTGAGAGAGAGAGAAAGAGAGAGAGAGAGAGAAAGAGAGAGAGAGAGAGAGAGAGGGAGAGACATCAGTATGAGAGAGGTTCATTGATTGGTTGCCTCCTACTTGCACCCAGACTAGGGCTGGAATTAAAACTGCATCCCAGGTATGTGCCCTTGATCAGGAATCAAACCGGAGACCCTTTGGTGCATGGGCTGATACTCTTACCACTTAACATACTAGCCAGGGCTTCATTCCTTCTTATACATTTAGATACTGAGGGTCCAAAGAAAATTAGCTCTGTTTCAAGTCACCTCTAAGCTTACCTCAAAGATAAGTGTATTTAAAAAGCTTTATAAAAGAAGAAAGGTGATAACTTGGAAAAATGTTAATGTGGAAAAAGAGAAGAGTGGTATAGAGAATCAGAGGAAAGATTTAGTCCAAGGTAATGGTATTACACCTTAAACATTAAGAAAAAAAAAATAAGACATTTCTTAAGCATCTTCTTGTTTGGTTTGTACCAAGACTGACCTTGAACCTTATAGAAAAGAAGCCTTTTCAAGAAATCCCTCACTTCAATTTCTCTTAAGCAATAATGACATTTAACACAGTATTACTATCATGTAGAAAATGGCCCTTTCTTGGTCCAGAGAGTAGTTGGAATAATATTGCACATATATATGGCAGTAGTCAAGTATAAGAAAAAATTGGAAAAGTATTTGGATTTGACTGCAGAGAGGATCCTCAGGAGGGTGGCAACAATGAACATGTAGGAGACAAGGATCATTTGAATGAAGCCCTTGTTGAAAGAGAACAAATAATTCATTATGTGAGCATCTGAGCAGGAGAGTATCAAGAGTAGGAAAATGTCACAAAAGAAACTGCTCATAACTTAGATTTTTAAAAGTCAAATATAAAGGTCAAACATCCTAAAGAGAGAGTATTGATAATTCCACCCAGATAGCATGCAGACACTACCTGGTTACAACAAACTTTGAACATAGCAGCTGGAAAGCGCAGTTCTGGTATATCCACAGAAAGGACCTCTAAAGCATTCAGCATTAGCTTAACTCATTGTTTATTATTGAAACAGTATATACAAAAAACAATAAAGATGAACCAATAGTCTAGGAAAGGGAAATAGCCTATATTTTTGAGAGTGGATGAAGCAAAAAGCTAAGAGGGGGAAAAATTGTCTGTTTTGCCTTTCACCAGAGGTCAAAGTATATATGCTATAACAGAGCTTAATTAATTTAAACACATCTCTAAAATGATATTTCATGTTGTTATTTTAAATGGAGAATATAAGCAATCTTGATTTGAAATCTTTCAGGCTAATAAAAGAAAGCACATCTTACACACTAGTATCTAGAAGAGAATTTCTGGATTATGTCTGCTCATCAGAATTCCATGTATTGATACCAGAACCCCACACTGGGTCTAGTTAATCTGAATCTCTGAATGTGGATCCTTATCATATTTTTTTGTTTGAAGAAAAATGAACTTCATTGAGGTATAGGTTTCATCCAAAAATGTACCCAATGTAAGTATACAGTTGAATGAGTGGGGGCAAATGTATATAGAACATTTACATCATTCCAGAAAGTTCTCTCCTCCATCACAGTCAGTCTATCCCATCATTGGTATCAGGCAACCACTGATCTATTTTCTGTTACTATGTATAGTAAACCCTTGATTTTGTGGAACTCAATTTAATGGATTTCAGACCTAACAGACAAGATTTCTAGTCCTTTTGTCACATATTAACCTGTTGATTTTAAAATGCTTTTAACCAAGAGTTGCTTATATTTAAATTAACAGGCTATTTGTGTTATTAATTCATTTTTATTTTTAACACATTCTGGCGAATAGGCCATATGTTGTAAAAAACACTGTAATAGTTTCACCAACATAAATAAATATTACATATCTACAACTATATCTGCGTATTAAAATCCAAGGGACAATATCAGTGGTTGATTAGCATGTGATCACAATGCATCATGTACGGTAATTGGTTCTGTTGTGTGTGATGACATTCTGCAGAATTTGTAATGCACAATGACCAATGTTTCCACTAGCAATGAGCCACGTCCCAGCCATGTGCATTGGTTTACTCGTGGTGACTGCATGCATTTACTAGACCTATTCAATATAAATTTAAAATTACAGTAATACATACATAAAACTTCTCTGTTAAATTAAACTTTTCATGCATACTTAATTTTAATTACACAACTGTGCCTGTATAAGTAAAAATGAGTAAACTCACTAATTTGTCAATTTTTTAACATAGGCATTCAGAAAACCTACTTTATTATGTAATAGACTTCCAACTTTAATGGACACCACCTCACCAAAATTAGTCCATTATATCTAAGTTTCGCTGTATTTGTTTGTCCATTTTAGAATTTTATATAAGTGAATGTATACAGTACTTAGAACATACCATTTTAAAAAGTTTCCATAAGCGATTTTGATGGACAACGTTGGGAACCGTTAATACAGAGGTTTTCATAAAGGATAGAGTCAAAGATGAACAGTATGAGTTGGATATAAACCAAAGGGTTTATATTCTAGAAACATGTTTACTCAAATTATGATATGAGAAATAATTCTTAAAAATTACTATGGTTCAAACTAAGGGCCATACAGAATTACTGGACAAAAATTAAAATTTATATTTAACTTTACTATGACTAAATTTATATTATTAGACTTTGAAAATTTATTATGTATCAAATACGACATACCTAAGTGACATATCTCTCTCTCAAATCCATTGTCAAATGCAAAACCTCTTAATGTTTTAAAAAATTCTGCCTCAGTAGGAAGTCATCAAGGTACTAAAGCAAGCACATTACTTAGTAGTATTACACTGTAGTGTGGAAGGGGAAAGAGGGCTGGGATTGAGGATAGAATTTAATAGACTCAGTCATGAACACCATAATAGAGCTTGTTGTCATGAGATGAATCCATAAGTATGTACAGTAGACCAATTACCTGTTGTCATGGAGCATTGGTCTAAATACTGCCACAGTCTCCATGGGTACCTTTGCATCTTTATTCTCAAGATGTTCCCATTACAAATAAGATTAAACAAGATGCTTTCATATGTAGCTTCTGGCCTGAACATTCTGTGATTCTCTTTTACTGAAATCCTTGATTTAAAAATGCCTATCAAAATATTTCTTACCACCAATACTTAATATTCGGTTATAATGTATGTAAGAAGGAACTAAAAAAATCTTATTGGAGGAGTTTAAGTTCAGGTTATTCCAGCTCCTAAGGTGACCACAGCAACTGTGACAGAGATAAGACTTCAATGTGGGTTCTCTATTCTTGGAGCTAAATATGTTATTTGAATATTATGTTTTATTTGTATTCTGTGTTGTTTTTTAAATCCTTACCTAAGTATATGTTTTTTTTATTGATTTGAGAGAGAGAGAGAGAGAGAGAAACATAGATGTGAGAAACATTGATTGGCTGCCCCCATGCAACCTAGCTACCTAGCTATGTGCCCTGACTGATAATTGAACCCTTAACCTTTGGTATATGGGATGATACTCCAATCAATTTAGCCACCCAGCCAGGGTTATTATTTCTAATATTCCTTTTGGAGTCACGTAGAAATTCTAACAAGATGCCAAGCTTTATTTGAAGAAATTATGCTATCAAGCAGTTGTTTTAATTTTACATTTTCCCCTTTTTACTGGGCAAGAAAGGAAAGGTACACAGAATTAAATAAATTACAAGTTTTGAATGTGTATAAGCAAAAGCATTTTTCTTCTCCTTTAATGAGCCACTCACAGCATAGGCATTTGAAATATAAATTCAGGTTAACTTAAGACACATCTTCCTAGAAGTATCCATAAATTCAATGGGTCATGAAATTCACATAGAAGAGAAAGTTTATATAACCCACAAAACTGTACTTTTCTATAGAGAGCATTTCTCAGAGATGTGTTTTCAAAGCAAAATAAGGAGCCAATCTAGGGAATGTGCTAGCTTAAGAAAAAAAATAAACCTTTATGTGCTTGTTACAATCTTAAAACTATACATTGATGGTGGTATGAAAAAGATTACTTACATCCATACTGATGAGAATCACTCACAGCCCTATTAAAACAAAAAAATGATGTTTGCTGAAAGATCAAGAAAATATGATTCCATTGAAAACTGTCATAAATACAGTAGCATATGTATAAATCTAAATTTATTAAAATGTTAAATATCTGAAATGAAGGAGTTTCAGAAACACTTGTAAGATAAGACTTCCCAAGTAAATGAACATATAAAAAATCATAAAAGATTCAGTGAAAACCTCCTCACATATATGGAATGTGAACCAAAAAAGTTATGGGCAGTTTCAGCTCATGTAAGAAAGAAGAGTATGACAGACATTTTACCTCAAAGGGCAACCCCCCCCCCTCCAACTTTACTTTGACACAACAGAAAGAAATATACCGTGCCACAAAGGGAAAGCACAGCCCAAGGGAAAAGGAGGTGGAAGAAGAAACCAAGGTAAAAGAGTGCAAGTGCTCAGTACTGATCCCAGAGAACATCACAACTCTAGGCAGATCATCTGAGTACCCATTTAACTCTGTCATCTCCTCTGCACACTCATGCTCAAGCCTTCTCTCTAGTGAAACCTTGCCCTTGAGAAAAAATCCTTAGATCATTCTCACGATAGTACTAAGGCTAATTCCAACTCCCAAGTATTCCTGTGAGTTGCTGGGGAAAGGGGAAAGATGGCCTGAAGAAGAGGGAAGTGGATTGTTAACAAAGGTGACACTAGTGGATTCAGTTAAAGGAATCTGATACAACTGGGAGAAGTTGAGGCAAGATATCTCCTCTTCCTTCCTGCATCTGGGTAGAACTATGCCTAGTGACCACCACTATTTCAAATAATGTATTGTTGCCTACAAGTGCCAATGTTCTTGCAAAACTGACAAAATTTAAATGACACAGTAGACAAAGCAAATATGTTTTTCCTGGCTGTTTCTCTTCAACAATGATAATTTGCCACATCAACTTACCTTGCCAGGCACGAAGCATCAGAGGATTAGCTATTAAAAGAAAGACATTTTCTCACTCATTACAGTCTGTAATGCAAAGCATCCAGAGATTAAAAGAGTCCAGTTTTCACCATTAAAGTAGAAATTATTTCCAGCAGCTTTGGGAGAAAATGCAATTATTTTCCTTTCTGTCACAGTTTCTACACTCACCTAGAAATGAGAATTTCCTATTCAAATAGCCTTGTCTTCCTTTGAGTAATGCCAGTGAATGATCTTCCTTGACCTGGATGTAGGGAGGCTGGCCTCTGAGTTCTCAACATTTGTGATGCAGGTCCACCAAGGACAGAGGTAATTAAACAGTACTGAGTCATTGCAACACACATTCTAGTCAGAGAAATAGGAAAATTTTCATGAGAGAAAGAGAATAAACAATTTTGGCAGAATCCATCCGTTTTTACCAATACCAGAATCCACTCAGACCTGATTGCTGCAGGCTCTATCAGTGGTCTACTCACGGAGATATCCAATGAGCTCCCCTTTGAATCTTCACAGATCTGCTTGGCCATAGCTATTTCCCCACTTGCCTACCACCACAGAGAAAGAGAGATAACCATAGCTCCACCTATACTAACCAGAGTTGCTTTGCTGTGGCAGATCTTTCATCCAGGTTGACTGGTGAGTGAAATTGGCTCAGGTAGAGAGGAGATATCTTTGACAATTCACTGGGGTTTGTTCTGGTCACTGTCTCAGTCCCTGATTCAGGTCCTCTCCCTCTCTGTTTTAAAGAAGAACTCAATAAGATAGTGTGGACATCTCAGTCCAAACTTGTCCTCATAAATTCAGGATCAACATTCTGAAAATAGCTCATTAATACCATATGGAATCATAAACAGTCACATCACCACCCAAGGGGGGTATCCAGAATAGATGAAGCAGGAGTACTTCTCCCTTTACACACATATCTTCTTACTCTGATTTTGCTTCAGTATTTTTTTCATAGTTCATGTATTGATATGTATATTTTAAGAGAGTTACCAATAAAATGATCAAATAGGGGTTTCTAAAAGATATATTTCAGAAAGGAGAAGTATCCTTTTTTTAAAAAAATTTTTTCCTTGAAAGTATTACATAATGGACCTCTTCTAGCCCGCTCCTGCCTACCACCCCAGGCCTTCACCACCCTATTGTCTGCGCCCATGGGTTATGCATATATGCATACAAGTTCATCATCCTTGATCTCTTCCCACCATCCTCCCCTGCCTCCCCTACTGTTCAACAGTAGAAGGAACATCTAGGATGCAAGAAGAAATGCTGACCAAATAAAAAGATAACTATATTTGAAAATTTATACAATCATTATTTTTATAAATGATAATGAATTGTAGTACTTTGTGGGGTTATTAAAAGGTAAGTAATAAAATACTTGTCATTAAGAATGAAAATTAAGGCCTCTTTAATGTCATGTTTTGTCAAGGTAAATAAGCATGTGTAATTTTCAAGGTAAGTACTAAAATGCTGAGAATAAACATAACTTCCCAAAAAATGAAGAGACAAAAAATGGCACAAGGGGAAATATAAACACAAACAAGCACTCAATAAACACCCACACATAGCAGTACAAAAAGAAATTATAAAGAGTAAAAACAATTGAAGCAAAAAATGAGCTGTCGAAACAGTTGTCAAATATAATAACAATTACAAAAGACTCCAGTGGACCAAAATTATCATTTAAAAGACATATTTTACATTAGTTTTAAGCAAGCAATAAAATTTATGTCTATGCTGCAGTAAGTCATACACCTAAAGCATAACAGCATGGATACTTTGAAGTAAAATGTTGGGAAAAGATATTCCAGGCAAATACTGACCAAAATAGTTATGTACCTATATTGTGAATAAAAAACTAAACCTTTAAGACAAAATATCATCACTATAGAAGGAAAAATTTGCTACATAAACTATTTTGCTACTTTCACAATAAACAATGCTGAGGTTCTATATACTAGTAAGTTAACTTCAAATGCAGATAGCAAAAAATAATAGATATTTAGAGAAATGAACAGTGCTAACATCATATCGGTATGATTTTAACACATTTTCTTATTCTTGACAAGTAATTCAGATAAAAATCATTAGTTATTTTTAAAATGCAATTAACAAGCTTAATATAATCAACCTAAATTGAGTTTTGTACCCACCAATTACAAAAATAGCAATAACTCTCATACATACACAGAACAATTACAATTGATTATACTAAAGGGTATAGGAAGTCAAGTTTCAGAGAACTGGTATCAGACTAAAACATAACTAAGTTAGATGTCAATAACAAAAAGAAAAAAATTAATTTCCTTACATTTGGACATGTAAAAGCAAATTTATAAGTCATGGATTAAAGAAAAACAACAATGGAAGTTTTAAAATACTTAGAACTAAACAACATTTTCACATAAAATCTGTTTTAGATAGTAATACTTAGAAGTAATGTTATGCCTTACATGCTTTTATTAGAAAGTTAAATCAAATAACTAAATTAATCTCCTCAAATTATCTCATAATTAATATGATCAGGGTATAATGTACGAAATTTCAATAAAGAATAAGAGTACAAAATATAGTAAAAGGAAAAATATAAGATAACAAGAATAACTTTCAACAGAGAAAAAAAGAATATACAAAACAAACATTGCTTCTTTGAAAAAATTAATAAAATTGGCAAATCTTCGGTAAAATTTTTCCAAAAAAAGATAGAAAGAAAAACTACAATTTTAGAAATGTAAGGTGAGGCATCACTATAAATACAATATGTATTTCATGTATATAATGATGTCAAGTATATAATTATCTTATTATATAACTAGAGGCCCAATGCACAAAATTTGTGCAAGAATAGGCCTTCCTTCAGTTGGCTGCTGGCACTGGCTTCCCTCTGGTACCCGTTACCCGGGCTTCCCTCGAAGCTCTGGCTTCATTTAGAAGGTGGTCTGGAAGGACTTCTGGTCTAATTAACATATTACGCTTTTATTATTATAGATTACTAGAGGTGCGGTGCACAAAATTTGTGCATGGGGGGGTGTCCCTCAGCCTAGCCTGCACCCTCTCCAATCTGGGACCCCTCAAGGGCAGTTGGACATCCCTCTCACAATCCAGGACTGCTGGGTCCCAACTGCTCACCTGCCTCCCTTCCTGATTGTCCATAACTGCTTATGCCTGCCAGCCTGATCATCCCCTAATCACTCCCCTGCCAGCCTGATTGCCCCTAACGGCCCTCCTCTGCAGGTCTTGGTCCATCCCAAATACCCTTCCCTGCAGGCCCAGTTGCCCTAGCTTCCTTCCTCTGTCAGCCTAGTCTCCCCAAACTGCACTCCCCTTCATGCTTGATTGCCCCCAACTGCCATCCCTTGCAGGCCTGATCTCTCCCAAATTCCCTCCCCTGTTGGTCATCTTGTGGTGGCCTTCTTGTGTCCACATGGGAGCAGGATCTTTGACCACATGGTGGCAGCCATCTTGTATGTTAGAGTGATAGGATAGAGGCCTGGTGCATGGGTTGGGGCCAGCTGGTTTGCCCTGAAGGGTGTCCCAGATCAGGATGGGGTTCCCTTGGGGCGTGGGGTAGCCTGGGTGAGGGGCCTGTGGTGGTTTGCAGGCTGGCCACACCCTCTGGCTACCCAAGTGGAGGCCCTGGTTTCTGGGATTTATTTATCTTCTACAATTGAAACTTTGTAGTCTGGAGCAGAGCCAAGCCTCCTCCTCACTCCATGGCAGCAGCCATTTCTGTTGGGATTTATTTATCTTCTATAATTGAAACTTTCTAGCCTTGAGTGGAGGCTTGGGCCCATCAGGGTACATGAAAAGCTTGGCTTCCTCCATCACTGGGGAAACGCAAACCTCCCTCCTGCTCACTGCATGGCCACAGCCATCTTGGTTGGGATTAATTTGCATATTTGCTCCTGATGGCTGGTGGGCATGGCTTATGGGCATAGCTTGTGGGTGTTACAGAGTGATGGTTAATTTGCACATTACTCTTTTATTAGAGAGGATAGAGGCCTGGTACATGGGTGGAGGCTGGCTGGTTTGCCATGAAAGGTGTCCTGGATCATGGTGGGGGTTTCCTTGAAGTATGGGGAGGCGTGGGTGGGGGGCTGTGGTGGTTTGTAGGCTGGCCATGCCCCCAGTGACCCAAGTGGAGGCTCTAGTATCTGGGATTTATTTATCTTCTATAATTGAAACTTTGTAGCCTTGAGGAAGGCCAGGGAAGGCCAGGGCAGGCAGGAAGCTTGGCTTTCTCTATCCCTGGAGGTAACCCAAAACTCCTGCCT
Organism: Lasiurus cinereus; assembly: GCA_011751065.1. Lineage (NCBI taxonomy): Eukaryota > Metazoa > Chordata > Mammalia > Chiroptera > Vespertilionidae > Lasiurus > Lasiurus cinereus. Next base: position 19,467,114 of record JAAGEH010000015.1, on the reverse strand, counting down.
GCTCCAGCTCGGTGACTGCCACCACATTTGTTGGGTTAATTTGAATACTCGCTCCTGATTGGTTGGTGGGCATGGCTTGTGAGCATAGGGGAGGTGTGGTCAATTTGCATGTTTCTCTTTTATTAGAAAGGATATACTTAAAAATCTGTTAGACATGCAATTTTGAACAATTCAGGTGCTCTTGAATCAGATACTATGAACTACTTTATGCTGAAAATTGAAAACTTAGACAAAGTTTTAAACAAATACAAATTAACAAAACTTGTTAGAAATATTCAGCCTTAATAATGTAATAACTATTTAAAAATTGAATCAGTAGTTAAGAACTTTCCCATAAAAAAAATTACACCCAAAATGTTTTTGCTTGTGTTTTCTACCAAAATATAAAGAACCATATTATGCCCATCTTAAATAATATTTTCTAGAAAATAAGATAGGGAATATTCTCTAACTCATTCTATGAAGTCATTATAATCTTGCTTTCCAAACCACGAAAAGATAATTTGAGATGAGAAAAGCATAAGCCATTGTAACTGATAATATAGATTTAAAAATCTCATACTTAAAAAGTGTTGAGTCAAGCAATACATAAAAATATGAATAATCAATGACCAAATGGAATTTATGAAAAGAAGTCAAGGGTGATTGGCCCTTAAAAATCAATAAATATTATGAAGTGTATTAATATATTGACAACCAAATGAGAAATGAAAAATTAGTACTGAATGTGCATTTGGCCCCATAAGAAATGAATTTGCCTTTCATTAACATTAATTTATTCAGCATTCATATATATTTAATAAATGTATAGACTCTTGCAGGGATTGTGCTGTGGATACAGTGGTTTATGCAGACTGTCTTTAAAGAGCACTCATTTTTTAAAAATATACCTTCAGTTAAATATATTGTTACAGTACTATGTGCTATATACAGATATTTGTGTGTGTGTGTGTGTGTGTGTGGTTATACATATATATTGCTATAGATAGATAGATAGATATGTACATAGATAGAATGTTAGAGATATGCTTACAATATTCTAAGCAACAACACAAAAGATGCTGTGCTTGAGTTTGTGGTGCCTAAACTGATTAAAGAATGCACGTGACAATAGCTAAAATATGGAAACAATATAAATATCAATCAGCAGATGAATGAATAAAGAAAATATTGTATATCTATATAGCAGCCAAAGGACTTATATACATGCATATTAGCATAACCAATGGACACAGACACTGGGGCTGTGGGGGCTTGCCCAGGGTGTGAATGGCTGGGGGGGGAGGGTTCAATTGGGAAAAAAGGAGACATATGTAATACTTTAGACAATAAAAAAGAATAAAAAATGAAGGAAAACCTGCCATTTGCAACAACACAGATGGATCTGGAAGACATTATGCTAAGTGAGATAAGCCTGACACAGACAGATAGTGTATTATTTCACTTATATAAAATTTAAAATAGTCAAACTCAAAGCAGAGAGTGGAATGATGGATGCCAAGGGGCTATGTGGAGGGGAAAATGGGGAGATTGTGATCAGTTTCAACTATGCAAGATAAGTTCTGGGGATCAATCAGCATAGTTCCCATAGCTAATAATACTATATTGCATATTTAAAGCTTGCTAAGAAAGGAGATCATATGTTAAATATTTTTAAACAAACACAAATAATAGTAGCAACAACAATAATAATAGGAGTGGTAGGTCATGAATATGTCTATGGCCTTACTAGGTGTGATAGTTTCACAGGTGTATACTTACTCCCAAACTCATTGTATTGTATACATTAAACATGTACAACTATTTACATGTAAATCATACCAAATAAAATAATTTGGAACAAAATGCCTGTGGATTTGGGGTGGGAGAAACAGCAAGAGAGATTACATTGTAATAAGAACAAGATGGTGAGTGTGAGGGCAAAGTGATAAAGCTGTTCATTATTGTTAGAGTTCAATGTGTAACACACTGAGTGGAAAAAATTGTATCTGCTGAAGTATTCATGGAGGGCCTAGTTGGTAATCTTGAAGAATTTAGAATTCATTCTGCTAATATAGTGAATTAAAGTAATTATATTAATAGATTCCTTACTATTGAACTATCATTACTTTCTGGGAATGAGCTCCATTTTTATTTTTAAAAATTATATTTGCTAAAATTTTATGTGGGATATTCACATCAATATTTATGAGTAAAATTGATACGTGGGCTTTTTTCTTTTATAATATCTTTGTCAGATTTTGTTATTGGTGATATTTGGACTTAGTAAGACATTGAAAACCTTTCTTTCTAGTCTATGTTAATGATTCTCAAATTTCTGTATGCATGAGAATCACTTTGGAAACTTGATAATAGTACATATTCCTAGACCTCATTTTTAACATGTCTGGGTTAGAGAAACAATTTTGAACAATTCAAATGCTCTTGAATCAGATAGTCAGACTTTTTAAGAAACAATGTTGTAAATACCTAGATGGCAGCAAAGTATGTAGAAGCAACACTAACTTTCTGCTGGTGCCAAATTCAATTAACAGATAAATTATAATGTAATCAACCTGAATAATCAACTAAAGGCTAGCTGAACAGAAATATTATAACCAAGGATTTATAGAATAATCCACATACAAACTGGCAAGAAGGATAGAGATGCAGAAAGATCTGGCCCCTGCACCCACATGGGGTAGCTAAGAAGCCTGAGGGATATCTTGGCTTCAAAATTTCCTCCCCTCAGGGAGAGATCTTCAACCCAGGACACCAGAGACAGGAACAGGAGCCCACATCACATATGGTGGTGAAAATCAGTGGCAATTCAGTCTGCCTTGGAGAGAAGGGGTTCTGCTAGAAATGCAGTTTCTATCTTCCCAGTGTTGAGCACTCCTATTGTTCAAGTAGCAGCCTGGGGAGTGCACTGCTCATTTCTACTTTTTGATATGCTAATTTTCATATGTTTCTTTCTGTTATGCTTTATTTAGAATGTTTATAGTTTGTCTTTTTCTGTATTTTCTACTTTTTCTGTTTTAATTTTGTTTTACCTTCTGAAGTTCATACACTTTTTAGTTTTAAATGCTACTCTAATAACTACAGTTTTATACAATAAACTTCAATCATGATTTCTTTAATTATCAACTGTAGTGAATATAATAATGACTATCCACTATGGCAGATGAGAAAATAACTACGTATACTTCTCCACACTAAATCTACCTCCAACTCCTGATTTCAGTTGTTTGTGTTCATATTATTAGTTCTAAAGATTACATATACAAATGATATATTAAAAACAATTTTATTTTATCAGCTTTTTAAGCAGCCACTGTGAAAGTAAAGGACTAATTACACTTATTATGCTCCCAACTCCTCTTCCAGTTTATACCTGCTGATTTAGATCAAAATGAATATTAACGTTATTTCTATGTACTAGTAATTAAGTATCATTGTGGCAGAAAGTGGATATACACCAATCTCACCTCCTCTTCATAGGAACACAGAAAGTCTACACTTCCTAGTTTCTCTTACAGTTAGGTTGGACCATGATACCAATTATATCAAAGAGATATGAGCAGAAATAATTTCTACAACTTCATATTTTGGCTTTTAAAATGTCCTATGCAGCATCTCTCTCTCTCTCTCTCTCTCTCTCTCTCTCTCTCTCTCTCTCTCTCTCTCTCTCTCTCTCTGTGTGTGTGTGTGTGTGTGTTTGTTTCTTTTCTCTCTTCTTTCCCTCTCCCCCACCTCCTCTATGCATTTACTTGAAAGTGAATGGCTCCAAGACAGCAGAACCACACATTGAGAATTATTGAATTCTTGAATTCCTATGTGGAGAAGTGCCACTTAAAAGAGTCACTTAACCTATAGAACAAAGTGATGTAAACAAGCAATAACCCCTTAGTGAGTCCAAGCTCTAATATTTGATAATAAAAATATTTTAAAAACCTTTTCCTAGGGTTTTCTTTTCAATTGTTTTTATATCCTGGTTTATAACCATATATACACATTGCATTTTTTAATTTTATTGATTTCAGAGGGGAAGGGAGAGGGAGTTAGGAACATCAACGAGAGAGAATCATTGATCAGCTGCCTCCTTCATGACCCTTACTGGGGATTGAGCCTGCAACCTTGGCATGTGCCCTGACTAGGAATCGAACTGTGACCTCCTGGTTCATAGGTTTATACTCAACCACTGAGTCATGCCAGTCAGGTCACATTGTATTTTTAATGTATTCTACGTTTATCAGCTATCCTTTTAAAAAGGTTTCTTCTCTTGTATCTTAAGTGATTGAATCTTTCGTAAAGAAAGATTTATGGGGATTGTATTACCTACTCTGGTAGGATGAATAATAACCCCCCCTCTCAAGTTATCTATGCCCTCATACTGGGATTCTGAGAAATTGTTATGTTAAATTCCAAGAAAGATTTTGCTGATAGAATTATGATTGCTAACCAGCTGACATTAATATGGAAATATTATCTTAAGTTATTGTGGTGGGCCCAAAGTAATCACATGAACTTGTAACACTCTAAGCATAAAAACCAGCCCGGATATGCTACACCTAGCCTTCTGAAATACAGAATGTATAGGATAATAAATTTATTTTGTTTAAATTTTAGAGTTTGTCATAACTTGTTACAGCTGCAATATTAAATTATTATACTTGCATTCTTGCATGTTTAAAATATTTGTAAACATGATACTTGAGTGGCAATTTGGTTGTGTATGGATTTTAGTGTCATTTTCCTCCCCTTAAGACATCTTAGGCATTCAATCATTATCTTCTAACATTGGTTACTTTTACATAGAAATCTGATACCAGACTGATTCTTTTTGCCTTACAGTTAATTTGATTGAGAGTGGAGAGTAGCTTGGGTACCCAGGAAATCTTTTCTTTACACTTGAAGTAATGTAACTTTAGCAGATTGTACCTTGGTTTTGATATTTTATTATCTGACACAAAAGTTTAAACTGAATGGAAACAAGAGGTTCCACGTGGATAAGCAAACATGGGCAGTGTGAACCCCATACAGAGCCAGAAAAGTGGCATTTCCCATGGCCCTTAGTTTTCAGGAATCCCCTTGCAAATTATCAGTGGGGACAGGCTATTTATTTTAATTATGTGGTTATGATCTTATTTAATTACCACTATATTTTTTCTATTCTCTTTTTCAGAAGTAACAATTATTCATTGTTAGATTTCTAATATTTTTCATACTTACAATTTTTGGTCCAGATCTCAGTTCCTTTTACCTTTTCATTTCAACTTGATTTGTTTCAAGCCAGTGATGTGGATGTGTATGCAGTGATTCAGATTTTATGTTCAGCAGCATCTAACCTCTAATATCTGTTACTGCTATTGTGCTTTTCAGTTCTCTTGTTATTTTTCAATGTTATATATCTTTCTGAAGCTCCACCAATCCACTTATCATTTCTTGTTTTCTGATTATTATATTTTTTTTAAAATGTGTATCTTATCTTTGAGGTCCATATTTAAAAATCTTTCATTTACTTGGTTTTAGAGAGATGTATTTGTTCAAATTTTCTTTTGCTTTGTGGCATATATCTTATTATGGATGATTCAACTGCCTCTCATTTGTTATGATTTTCTTTCACCTCCATTATAATATTTTAGCAGATATGTCTTACTGATTGCATTTTGATTGTTACTTATTCTCAATAGGACCAATTTTGTGTTAAAATATACTGTTAATATTGTTGATAACATAGTGAGCTTGAAGAACCAGGAATTTTATTTTATTCTCTAAGAAGCATTTCACTCCAATATTCTATCCTGGAGGTATGTATGTGTTCTGCGGAAGTAGTAAATCTCCACAGGTCACAGTCATATTTACTTCTCTTCCATGGACCAAGATGAAGAGCCACAGGGTACATTTCAAGTAAATGAATAAATGTACACAACTCCATATTCTGCCCTATGGCTTTTTTTACAATGTAAGTTTCTGAGCATTAGCTTTTTCCATGGTTTCATAGGAAAAGAACAATAATTGCTTTGCCAGTTACCCTCTTCTTTTTCTAACTTAGAATGCAGGATCCGTGCCTCAATCCACTTTAATCATAAACACCAGACCATATGCTATTTATTTTCCCAAATTACCATCAATTTATTTGGTCCTCTAATAGTTTTCACTTATATAGTTTTATTATTTATTTACCTTTGCTACTGCAAGTGTGTTCTCACTTTTACAGTTATTCTGACATTTTTATCATATTTAGAAAATATGGTGAAATGACCGCACGGATGAAACTGCTCACACTGGATTAAAGCATTATCCAATATATTTAAATATTTTAATTAAAAATGAGGTAGCTTGATTTACTAGTATATGTGAAGACAGAGATAGGTCCTACTAAATGGGCAGGGAAGATAAATTCAAATAACATAAATACTTAAATATGAATAAATTCTCAGAGAAATCAAGGAATTTTTTTAAAAAAAAGTTGTCATCTCTGATACCACCCCCCCGCCCCGCAAATAAAAAAAGAAGAAGAACATCAGAAGAGCCAAAACACCTGCTGTGGACATTTCTTCTTCATTGGTCTTTGAAATTCCATGCTGACTTTTATAAGAAGTATAAAACCTTCCATATTCAGACTCCTGGGAAGCAGCAATGTTAACTGCCAAGAACCTACGTGACAAAAAATGTTAAAACCAGAGGGCAAGAAGAGGCACCATGTGGATAAGCAAGCTTGGGCACTGTGAACACCATTCTTAGCATATATTGTGAATTTGTGAGAGAAAGTGCAGGGCATCACAGGTGGCATTTCCCATGGCCCCTAGTTTTTTAGGATGTTCACTGCAAATTCTCAACAGAAGAAATGGCAACAGTGATGAGTCTATTTCCAAAGACCTTTCAAATAACCTTCTGATTTCACCCATTCACACTGCACTTAGAAATATCAATCAATGAACCAGTATTTTTAGGAGACTTCTAAATGGGTCACTTTTCAAAGAAATAATTGGAGACAGGCTGAGAAAACAGTAGGCCCTTGATAAATGCTTGAATGAATGTGTGAGAGGGTAAATTAAAAGCCTACAAACCCCAGAGTCTAAATCTGTAAAGAATCAGAAAGGTATTTTTCCTGAGGGAACTATTTCATCTCAATTTTAAAATACTAATTTGTGACCTCAGACAGTCTATATAATGTATTGTCCAATCTGATGGACTTGGGTTCATAAAAATAGGTTTTCCAGACAAAATCTGAAATCAATTCTCAGAAAAAGTGCTAACTAACTTTATGCTTCAGCCTGAGCCCTTGAATTTGTTTGGTTCAAATGTTTAGTGCAGACTTTTATCTAGTATTGCATCCACTCAAGGAAGTTTTTGTTGCAATAGACTTGGTCTGTTCCATTAAAAGGCATAAACCCCAGGTGAACTTGATTGGGACCAAATAAATTAGTTCTTTCACCCTTCACTAAGATGACTGGAAGAAGTTAAGATCTGCAACCTCAGACAAAACGCAAATATATGGCTTCCCTAAATGGCAGAGTTTGATTATTTTGCTAAGAGTTAATAAAAACTTTATATAGATATTAAAACAGCAACTATAACTAGTGTTTAGACATTAAATATGCTTATGTATACCAATTATAAGGTCCTTAAGGATTATTATGGAAATCTAAAGATGCTGTGAGTAAACATCAAAATAAAAGGCTTCCACACAGGAAAAAAAGCTATAAAAATGTAAAAAGGAGCCCACTGCATGGGAGAATATATTTGCCATTGACACATCTGATAATGGGTTAATTTCCAAAATATATAGAGAACTGATACAGCTTAACAAAAGAAAGACAAAAAATCCAATTAAAAAATGGGTAGAGGACATAAATAGACACTTTCCCAAAGGGGATGTAAAGATGGCCAATAGACATGTGAAAAAATGCTCAACATCACTCATAATCAGAGAGATACAAACTAAGGTGACAATGAGATATCAACTCACACCTATCAGAATGGCTGCCATCAACAAATCAACAAATGACAAATGCTGGTGATGATGTGGAGAAAAAGGACTAGTGCAGCCACTGTGAAAAACAGTATGGAGTTTCCTCAAAAATTAAAAGTAGAACTACCATTTCAGTGATCCCACTCCTAGGAATATATCCTAAAAAATCACAAAACACCAATCATAAATAATATATGCACCCTTGTGTTTATAGCAGCACTATCTACAATACCTAAGACTTGGAAATAGCCCATCAGTAGATGAGTGGATAAAAAAACTATGGCACATTTACATCATGTAATGCTATGCAGCTGTAAAAAAAGAAGGATCTCTTACCCTTTGAGGTGGTATCAATAAACTTGGAGAGTATTATGCTAAGTAAAATAAGTCAGTTAAAGAAAGACAAGTATCACATGATTATCACATGATCTCACTCATATGTGGTATCTAATAAACAAAATAAAGTGGTGAACAAAATAGATACAAATACAGAGAAGCATGGAACAGACTTTCCAATCTCAGAGAGAAGGGGAGAGAGGAGTAAGAAGAGATTAACTAAAGAATTTATATGCATATATGCATAACCCATGACGCAGACAATAGTATGGTGAAGGTTTGGGGGGTTGGATGTCTAGTGAAAGTGTCAATGGAGGAAAAAGGGGACATCTGCATTACTTTCAACAATATAAATTTTTAAAATATTTAATCTCAATCCCTAATCTGGGGAACTGCCATCATTTTCCATAAGCACACCTCAAGTTGTCCCTCCCACCACATTATGAAATAGATGTTTCTTGGCTTTGACATTAAGGCAATTTAAGTAAATAAAAAAGTGCTTTATCAATTGAACAAGGTTATGTAAATATTAGTTGTTCTTATTGCTAGAGTTATCCTCAGATATCAAGTGTAATTAAAAGTCAAGTAAAAAAGATTAAAATCCTTTTGCCTCAACCCTTCTTACATTAGCCATAACATATATCTTTGAGGGAAATGATGTGTTTATTAGAGATCTCTTCCTTTTTAAACATTCAGCTTGTTCATGCTTTCCAAAAATTCATATGTTAAAACCTAATAATTATGTTATGTGGAGACAGACCCTTTCAAAAGTTAAAAGTATAACTTTTGGTTTATGGGTTAAATAAAATATATTCCAAAACTAAAAAAAAAAATAGGTTGTAAGGGCAAAGCCTTCATGATAAGATTAGTACCCTTATAAGAGACATGAGGAAGATGATCTATTTCTCTCTACTATGTTAATTTAATAGCAAAAAAGGAGTCTGTATACAAAGATGAAAAAGGGTCTTCACCATTAATGCACCCATTTGGCACCTTAATATTGGATTTTCCTGAATCCAGAACTATGAAATATATGTATTTATTGTTTAAACCAGCCAGTCTATGGCATTTATTGTGGCAACATAAACTGACTAAGATACAGTTCAAACAATTTTTTGAAAGCTTTAGCTTAAATGCTTCTTTTTTTTTTTAACTGAAGTGATGAGAACTCAATAATAAAATGATGGGCAGGGTGACTAAGTTCCTTGACCTATCTCTGTTTGCACCTTAAGAAGGATAATATTGACTCCTGATTTCTTTTCCCAGTAATCCTGTCAAGAAGGACAGGATAAGAAAAGGTCTGCCAGCTTTCTGGAATAGAGGGATTAATTCAATTTAAGTCCTTTGACCCCTAACTTAATTTATCCCTGTTTCTATTTCCCAGTAAGCATGGAAGATGAGAAACTGATGAGAACATTTACACAAATGTTTAATCATGTTATGGACTTTTCTGTGGAGTGTATCACAGGCCAAAATCAACTGGAGAAAATATTGTAGTGAAAAATATTATACATCAAATGTTTTTCAGTGTCCATCTAGGATCCCAATAATTTTAGTAATAGCTAATACAATATTCTTAACAAAACTAGGATTTGTCACAGTCCCTTAAAATTCATTATTGTGAGACTAAAAAATAATGTTATCTAATATCCCATACAAAGAAAAAAATCATAAAATGTACTCATCCAATCTATTTACAAACAGGAATAATAAAAAGAATCTGATTAAAAGCCTGTAATTTTTCTTTATTGAAAAGAAAATATTCTATTCCATGATAAAAATCCAACAAACCAGGAACATATAGGAACTTTCTCTGTCTCATAAAGGGAATCTATGAAAAATTTAAAGATGAACCAGTGAGACAAAAGAGCAGTGGAATAGACAGATGGGTCTTGAGCCTTAATCCAGAACAGATAGAAAGAGCAAGTAAATAGAATAACATCCACCCAGAATTGGCAAAGTAGACACAGCTGTTGAGACAATTCACAGCTGGGAAGGGCAGAGGACACTTGGAGAACAGTAAAATCCGGGATCTGGGCTAGACAGAATATGGAGACCTCCAAGCCCAGAGGGTCAGAAGGAAGCCACATGACAACAAAGCCATGTCCATTGGGGAAAGGCATAACATCTGACTGTGGAAAGGAAGTCCACAGGACTGCTGGAAGCAGGGGATTCTAGATCTAAGCCCACATCCGTGAAAGGCTGAGCCTGGAGTGGGCAGCCTGAACAACTTCCCAAACCAGGCAATGCCAGGGGGAGAGAAACTTGTAGTCGTTTCCCCTCTTTTTGGTCTTTGCTTTTATTTGCTAAACCCAGTTCATAGGACCTTTCAAATATACTCATCCATGGCTGAAGTGCAGGTGGAGGTACAGATTTATGGAATCTGGGGAGAGGCTGGGGAGAAGAACAGGTCTGGGAGAGGTGGCCAGGAGTCTGGTACTGGAACATACCTGACACTCTGGACCTAAGCAGCCATTTTCTCCTTAAAAGATAGCCCCTCCCTGCAGTCCTCAGACAACCAATACAGCCACATCCAGACTACACGCTGAGTGTTACAAAGGATATAAAAAAAGTCTGAATAGTCCCTGAAAGACCTCAGGGACTGGCCTGAAGAGAGACCTCTCAGCCCCTGAAAGTGAGATGGCAACTTGCCCAACTATAGCCTTGTCAGAAACAGCTGCTTGAGAGATTAAGATTGATAGTGGGAAAATAGGCTAATGGCAGATTTGGTCAATGTGGTAGAGAGAAAACCACATAACCAGACACTCAGAGAGGAGACTTCATCCACGAATGGGTCAATAACACTCCATACACAACTATAGAGGCAAGAAGATAGCAGCAGTGAGGAAGAGAGTGTGAGTGAGTGAGGGAGAAAAGGGGAGGGTATGGACTTGTGGTGTGTGTGTGAGAGTGTATATGAGTAAGGGACAGTTAGATCCTACAGGACTATCAGGAACTGGTGGAAGAGGCTTGCCTTGCCAAGGAGCCTCTACTACCATTGCAAACATTCCTGGGGTGGCTGGCTCTACTGCATATGACATACCATATTGAAGGGGAAAGCTGCTGTGACTGGGAGCCAAGCCTCACCTCTACCCAGGTTGCTCTCACATACCACACAGGACTTTACAGCAACCCCTGCCAGGGAAACTGATGATTTAGATGCCCTTGTCTGAGAGTCATAGCTGTTTAAAAAGCCTACCCCATCCAAGGAGAAGCAGCCCACACTCATCAGTGTGGCCTGCTGGCATGTGAGGACTAGCCCCACAAGCAGCCTGCTCCTTTCTGAGGAGCAGAAACTGCATGTAGCCCACCACCATCCAAGGGACAGCAGCCACACGTAGCCCACCCCCATCTTATGAGCAGAAGTCATGCAAGCAGGCCACCCCAACAAGCTGGAGGAGCCACCACTGCTGCAAGCTGTGCGAGCAGTACCCACCCAAGGAGGCACTGCAAACTGAGGAGCAGCTACTGCCATTACCACTCAAGAAGAAACCACAGACTGAGTAGCTACTGCCACCTCAGGAGCAGCCCCTGCATGACTCAACGTCTATATCCTTCAGTGAGAGCAATAATGGGGAGACAAAGAAACAGTTAGAGTAAAGAAAAGGAGGAGTCACCAGAAAAGGAGCTAGGTGAAACAGAAGCATGCAACAAGTCAGAAAAAGAATTCAGAATAAGGGTCATACAATTCATAAACCAATGGATGAAAAAAATCAACAAGTTATGTAAGAATCAAGAGGAAATAAAGGCTAATATAGCTACAATAAAAAAAACACTATAGAATGTTTTAACAGTATATTAGGAAAAGTGGAAGACTGAAATAGAGAACAAGGAAGCAAAACACACACAAACTCCTGCAATTGGATGAAAAAATTAAAAGACAGGAAGAGAGCCTAGGGGAGCTTTGTGATAACATGAAATGAAGCAATATACGAATAATAGGGGTAACAGAATGAATGACAAGTGGAAGAAAAAGGGTTAGAAAACCTATTTAAAGAAATAATGTCAGAAAACTTCACTGATTTGGGGAGGAAAAAAGTCACACAAGCAAAGAGAGTCCCAAGCAAGATGAACCCTAAAAGACTCAGATCAATAGATGCTGTAATTATGATGGCTAATGTTGAGGAAAAGAGAGAATCCTAAAGGCTGCAAGAGAGAAACAAAGTTATGTACAAGGGATCACCCATTAGATTATCCAATGATTTCTTAACATAAATACAGCTGACCAGAAAGCAATGGAAGAAAGCTTACAAAGTGATTCCAAACAAGGGACTGAATCCAAGAATACTCTATCCAACAAGGCTGTCATTAAAAATTGAAGGGGAAATAAGGAGATTCACAGACAATGAAAGGGGAGAGGGGCACTAAGGAATTTATCACTACAAAGACAAAAATACAAGAAATTCTAAAGGGGCTGGTGTAAAAAGAATAAATAAAAATGGAAGAAGGAGCACAGGCACAAAAAAATAAAAATGGTTACAAATAAGTACCAATCATAATAACTTTATTTCATTTTATAAAAAAATATGTTTTATTGAGTTTTTACAGAGAGGAAGGGAGATTGATAGAGAGTTACAAGCATTGATGATAGAGAGAAATTGATCAGCCTTCTCCTGCAAAACTTCATCTGGAATAAAAAAAGACCCAAAATTGCTGCAGCAATACCAAGAAAGAAGAACAAAGGAGGAGCAATCTCAATACCAGATATCAAGCTATATTACAAAGCCATTGTTCGCAAAACTGCCTGTTACTGGTACAAGAACAGACATGTAGACCAATGGAATAGAATATAGAATCCAGAAATTGACCTAAACCACTATGCTCAATTAATATTTGACAAAGAAGGCAAAAACATACAATGTAGTCAAAACAATCTCTTCAATAAATTGTGTTGTAAAAATTGGACAGATACATACAAAAAACGAAACTAGACTACAACCTTACACCATACACAAAAAATAAACTCAAAATGGATAAAGGACTTAAATGTAAGATGGGAAACCATAAAAATCTTAGAGGAATCCATGGGCAGCAAAATCTCAGAGATATGCTGAAGCAATATATTCACTGATACAGCTCCTAGGGCAATGAAAACTAGAATGAAAATAAACAAATGGACCAGTCTGCATTCCCACCAACAGTGCACAAGGGTTCCTTTTTCTCCGCATCCTCGCCAACACTTGTCGTTTGTTGATTTGTTGATGATTGCCATTCTGACAGGTGTAAGATGGTATCGCATTGTCGTTTTGATTTGCATCTCTCGGATGATTAATGATTTTGAACATGTTTTCATGTGTCTCTTGGCCTTCCTTCTGTTGTCTTTTGAAAAGGTTCTATTTAGGTCCTTTGCCCATTTTTTTTATTGGATCCTTCATCTTCCTTTTATTAAGTTGTATAAGTTGGCTGTAGATTTTGGAGATTAAACCTTTATCAGTGATAACATTTGCAAATATGTTCTCCCATACAGTGATCTTTCTTGTTGTTTTGTTGATGGTTTCTTTTGCTGTGCAAAAGCTTACATCAAAATAAAAAGCTTTTTTACAGCAAAAGAAACCATTAACAAAACAGCAAAAAATCCCACTGCATGGGAGAACATATTTTCCAAGGTTATCTCTGATAAGGGTTTAATATCCCACATTTACAGGGAACTCATAAAACTTAACAAAAGGAAGATAACCCAATCAAAAAATGGGCAACAAATCTAAATAGATATTTTTTTAAAGAAGACAGAAAGAAGGCCAAGTGATATATGAAAACAGACTAAAAGGCACTAATCATCTGAGAGATGCAAATCAAAATGGCAATGAGGTACCATCTCACACATGTCTGAATGGCGATTATCAACAGATCAACAAATTACAAGTACTGGTAAGGATGTGGAGAGAAAGGAACCCTCATGCGATGCTGATGGGTGGTGCAGCCACTGTGGAGAACAGTATGGAATTTCCTAAAACAAAACTAAAAATGGAACTCCCATTTGACCCAGTGGTTCCACTTTTAGGAATATATCCCATGAAACTAGAAACACCAATCAGAAAGGATATTTCTTTTTCTATTCAGAAGTTTTTTATTTTGATGTAGTCCCATTTGTTTATTTTCACTTTACTTTCAATTGCTCTACAGAGCTAACATTTTGAAACAGCTTAAGTGCCCATCAGCAGATGAGTGAATTAGAAAACTGTGGTACATCTACACAATGGAATGCTATGCTGCTGTATAAAGGAGGGAACTTCTACTATTTGCAATTGCGTGGTTGGACCTGGAGAGCATTATGCTAATCGAAGTAAGGCAGTTACTTAGAAAGGTAAGTTTCACATGATCTCACTCATTTGTAGAATATAATGAACAACATAAACTGATGAACAAAAAGAGATCCAGAGACAGAGAAGCATTGATAAGATTGTCAAACCTCAGAGAGAAGGCAGGGGAGGGTGGGAGGAAGGGGAAAAGAGCAACCAAAGGACTTGTATGTATGCATATTAGCATAACTAATGGACACAGACACTAGGGGAGTGAAAGCATGAGTATTGGATGAGGGACAATGGAGGGAAAAGGACACATATGTAATACCTTAATAAAAAAAAATAAGCTCCAGAGAGATAGCCATTTCCTCAACAATTTTTCCAATTTAAAAATGAGCTAATAATGTGAATAGAAAACTGTCCAATAAAGATATACAAATGGCCAAAAATATAAATAAGCACATGAAAAGATGCTCTACAGCATCATTCATCAAGAAAATACAAATCAAAACAATGATGAGATACTAGTTCACGCTTACTAGGGTGGCTGGAATAAAAAATATAGAAAATAACAGGTGTTGATGAGGATGTGGAGAAATCAGAACACTCAAATACTGCTTTTGGGAATGTAAAATAAGGTGAGCACTTTAAAAAATAATTTGGGCCAAGACCGGTTTGGCTCAGTGGATAGAGCTTCGGCCTGTGGACTGAAAGGTCCCAGGTTTGATTCCGGTCAGGGGCATGTACCTTGCTTGCGGGCACATCTCCAGTGTGGGGCGTGCAGGAGGCAGCTGATCGATGTCTCTCTCTCATCGATGATTCTGACTTTCTATCCCTCTCCTTTCCTCTCTGTAAAAAAAATCAATAAAATATATTAAAAATAATAATAATAATAATTTGGAAGTACCACAAACAATTTTACATATTATTACCATATGACCCAGCAATTCTATTCTAGGTATGTACCCAAAATAAATTAAAATATATGTCACACAAAACCTTGTACACTATTTTATAGCAGCATCCTATCTAATAAAAGAGTAAAATGCAAATTGACCATACTTCCACTACACCCACCATCCATGCCTACCAACCAACCAGAGAAAGTATGCAAATTAACCCAACCAAGATGACTACAGCCACAAAGAAATCAGAAGAGAGGCTTGGATTGCCCCTGGCGATGGAGGAAGCCAAGCATTCCACAAACTCTAGTAGGCGGAGGCCTCCACTTCAGGCAACAAAGTTTCAATGGCTGCGGCCCTGGAGTGAGCAAAAGGCTTGGCTCTGCTCAAGGCTACAAAGTTTCAATTGTAGAAGATAAATAAATCCCAGATACCAGGGCCTCCACTTGGGTTTCCATGGGCCATGGCCAGCCTGCAAACCACCACAGGCCCCTTGCCCAGGCCACCCCACACCCCAAGGGAACACCCACCTTGATCCAGGACCCCCTTCAGGGCAAACCAGCTGGCCCCCACCTGTGCAGCAGGCCTCTATGCATTCTAATAAAAGAGTAATATGCAGATTGACCATCACTCCAACACACAAGATGACTGCCCCCATGTGGTCAAAAGATCCTGCCCCCATGTGGACACAAGATGGCCATCACCAGATGTCCAGCAGTAGAGGGATGTTTCCAGGGACCAGGCCTGAAAGAGAGAGTAGTTTTGGGCAATCAGGCCAGCAGGGGAGGGCAGTTGGGAGGGACCAGGCCTGAAGGAGAGGGCAGTTAGGGGTGACCAGGCCCACTGGGTAGGGCAGTTAGGGGCAAACAGGCTGTCAAGGGAGCAGAAAGGCATCAATCAGGCTGGCAGGGGATTGTTTAAGGGGTGATCAGGCTGGCAGGCAGAAGCAGTTAAGGGCAATCAGAAAGACAGGCAGGTGAGCAGTTGGGAGCCAGCAGTCCTGGATTATAAGAGGTATGTCCGACTGCCCCTTTAGGCCCAATCCTACCAAGTGACCCAGCAGGTGACCAGGTAGAATGAGGTCTAAAGGGGCAGTCGGACATCCCTCAAGGTGTCCCAGATTGGAGAGGGAGCAGGCTGAGCTGAAGTACACCCCCTCCCCGCAGTGCACAAATTTTGTGTACCGGGCTTGTAGTCTTATCTAATAAAAGAGTAATATGCAAATTGACCATGCCTCTGCTACACCCACAAACCACTTCCACCAGCCAATCAGGAGTGAGTATGCAAATTAAATCAACAAAGATGGATGCAGCCACAGAGAGAGCAGGATGCTTGATTTCCCTGGTAATGGAGGAAGGCTACAAAGTTTCAATTATAAAAGATAAATAAATCCCAACAAAAATAGCAGCAGCCAAGGAGCTGGAGAGAGCAGAAGGCCTGACCTGCTTTGGCCTCCACTTAAGCCTACTAAGTTTCAATTACAGAAGATAAATAAATCCCAAGAAAAATGACTGATGACACAGAACAAATGAAAAGAATAATATGTAAATTGACCATCACTCCAACACACAAGATGACTGCCCCCAGGCTGCCCACATCCTAATGGAACCCCCAGCCAGATTTGGGACATCCTTCAGGACAAACCACTCAGCCCCCACCTGTGCACCAGGCCTCTATCCTATCTAATAAAAGAATGATATGCAAATTGACCATCACTCCAACACACAAGATAGCTGCCCCCATGTGGTCAAACATGACTGCCCCCATGTATACAGAAGATAGCCACCACAAGAGGCCAGCAAGGGAGGGAAGTTGGTAGGAACCAAGTCTACAAGGGAGGGTAGTTGTGGATGGTCAGGCCAACAGGGGAGAGCAGTTGGGGAGGACCAGACTTACAAGGGAGGGTAGTTGGTGTTGACCAAGACTGCAGAAGAGAGCAGTTAAGGGTGGCCAGGCCAGCAGAGCAAGGAAGTTGGGGATGACCAGGCCTGCAGGGAAGGGCAGTTGGGGAGGAACCCAGGTCTGAAGGGGAAAGCAGTTATGGGGCGGGAAGACCTTCAGGGGAGGGCAGTTAGAGTTTACCAGGCTGGCATGGGAGCAGTTAAGCATCAATCAGGCTGGCAGGGGAGTGGTTAGGGGGTGATCAGGCTGGCAGGCAGAAGAGGTTAGGAGCATTCAGGAAGGCAGGCAGATGAGCAGTTGGGAGCCAGCAATCCTAGATTGTGTGAGGGATGTCCAACAGCTCCGTTAAGCCTAATACTACTAGTATCAGACCTAAATCAGAAGTTGGTCAATCCCTCAAGGGGTTCCAGATTGGGGAGGTTGCAAGCTGGACTGAAGGACAACCCCCTTCCATGCACGAATTTCATGCACCAGGCCTCTAGTTATTTATAATAACCAGAACTTGGAAACAACCAAAATGCTCATCATTGAATATATGGATAAATAAAATGGTTGCATGGATATATTATTTGTCCATAAAAGAATGGAGTACTGATATGTGCTGCAATTTGGTTAAACCTCCAAAACCTTATGCTTTGTAAAAGAATACAGTCACAGAAGTCTACATAATATGATTCCATCCATATGAAAATTTAGAATGAGTAAATCTGCAGACAAGAACTAGATTAGGTCTGAGAGGTAGATGAAGGGATGCATAGAAAATAGAATTTCTTTTTGAGATGATGCAAAAATCTGAAACTGTTGTGACAGTTTAACATATCTAGGAATATATACTAGCAGTCATTGAATTGTACATATTAAATGTGTAAATTGTATGATAGTAAGTTATATCTCAATAAAATTATTTGAGAAACAAAACAAAACAAACAAGCAAAAACTCCAATTAGATGAAAGAAGATGAAGGGATTAGCCAAATAACATTCATGCATAACCCATAGACAACAGTGTGGTGATGACCAGAGGAAAGGGGGAATGAGGGTGGGGTTGGAGAGGTAGTGAAGGGGAAGGGATGGAAACATCTATAATAGTGTAAACTGTAAAAATAAAGTAAAAATGGTGCATATTATACATAATCTCTCCAAAAATTGCCCTTTTCTTAGAGTAAAAAAATAGATCAAGAAATATGAATTTTCTGGAAACATGCCTTCTGCATAGAGTTTATATCCCTACCCTTCTACCAGCTATGATGGATTAATAGACTTTCATTTTCACATTCTTCATCAATAATCTGTTTCTGACCTGAATATATCAAATGAATGTGTGATAAATAATGTCCATAACACTATTTGCCATTTATTAAGTGGCTGTTATCTTCTAGGCACATTGCTTACTGCTTTCCACTTAAATTATTTCATTTATTTGAACCTGTTTCTTCATCTATAAAAATATGGTGTTATTATGTATTTTGTAGGTCTATTGTGAAATTAAATAAGATAAACTATATCCATATGGAAATGAATCTCCTCCCAAAATCAAATAAGGCACAGTGCCTTCTACATGAAATTTAGACCTTATCCTGAGGTCAATAGATTTGCTTTTAGTTCTTTCAGTCCTTGGTTTAAAATAAGTCCATGAACATGTATATTTCTTTATCTTCAAGTGTCCTTTTCACTCAGTATTTAATTTGGTCCTGGTAACACCCTGTTACCCAGGGTAGGAGTTATTTTTCACCATTTTACAAATGGAAAGTGGCTAATAGATAATAAAGCAACTTTGTAACATATCCAACATTAGAACTCAGGTTTCCCAACAGATTATTTGCATTGTTATACTGGCATAATTTATTATAAAGTATCTCATGCTAAATTGGGTGTCATTTATATGAGTGCATTTAGCACCACTCTCTTGTGCAAACTTACAGAAAGTTTTTAAAGTAACCCACTGCTTCGCTTCTGCTCATACAGATTTTTTTTTCATTCTTGTTAAGTGTTCAAATTTTCTTCACTCTCACTTTGTGAAAGCATTCTACATTTTTTGCATTATTTACAATTAGTATAGTAACATATAGAAAGTTTCAGGTGAAGTTAACTTCCAAGTCTTCCGACTTCTTCACAATGTCCAGTGTGGCATCTTTGGGGGTTTTCAAGAAAGAGTTTTTAATTATTGAGCAGTACCCCAAGGCTAATAATATCCCTAGAGATTTGAGGGGGATCTCTGACACACAAAGCTATTAGAAGTGTTCTGTTTGAGACCAATCCAAAACATCACAGTTGAAAAGAACATTTTTCCAATTTAATATGGGCACATAATTTTCCAATGTTGAGGGAAATTTCTTTACAACTCTGTTTCAAGACATTGTGAGATGTTTGGTAGGTCAGTCCTCTCGAGAACTTCATCTCCCTTTTTTTTCCTGCTAATCCATGGATTTTAATTCATGAGTGAGGCCTACTTCATAATATTAGGGGAAGGGAGAAAGCAGAGATGTCACTTTCCAAATTAGGATTATGTATTTATGTATAACTCCAGACAGGCACCTAGAGACTGTGACTAGGAACTGCTTGTACTATAGTTAGCTCTTTGGAATCTACTACACACTTTCTTTAGCTCATCTTCTGATTAAGGGTTTTTCAAAAGTGTACCAGAAACAGAGTTACTGAAGAGGCCTTATTCTAGTCACAATCTTTCTAAAGCAGAGACACATATTCTTATTAGTTTAGTCACTGCCTTTTTTCTTGGCCCATATTAGTTTCTGGTATTTATTGTTTTAGGGCCTTCATTAGACTGTTAAGATACATCCCTACCCTAAGCTAGAGAATTCACAAATATTTCCCTTTTTACCTTAGACCCAATCTTTCCTGCCACCCATTTAGTAGACCTTAAGATAATTTCTTTAGTTGTATTCCATATACAAGAAAGATATTTTTGACTCACTATTGAAAAAGAATGCTTTGGTTAGGGAAAGTTTATCTAGAATTAAGTGTATTATAACTGTTAGATACATCAGGACCATCTGTGAAGAAGGAGTGGGAGTGAGTATGAGGCATTCATGAAATAATGAAGAAACTAACCTGAATCAAGTGGATAAAATCTGCTGAGGAGTCATGGGAGACAGAGGTGGATGTGGGAATCAATAACATATATCACTCTGTAGTTTATCTGCATAGCACTTACTACAGGTCCATGTTTATATTATTGATTGCTTATTTAAAGTCAGTTTTCTCCACTAGACAACAAATTTCATTAAGTTGGCAGCCATGTAAATGAATGAATGCATGTTAAATGATAGATGAGGAACTGCTATAGTTTTCTTTGCATGTCAGATGAAGAAATACAGACTTTGTGCAGTTGAAAAAATAATTCACAGAGGCTATTTGCACAGACTGGGGAGGTGGAAGTAGGTATGGAAAGGCAGACATAAAGGTTATTTCATTGTTGAAATCAATAACACATGCACTCCCTGCTGTGTTCACCCTCTCTCAGCTCCCCTTATAGACAGTTCTCTACCAGCTGAAGGCTCTGTGATGACACCAGTTTAATCAGAAAGAATGCGAAGAGACTATGGACCAAAATGTTAAAGAGAACTATTTCTTAGTCCTCTGAAAAGTCATGAGCGGTATATGAAAGTCTCATGGTCTCAAAAGTCTCCTTTCTCTTTTTTTATTTGTTTCCGGTACACAAAAATGCTACTTTTTACCTGTTTTCCCCAATCACTCTGGTTTGGCAAATTTTAATTGCCTACTTGGGAGGAGGTTCCTGAAGCTCTTGGAAGTTAATTATTTCTTTCTGGTGAAGATGAGAAACTTTGAACTCTACTTGTCAGATAAATAGTCTGGTGACACTTTGGAACTTCATCTTATTGAAGTTAACTGAGCATCTCACCAACTTACTCCTTGCATTTAGAATTGAATCTGAATAGAATTGAACCCCAGATATTATGATTAGGCTGATGTAGGATTTATAGAGTTAGTTCAGAGCAAAGTATGTTCCCAGAGGTACAGGTCTGGTGGAAGCTTCCAGATAAAGAGATAGATGGATGGATTTTACACTGAGATGGAGTGAAAAGGAGAAACTGAACAATTTCAATAAATCAAACTGCTTAATTGAAGGCAGGTTCTGGGGCCCAGCTCAGATCAAGACCCAGGTAACAGACAGAAACATGCCAATAGCAGCTGCCCTATATCTAAATTCAGCCTAGCACCAGGAATGCTCAGTGCCAACTCAATGCAAATAAACCTCTCCACTAATATATACAGGGTAATATAAGATTGTTGGTAGAGTATTAAATTTGACATAAAAGAGTTATCAAGCTTACAGAATAATTTAAATTGGCGAACTGAAATAATCGAACACCCAAGAAAATTTAAGTGTACTGGACAAAAAGCTGTTTCTAATGTATTAATTAAAATTTCTATTGATGGCTCATTTCATGGTATAATTGTTTAATATGTAATGAACATAAAGCAGGCATATTTGTGTGCAAAAAATTAAAATTTAAAGCTATCAAGATTGCATTAAAAATTTTTACCAAATTATCAATCAAAAAAAAGTGGGGGAGTAGGATAATAGCATGTAAGGAAAAAAATATCTGGTAAGTAAAATACATTTAGAAAATTTTCACTTTAGAAAATTAATTTTAATTTATAATGCTACCAGGAAGACACCCATGAAAAACACACATGGTGTCAAAATAAGCCAAAGGAAAAGTGGATAGGCAAAATTAAAAGGACCCAAGTCAATTGTATAGAAAAGATTCCTGTATTAACTCTTGGTCGAGAATGTTTATATACTTTCAGAAATCAATTCCAAGACAAAGTGGACAACAGCAACAGAGACAAACCGACAGGTCTGTGCCAAACACGAAGGCAAGAGGAGAAACGGTCCAGTGATGGAAGACACTGACCCTGACGACGCCTTGCCATGTGAGCAGTTAGCAGCTGAGCATCGCTACAGGATGCCCAGGACCAAACCAGCATCGCCACCATCTGTCCAGTATCCAGATACCATTGATGACATGTACACATAAGGAACTGTCTGACACTGAAACTGGGACTCAAAGCTATTGGACATTGAAATTGAGACTCAATCATTTTTCTTTTGCTCTGGTGGGTGTATTTCTAGCCTACAAGGGTAAGATGTTTTTAAAGACAAGAAACAGGGGGTGGAAGGGAGGAAGCAGATGCAGAGGCAAAGAAGCAATGAACAGACTGTCGTGCTACAGTGGGAAGGCAGGGAAAGTTGGGGAGGAGGGGCCTATAGGAGATCAACGGAAGGACTTGTATGCATGTGTGTGTAGGCATAGCCAGTGGAGACAGGGCAATGGGGGAAGGTGGGGAGGGGGATGGGTGAGGGAATGTACTGGGGGGCAGGGAGGGCAATAGGGGTAAAATAATAAAAAATAAAAATAAAGGCAGGTTCTGGTAGTTATATTTTCTGGATAAGTGAGAGGTAATCTAAAGACTGTTAGGCTTCAAATCCAGAATATGCTTTTTAAATGCCTAGGTCTATTTTCCAGCCTGAGTGTGTAAAGTAAGTGTCATTAGATATTTTTTGTTGACAGAGGGATGCACAAGACCTTACCGTCTTCAGGTTGTGTATGTCCATTCTCTGGAACTGAAAATAGATGGTGGTGAAAGAGCAAGAAACTGTGTAAGATCCCAGGACATCTACTAAAAATCCTCCATTTTATTTTAAACCCTGGCTTTGTAATCATTTTCGTTTGTTTTTTTTTTAAGAAAATGTAATTTTGGTTTAATTGTGTTCCAGTTCACCAAGATAAGAAAATAGATAAATATTTCCAAGAGGCAAAATATGTCTTATCTAGCATGATGAAAATTGAAATAACCTAAGGGTCTTGATGCAAATCATTCAAATCGTCAATCCTCCTTTTAAGTTTTCTAGGCGAGACTGAACAAGCATGCATGTGGATCAAATGTCAGAGAAAGAAATGTTTACCTAAGAAATTAAATAATTTAATTAGATGCCATCACCAAGTGCTATGCATCAAAAGGTTTAGCAATTGCAATTTGACCTAATCCAAAAGAATCTTCCTTCTTCAGAGGTTTCTAGTCATTTGGGAGTTTGAGATGCTGGAAAGGTTTTTGGAATCTGGACAGAAGAGTTAGCTGGGAGATCATCACTATTCCAAACGTGACAACTTTTGGAAAGTTGTTATTTTATACATTCTCATTCTGCTCCACCTAGTGGAACTTGAGAGGGTCCTCCAATGGTGAGTCAGTAACAGAAAAAGGTTCAAATTGCTTTCTTTATGTTCCGCTTTTTATTTAATCTATAGCCATTTATCAGACATGGACAACCTCCAGAAAGGTAAGGGGCAGTAAACAGTTGAAAGGAAAGCTAGGTTGTATAAATTATTGTAGGTGACAAAACAAAGAATAATATGGGAAACATACTAGGATCAGGAATATTTTAATGATTATTCTAGGATGAGACAATCAGCACTGTTTTTTCAGGGCAGGACCCAGACTAAGTTGAAAAATAGGCCAATCAACAAAAGAACAGAGAGAAAAACAATTTTTGGATAGTGAAGACAGAAAAGAGAGAGGTGTATATGAACTTGGAGCAGGGGATTGGAAATTAGTTTGCTTGAATGTTGATTATATCATTTTTTATACTTTTGTGTGAGATTGCTTTGTGTATTATTTTTGTTTTGTTTGTTTGCTTTGGTTTTGTTTGTTTATTGCTTCTGCTTTCCCCTGCCTTGCTTGATATTAGTTGTTGGTTATAGTTTGTATTAATCTCCCAGTACTAGTTGCTGGCATTTGTTGGGATTAGTGGCTGTTCTATTGGAGTTTTCTCCCCAATATATATTGTTACCCATTTTTTCTTATTCTCTTTCTTTACTCTGTTACTTTTTTTCCCTTCCCAATTTCATTTTGGCACTCCTGTCTTTCTTTCTTTCTTTCTTTCTTTCTTTCTTTCTTTCTTTCTTTCTTTTCCCATTTTCTTTTCTGTCTTCTTTCTCTACTATCCACTAATTTGCCTCTCTCTGGTGGTCACCTTTATTTCTGGTTATTAATATCATGAATACATTTCTGTTCAGTAGCTTGTGCATTACAACAAGTAGTGCTGTATTTTGTACCTTTAAATCAATGCAGGAGAGACAGAGAATTACATAACCAGACACCCAGAGAAGAGAGACCATGGGAGACAAAGAAATAGCCCACATATGAAAGAAAAGCAGGCATCACCAAAAAAGGAAGTAAACGAAATGGAGGCAAGAAACCTGCCAGGGAAAGAATTCAAAGAAATGGTCATAAGGTGGCTGAAAAGAAAGGAAGACAAATTTGACAATATGAATAAGAACCAAGATGGAATGCAAAAGAATCAAGAACAAATGAAAAATGACATCGCTGCCATAAAGAACTCAATAGAAAGCATCAAGAGTAGGCTAGAAGAAGCAGAGGACCACATCAGTGTGCTAGAATACAAGGTAGGAAAAAATACCCACGTAGAGCAGCTTCTAGAAAAATAAAATAAAACGCAGGAGGAGAGCCTAAGGGAACTTTGGGACACAAGAAGCAAAACAATATCCACATAGTAAGAGTCCCAGAAGGAGAAGAAACTGAGCAAGGAATAGAAAACCTGTTTGAAGATATGACAGAAAACTTCCCTGATATAGGGAAGAAAAACCCAACACAAATCCAAGAAACTCACAGAGTCCCAAGCAAAATGAACCCCAAAAGAATACAGAAGGAAGGCCAAGAGACACATGAAAACATGTTCAAAGTCAATAATTATACAAGAGATGCAGATCAAAATGCCAATGCAATACCATCTCATAGCTATCAGAATGACTATCATCAACAAATCAGCAAACGACAAGTGTTGGTGAATATGTGGAGAAAAAGGAACCCTCGTGCACTGCTGGTGGGAATGCAGCCACTGGAGAGAACAGTATGGAGTGTCCTCCAAAACCTAAAAATGGAATTCCCATTTGACCCAGTAATCTGATTAGAAACACTAATCAGAAAGGATATATGCACCCCTATGTTCATAGCAGCACAATTTACAATAGTTAAGATTTGGAACCAGCCAAGGTTCCCATCAGCAGATGACTGGATCAGAAAACTATGGTACATTTACACAATGGAATACTATGCTACCATAAAAAGAAGGAATTCTTACCATTTGCAGCAACCTTGATGGAACAGCAGAGCATTATGCTAAGTGAAATAAGCCAGTCATTGAAAGAAAAATATCACAGGATCTCACTCATTTATGGGTAATAAAGAACATTATAAACTGTGAAACAAAAAGATAGATACAGCATCAGTGAAGCATCAAACAGACTGTGAAATTACAGTAGGAAATTTAGGGATCAGTGGAGTACATAAGAAATCAACCGAAGGACTTGTATGCATGCATATAAGCATAACCAATGGATGCAAGATACTGGGATCGAGAGCATGCATGTGAGTGGGGTCGGGGTAAATGAGAAGATATGTACACATGTAATACATTAATAAAATATGGAGAAAAGACAAATAAAAACAGGCCATTCAGTTTGGATGTTGAGTATCCTTTAAGTGTGAGAGAAAAATTGTCATCAATTCTAGTTTCATAAGTCTAAACATGTTACTAATGGAAGCAAGGTCATGAGTTTGATCCCAATTTCTATCAGTAAGCTTAATACCATTTAAAAATAAGTATTTTCGAATCAGGGGAAATCAAGATGGCGGCATAGGTAAACACCTGAACTGCTGCCTTCTACAACCACTTCAAAACTACACTAAAATACAAAACCGACATCATCCAGAACCACAGGAAGGCTGTATAAGTGGATAATCTACAACTAGAAGGGAAGAGAAAAGCACATTGAGACTCAGAGATACTGTGGAAGTAAAGGCAGAGGTATGGAGTTGTATGCGACTGGCTTTTTCAATTGGGATGGAGACAAAAGGTCCCAACTGTTCTGAACTCCAGTTCTAGGTGAGACTCTGGGGACACAGACTCATAAAGGGAGAAACTGGCTGTCTGACAGTGGGTGGAATGTGAGGATGGCTTTTTCTCAGAGGTGCTTGCAGGGATTACCAAGGGACATTGAGACCTGGGGGCCTCTTAGGGCAGGGCTGATGGGAAGCCATCGCTGTGTGCTCTGCCTTGAGATTACAACTCATCCAAACTATGTGCAGAGGCTTTTGCAAGTGAATGGCCTGGTCCTTTGAAAACTAAACTTACCTAACAAACTGCAGCTGAGTCAGTGAGACCCAGGACATCCAAAAGAAGGCCCAAAGCCCCACAGCAGGTTGCATTGCTTCACAGATGAGCCTCATCTGGGCAACTTGAAAACCCAAACAAAGAAGAGGAATCTGCAGATCTCTCCATAGCTCCTCTGGGTGGCCTCAATCAGAAGCTAAATTAGCACCTCCTTGGAGTTCTAAGAGCCAGTGTACCCAGGGGTCAGAGTAGGACCATCCAGATTACAACTCCTTAGATCCATATGGGTCACACATAGGGGGCAGACTCAGTGAGCACCAAAGCCCCACTGAAGCAATTCTTCTCTCATAAGGGTGTCTCCAGCACAGGAGTTCTCCTATCATAGACACAGCTGATCCTCACGGCCAATTGGCCTTGAGGTCAATTCCTCACAGTGATACCAACAACAATCATGGCTTAACTACAAAAAGACTGTGCACACAGCCCACAAAAGAGTTCACCAAGAGTGTCCACCTCAGGGCACTGGGGAGGCTGAGCCACTGGGCCCTATAGGAGACATAGCACACAAAGCCACTCTATCAACCCAGGGAAGCAGGCAAAATGTGGAGACAAAGAAACAGGTCACAAATGAAAGAAATGGAGGAAAGCAAACTACTGGATATAGAGTTCAAAACCACAGTTATAAGGTTACTCAAGAATCTTTTGAAACCACTCATAAATTTAGTGAGACACCCAAGAATATGAAAAAGGACCAACTAGAAATTAAGCATACACTGACTAATATAAAAAAAATAATATATAGAGATCCAAAAGCAGACCAGAGAATTGCAAGAATCAAGTCAAAGTTTTGAAATACAAGGAATCAAATAACACCCCACCAGAAAAGCAAAAAGCAAAAATAATCCAAAAATATGTAGATAGTGTGAGGAGCCTCTGGGACAACTTCAAGAGTACCAATGTCAGAATTATGGGGGTTCTAGAAGAAGAGGGTGAGCAAGATACTGAAAACCTATTTGAATAAATAATGACTGAAAACTTCCCACACCTGGTGAAAGAAATAGACTTACCAGTCCAGGAAGGGCATAGAACCCCCAAAAAAAGGAATCCAAAGAGGACCATACCAAGACACATCATGATTAAAATGGCAAGAACAAAAGATAAAGAGAGAATCTTAAAATCAGCAAGAGAAAAACAGTTAGTTACCTACAAGGGAGCACCCATATGATTGTTAGCTGATTTCTCAACAGAAACTATGCAGGCCAGATGGGAGTGGCAAGAAATATTCAAAGTGATGAATAGAAAGAACCTACAGCCAATATTACTCTACCCCAGCAAAGCTGTCATTCAGAATTGAAGGGTAGATAAAGAGCTTCACAGATAAGAAAAAGCTAATGGAGTTCATCACCACCAAACCAGTAGTATATGAAATGCTGAAGGGTATTCTTTGAGAAGAGGAAGAAGCACAAAAACATAGAGATAAAAATTATGAACAACAAATATGTATCTATCAACAAGTTAATCTAAAAATCAAGTGAATAAAAATTGATGAATATAATAAACTGGTGAATATAATAGAATCAGGGCCATAGGAAGTGAGTGGACTGACAATTCTCAAGGGAAAAGGAGTGAGGGGGGTAGAGGGAGAGCTTGGATAAAAATCGTACACCTATGGATGAGGACAGTGGGGAGAGGTTGGTAAGGGCAGAGGCTGGGGTAGGAACCAGGTGGAGGGGAGCTATGGGGTAGAAAAGAGGAACAATTGTAATAATATAAACAATAAAGATTTATTTAAAAAATATATAAAACTATTCACACAGCCAAAGAGTGATCAATTTTTATTCAAATTGCTCATCAGTTTATTCTTCTGGCTCATGAGAAACTGAAGGATAGACTATGTTTTTATTATTAATATTCCCACAATATAGAGAAACAAAATATATCTTACAGCTCTTTAGTAATAATAGATTCATAAAACTAGAGAAACATTTACTTATCAATATTTAATGTTTACCAGCAGAATCAGTGTGTTTTATAGAGTTCTAGGAACAACAGAAACCTTTAAATGGCATAGTAATCACCTGTCTACTCCAATGCAAAACCAGTTCATTCTCCTGGCTGCAGCCTGCCTATCATCTTTCTAGATATTAATTGTGAATGACTTATGTATGAATAATTGAGAATTAAATACACACCATTTAAAGAAATATAAGGTATTATTTTATTAATTTAAAATATAACCATCTCCAGGGCATTGTTTCATATAGCCATATATCTCTCATCTTCCTGCATTTTTTTGTCTGTGGAGACAATTATCTCAATTTTCACTTGGAAGGGTGGAAGCAATCCAAGGAAAAACCTCTTCTCAGGGTCTAGGATAAATGAAGGCAGAACTGGCATTAGATCTCTTAAACTCGGAGGACACTCCTGTGAAGGCAAGTAACCATCTTGTAAAGTAAATAGATGCTTTACAAGATTTTCTCTGTATTAAGTGGAAGAAGAAAATTATGTTTTCACAACAGGATTAAGTGGAACAAGAAAATTATGCTTTCACAACAGGATTTGCACTCACTTAAGTTGGACAATTTCTGATATTTGTCTTCTGACTTTTTGTTATTCCATTTTTGTTTTATTTTGAAATTTTAGTTATGTCTTAGCCTCCTGAAAATATTCATAATTGATTCTCTTGTTGCTTAAGTCTCTTCTGTCTGTGAAAAAGTGATTCTGATAAGATTAGTTACCTGAAGTTGAGTAGCTTAAAGGGTGACCACTAATGTGTTATGGGTAAAGGAAGAGTAAAAATAATGTCTATAACAGAAATTCAAGTCTCAGGAGATATAATATTTGGGATAGGAATACTTCCTAAAGCCTTTCATGTCAATCACTTGCTCAATCAAAGGTAAAGTCAGACACTTTAAGCATCTATTTTTATCATCAGTGGAGATGTAGCTAAGTATTATTTTAGAAATTTAGGAGCAAAAAAAGACTTAATTTTCTTTTTACCGTAGCTTTTCTTAGTGCCTTTTTAACATCTTTGTTTCTCAGGCTATATGCTAGAGGGTTCAGCATGGGTGTCAAAGCCCCATAAAACACTGATATAAACTTGTCTAGGTCAGGGAATGACTTGGATTGCTGTTTCATATGCATGGAGATGACTGCCCCATAGAAGATTGCCACCACAGTCAAATGAGAACCACAGGGAGACAAAGTCTTGAGCCTACTCTGGGCTGAGTGAATTTTTAAGACAGCAGTGGCAATTTGGATGTAAGAGAGGAGAATAAATCCAAAGGGTAGCAGCAGGGTGAAGATACTTGTAATGAAAATCATAAGTTCATTGAGACTGGTATCAGAACAGGCCAACTTGAGGAGGAAGAGAATCTCACAGATAAAATGATTGATGACATTAGTACCACAGAAGTGAAGATGTAGAGGTAAGATGACCATGGCAGTGAGTACAAGTGATGCCCACCCCCATGAGGTAGCAGCCAGCCAGACACACACCAGCCAGACACACCATTCATGACCATAGATTAGTACAGGAGATTGCTGATAGCAACCACATGACCATAGGCCATCGCAGCCAGTAGAAGGCACTCTGCTGTAGCCAAGAACAAGGAGACACTCATTTGGATCAAACATCTTGGATAAAAAGAGGTATGGACGTGTAGAAAAACAATGCAACAATGCCTGGGGCATGGAGACTGCTCTGTAGCAAAGGCTAAGAAAGACAGGTTACTAAGGAAGGAGTACATTGGAATGTGGAGGTGTGGGTCAAAATGGATAAGAATGATAATAAGTCCATTCCCAAACAATGCACTGAGGTAACTTATTAGAACCAACGTGAAAAATGGGACTCACCACTCAGAATAGTTAGAGATTCCAATAAGCAGAAACTGAAGCACTGCTGTAGCATTGTTCATGACCTTTCTTCCCACTTGCCTAATTTTACTTGAAATAATGAGAATAAAGATGGAGGGATGCTGTGAGAAAGGGAAATAATTAGGATATATAAGATCATTCTCTTCTTCCTTTCTGAAGATATAAAATACAAATGGGACAGGAAAATGAGAACAGAAGTAAAGCTAAAAATCTCCCCCTCCTCTGCAAAATAGCAAATCCCCTATCCTTTGAAAAGAGTTGTATGAAAAATTCTCCATCTTCTACCAACAGATGCCTTCTTAGATCATTTTCTTAAGGAATAAAAGTGGAAAAGGAGGCCATCTTCCTGTTTATCTCACTTGTTTTTCATTTTACAAGACAAATGTGATTCATAAGTCACTGAGTTACTAATCTCCAACAAAGGGTGACCTCTGAAAGGTTTAGCTAAAATATTGACTATTCTTGTGTATGTCTATCACTTCTAGATTTCCATGCCTCCATTTTCCCATTTTGTTAGTATCTACCATGGTGCTTGACACATAGTACTGCAAACTACTTTGATTTGAATGAATATTATGTAAATGGAGTATTTCATGGTAACCTTGAGGTATGTGAAAACTCTCTGCCAATATCCGAGGTTGAAGTTATGCTTCCAACCTCCATGTTTTCTGTTCTGTGTTTGCTGAGCCCCAGTATGAACTGTGAAAATCTAATGTGATGTTTCTAAAAGTATGGATGATAAGGAGAGGGCTTGAGTAACCAGCCTACTTTTAAAAACTTTCTTTTTCCACTCCCTTTATCCTCAGTCTGCTTTATTTTTATAGTATATTCCAAGATCTGAAATTACATTAATGATTTGATTACTTATTTATTTTTTTCTCACACTCAAATGTAAATTATTAATTAATGAATATATAAAGTTCTAGGCTATCACATATATGAAAAAAATATAACTTCTTCTTGCCATTTGGACTGCTATCCTTTATTTTAATCATCATTACTCATCTCTCATCTCACTTTTTTCAGTAACTTCCTCATTGGTTTCTTTGTTTCTATCTTTGCTGCCATTCAGCTTAAATGATTCAGTTAAATTGTAAGTCAGATCAGGTCACTCTATGACATCGCTAAGAGATATACTATAATGCTCCTCATGTTAATGATGACAAAATTGAGACTCAGATGAGTTCAGACTTTTCTAAAGTTATACATAATTGGTAGTGGAATCAAGATTATAATGCAGATCACATATATGATGCCATCGAGCTTTTTCAAATTGGAATCACAGAATAATGAATGTTGTTAATATTTATTGAGTACTTATCACATATAAGTCTTACAACAATTAGATGAAGTAATACCATTATCAATATTAGGTGTGCGGAAACTGAGGCTCCTAAAGGTTAGGTGATTTTTCCCATAGCCACAAAGCCAGTAAATAGCAGAGCCAGTATTTAAATCTAAGTCTGGTTGATTCCAGGTCGCATTCACTGTATATAAACTATAGAGATACAGTGACATCAGAGATTATTTAATGCAGTGATTTTAATCAACTTTTCATGATATAATTTATATACAATAAACTTTATCCAACAATATGGTGATTGCTAGGGTGGAGGGGGGTAAAGAGGGTACAGGGGGAATAAATAGTAATGAACAGAGACTTGACTTGGGGTGGTGAACACACAATACAGTGTACAGGTAATGTGTTAAATTGTGCACCTGAAGCTTATATAATGTTGTTAACCAATGTCACCAGTGTGCACTTTTATGCATTTTGACAGGTGCCCACAGCATCAGCACCACAAACTACCTAATAATTCCATCATCTCCAACAGTTTCCTTGTCCCCTTTCGTAGTTCACCCTATCCTTTCATTCCAGATCCCTGGCAACCACTGATCTGATTTCTTTTACTATATGTTAGTTTTGATTTTCTAGAATTGACTGTAAATGGAATCATGCAGTATGTACTTTTTGTGTGTGTTTTTCTGACAGCATGCATTTGAACTTCACCCATGTCATTGCATATATCAGTGGTTTGTTCCTTTTTATTGCTGAATAATAATCCATTGTATAAATTTACCACATTAAAAAATCTGTTGTTCATGTACATAATACCGTGATTTTTAAATTTTAGGTCAACATAGTCTTTGGGGTTCAGTTATGGTACCTTGAACCTGTCAATGGAGGTAAAGTTTTCTGTGAACAATTTCATTTGAAATTTAAGTCCTAAAAATAAAAGAAAAGGTTTTGGCAAACAATGATCTACTACATATCTCTCATGTTAAATAAGGATACAGAGGCTCAGTAAACAAGGTGTAAATTTCCCAGGATCATGAATATTTTTGGAAGCAGTCTAGGACTAAGTTCCAGATATCTTTTCTTCTGGTCTTGATTTACTTTGGTTAATTGCAATAAACATAATGAAGTCATCTGCCAAACAGCTTGCTGGAGAAACAGAGACAGATTAGCCAGAAAAAAATCTATGATGCACAGCATCTAGATGTGAAGCAAGGCACTACTGAGAAAACATATATCCAGTTCATTACTCAGACCCTGACTGCTGGGAATAGATGTGACATTTTGCGGTGCAGCAAAGGGAATGCAGACATACAAGGATCTTGTCTCACATGTTTACTAACTAAATGAAAGAAAAATGAGAATGAATAAATCACTTAAAAATAGCCCGATTTTCAAAGAAATGTAACATTTGTTCAAGTTTTATCTATTATACATTTTTAAAGCTTTTCTCAGATACTAAAATTATCCTATAAATATCAAGAAACATGTATATATATACATATATATGTATATATGTATACATATATACATATATATATATATATATATGAAAAAGGTAAATGACTTCAATCTTTTATTTACTAGTATTTATTCAAAAATTATTAACTTTCTACTTTAAGCCAGGCACTGTGCTAGTTGCTAGGGCAAGATTTAAACTTTATGCCAAATAGTTCTTGCTATTAAAATAAAAATTTCAAATTTACATTATGAAAGAAATAAAAGAGAAAAAACTCATGGACATGGACAATAGTGTGGTGATTACTGGGGAGAGGGGAGGTTGGTGGAGTGAGATGGAGGAGGGTACAGGGGGAATAAATGGTGATGGATAGAGATTTGACTTGGGGTGGTGAACACACAATACAGGTACAGATAATGTATTATAGAATTATACACCCAAAATCTATGTGATATTGTTAACCAGTGCCACCCTAATAAATTCAATAAAAAATAACTTCACAGGAAAAAGTGGCATCCTATATAATAAAAGTGTAATATGCAAATAGACTGAATAGCAGAAGGACTAGTCAATGAGGATTGGGGCTCAGGACAGCCAAGGCACATACCAGCAGGCAGAGGGAGGGGATGGCAATGGGGGTGGTGGTGACCAGTGGTGGTGGAGGAGCCCAGTAGAGGGGCAATCAGGGGCCCCTCATGCAGAGGGAGGCCACCAGTATCAGCAGTGACAAGGCAATGGGGGCCTCTTCTGATCAGCCTGCCAGGTCACCTCCCACAGAGGGAGGGCAGACTGCAGCTTAGGCCCACTCTCATGGGTTGTGGGCCTAAGCCATGAATCAGACATTCCTTGAGGGCTCCCATACTGTGAGAGGGTGCAGGCCGGGCTGAGGGACACCCCCCACACACACTGAGTGCACAAATTTTTGTGCACCAGGCCTCTAGTTGTGATATAAAGTGAAATTGGTAAAATTAATAAAATTTTAGAGGGAAAAAACATTAAAGCCTTCAGGTAGAGAGAAATTCAGAAATTAGAAGGAATATTAAGAGTCCTCATTTTAATGACTCCACATTTTGGGGCAAAATATTGCACTCTCTATTATAGGTCTGTTTACAGCTTAAAATGAGAACCATGTTTTCAGTAATGGTGCCCCTATCACAAAACATTAGCTCTGTTGGTAGGTGTTTTATCTCTTTATTGACTTGGTGCAGGCACAGCCTACAGACAGAGTGACATAGTGAGAGTCTAAAGATAGAGGCTGTGGAATTGATTCTGCAACTAACTATGTATAGACCCTTAGTTACATAACTCCATGGGCCTCAGATTTACTCATCAATATAATAAGAAGGTTGGGTCTTGTAACCTAAGAACCTCTCTAGTTCTAAATTTCTATGTCTAGGTTTTATTTTATATAGTTTTTCTTTAAAATATAGAATCATATCATCAATTTACTCTGCAATGTTTTTCCCACTTGATAATATATTATGGAAATTCCTCCAAATCAATATTTATAGATCTATCTGCCTGACTTTAAATGTGAGTTTTGACTGTAAAAGTAGGCATACATAGCAGCTAGTTATAACCCTTCCAGTACTAACATTCTGTTTCTAAGCATCTAAATCCCAAAGATCATCTAATTTAACATTGATATTAAGTTATTTTAAAAATAAAAATAAACTTTATATGGGTGTTTTGAAATAAAATCAATTCTGGATTGTTGAAAACACCTAAGGTTGAATATCATTTTTCCACATGATCAATCATAGCCAACACAACATTCCACTGTGCAACCGACATCTCAGGCAGCTGGGGAATGAAGTGTACCTTGCTTCACTCAAGAAAGCAAATAAAAATTGGTTTGAAACTAAGATAATTATGTCAGAAATTGAGGTGAAAGTTTACAACTGTAAAACAGCTTCAAATGATACTTTCCAATAGGGATTTAAGAAAAAGACACCATGTCCCATTCATATAATTTAGTATTTCATTTAAGTATAGGCAGTGAAGTATAACTAGTCACTCATTCTCTGTATACCCAAGTAAGCTAATAATAGCACTTACCTGTGCTGAACAGTTTGATCATGTTGATAGAAACCATTCTAGTTATTTTTTCAGACAGAAATTAGAGGCCTACAAAAATCTTTGGAAGGGCTGTGGGAAGAAGAGTAAGAGAATATTGCCAACAATCTCATTCAGTTGCAGGAATTGCAGAAATCCACTAACCCCATGGTACTAATGACATCACTTCCTGGGAGGATGCTCTGAAACTGCTTTAAACTCTGTTTGCCAAAGTCTACACACCTAAATATGATGTCAGGAGGAGCAATGCTGGTGTCTACTTCTGTTATGCTAGCCAAGTTTCCTGTAAATATCTCCTATGGGTTAAATCAAAAACTGAACTTTACGGGCAAAGGAATGTGAAAAAGATACTTTCTAAGTTTTACAGGTGAGGGCTGCAAAGGTATTGATATGGCTTCATAGCTTGGTTATGAAAAGTATATGGTTCAATTCATGTAAAGCATTTAGAAAAGTTCCTATTTATAATTAGAGAATGATAAACTTTACCTGTCATTATAAAGTCTGGACCAAATGGGCCTAAAATGCCAAAAATTGAAGTGCCTACTTGCTTCTTTAATATAACATCCGAAGGTTGCTCTTTCATTGGTGCATTCAAACATTCATACATATATCACCCATTCAGTACTTATTTAATAATCTCATGCCATATAGCATGTGGCAATGGAAGCATATTTATTTTCTACCCTCAAAGAATTAACTATCTTTGTGGGAAGAAAGATGTACATAGGCAACATTACTGTGTGAATTTATAAATTACTTTACCCATTTTATAATTTGTCTTATTCTTTGACATATATTATCTCAAACCATCAAATAATGAGATAAGCAAACATGTATTACTTATCAAAAATATAAAACTGACATTTACTGATGATGAAAAGATTTAGAGAGGCTGTAATATTGTTAAAATCAACACTTATTGACAGGACTGGGATTAGAAATATAATTCTCCTAGTGTTATTGTGATCATTTTGAAGTGTATGTAAATATCGAATCATAATGTTGTAAACCTGAAACCAATATAATGTTTTATGTCAATTATACTTCAATTTAACTTTAAATTAAATTTAAAAAATTTAAAATATTACAATTCTGATGCTTACATGCTCTTTCTGATGGGAGCCTGAATGGGAGCCTGATGGGTTCAGGAAATCCTTGGAAAAGAGGAATAAGAAGAAGCGAAGATCATTTATGAGGGGAGAATGGCCAAACCACTCTTTTCAGATTGTCTAGATTAAAAATCTCATACTGACACTTTATAGTTATACTAGAGGCTTGGTGCACAAAATGCATGCACTTAGCGGGGGGGGGGTGTCCCTCAGCCTGGCCTGTGCACTCTCACAGTCCTGGACCCCTTGTTCCTTACCACCTGCCTGCTCACTGCTCCTTACCACCAGACTCACTGCTCCTTAGGGCTGACATGGAGGCAGGAGAGGCTCCTGCCACTGCTGCTCTGCTCACCAGCAATGAGTCCGGGAATGCACTGACCACCAGGGGGCAGCTCCTGCATTGAGTGTGTGCCCCCTGATGGCCAGTGCACATCATAGTGATTGGTCATTCTGGTCTTTCTACCATAATGGTCACTTAGACTTTTACAGTATTATATAGATTACCTTGGACAACTTCATGCCTCAATTTCCTCTTCTATAATGGGATGACAATCATAAGACTGACCTCAGAGGGTTGTTAAGATGATGAAATCAGTTTATTTACATAAAATGCTGAGAACTATGGTTGGGACATACTACATCCTCAGTGAACAGTCCTTATTTTTATTATTGTTATTTAGAGTCATTCTTATTGTTAAATTCTCACATGACTCAAATGTAGGTGGTGCTCATCTCACTAGGCGTCTTCTCTCCTATTTTTTTCACACTAGTAATACGCACAGTAAGTGCTTCTGGTTAAGTATGAGCAGCAGGTCAAGCACTTTTTCAGTATAACATCATGATGGAGTGGAAAAGGTACATGTTTACATGCTATAAATTTTGAAGTGTTATCCCCAATTAGATCAGAACCTTATTGAGAGCAGGAAATTTGTTTTACTCATCCCCATCTCCCTAGCATAGTTCCTGACACAGAGTACATGCACAATAAGAACTGGTTTGAATAAATTCCCAATCAATACTAAATATTTACTCTCAATTCTATTCTTATAGCAAATATTTTTTTCAATTACAGTTCACATTCAATATTAACATTGCAAACATTTTGATTAGCACTCAGCTTGAATATTTTCAAAGATGGCTTATTCCTATCCCCTAAAATATTGATATCTAAGTTGGAATTTTTTAAAAATATATTTTATTGATTTTTTACAGAGAGGAAGAAAGAGGGATAGAGAGTTAGAAATATCAATGAGAGAGACATCGATCAGCCGCCTCCTGCACACCCCCTACTGGGGTATGTGCCCGCAACCAAGATACATGCCCTTGACCGGAATCGAACGTGGGACCTTTCAGTCCGCAGGCCGACGCTCTATCCACTGAGCCAAACCGGTTTTGGCTAAGTTGAAATTTTTAACAAGGATACATGTAAAAATAATTAAAAAGTACACCATATATTCATAGAACACTGGGAAAGTAATCAATAAAATAGAACTATTAGGCACATGCAGATGAGGTAAATAAAAAAAAGCAGTGAATGAGAGGATGCAGAATTATATTTAGACAGCAGCAGTTTGTATGATACCTCAAAACTAATGGAGGAAAGTTAAAGTTATAGAAAAAAAATAGGATTTCCAGAAACTGTTCAAATGAAAAAATGGCTGGGATGGCCATGGGGAAATCAAAGAAAAGGAAAGAGGAAGATGATACCTCTAGTAAACACCGTTTACAGAACTTTATTTACATGAATGTTTGATTTAAAGCTTTCCTAGAGTCCCAATAGATGGTGGCCACTTTTCCTTTCTATTCATTCATTATCTTCTTCAGTTATTGTATTGGAAATCTTCTCAAGAAACACAGGACTATGAGTAATCACCCTAGGGAAGACTCTACTCTGATAACTGAAGAGAGGAAATGGATTAATGGTGTTGGTCAAAGTTTTATTTTATTGTAACTAATACCATAAGCATTAGAATTAGTGGACAAAAGCTACTTTTATTTTAGTAACTTAGAAATAACACTCCCAAATGAATATACAAGTTAAATCAGTAGCAAGATTTAATTGTCTTTTAGAGACCTAGTCCTTGAAGTCTCTTCAGTTAAATCACTTCTTTTGAACCAGAATGAATAAACTCAGAAGGTAGCATCAGAGGATGCTTAAGATTCTTCTTTTCTGTTCATACTTTGGACCATTTGAAGTTCTGGTTTCTAAAATGTTTAGCATAATTAAGATATGACCCATTGTAAGAGCAAGTGAAAAAACTCTAATCTGGCAAGAAAAAAAGAAGCCATTTTTCTCTTTTAGAACAAATCAACATATACATGTGGAATGGTCTGTTTTGACATGGATCTCCAGAATGCACCTGTAACTCACTCTGCTGGAAAGACTCCAACCCTTTAGTTAGCGGATGATCCTACAACACACAAGGGGCTATAACACCATTCTTTGACACCTTAGTGTTTGGGAAGTTTTATGTTATTCAGGTGAGTAAATTCAATTTTAATTCAAAAAAATATTCATTGAGTTCCTGCCATGTATGAGAAACAGCCAAGTTTTGGAGTTATAAAAATAAGTAAAATGCAAATTCTGATTTCAGAAGGCTCACAGTATAATCTCACTATATTTCCTCTTCCCTGTCCTCATTTATTAACCCTTCCACCCTCCAGACAAGAAAGACAACCAATTTGGTCACATTGTCATGGGTGCTGTTTCCCAACTGAGGCCTTGTTTAAAAATAATAATGGTTAATATGTACATAGAAAAAAAAACCCTATGAAATCCTATATAATAAAGAGGAAATATGCTAATTGACTGCTTTGCCCTCAAAGAGGGCAGTGCCCACAACCACAAGATGGTAGTGCCCAACCTGAAACCAGTTTGGCTTAGTAGATAGAGAGTCGGCCTGTGGACTAAAGGGTCCAGGTTGGAGTCCGGTCAAGGGCATGTATCCTGGCTGTGGGCACATCCCCAGGAGGGGGCGTGATTGATGTCTCTCTCATCAATGTTTCTAACTCTCTATCCTTCTCTCTTTCTCTCTGTAAAAAAATCAATAAAATATATTTTTTAAAAAAGATGGCAGTGCCCAATCCCCTAAGCCCTGCTGTGGTGGCAGACACCTGGCAAGGCCAGGTCTGCCCCCAGGTGGGCCCAGCCTTACCCTGCAACTGCATCCAGAGTCTCCCAGTCTCCTCTGCCACCAGCTGCCCAGCCTGAGGTACAGGAAAGCCTCAGATGGCAGCTGCCTAGGTAACCAGGGCCAGCCAAGTCTCATGCTGCCGACAGTGGCAGCAGCTGAGGTGTGATGGGAGCATCATCTTCCCCTGATCACTAGGCCACCTCCCACTGCTGAGGGCTTCCAAACTATGAGAGGGGGCAGGCTGGGCTCAGGGATCCCTGCCTCCAGTGCATGAATTTTCATGTACTAAGCCTCTAGTAGACACTATAATTATCTTGATTTTATAACAGAAAACTAAGATGTAAACAACTTAAGAAAATTAGCAATGTCACACAGTGAATCAGTGATAGATCCAAGATTAAAATTTTGATCCTAAGTCCATGCTATGTACAATGTCCACCACTGTACAATGTCTGATATGGATAATAGCATTTCTTATCTATAAGAACTATCCATTCCATTAGATATAGTTTGAGCTCTTGGGAGCTTTCTGAAGATCTTGATTTGTCCCTTAATTTTAGTATCAAGAAGGAAATGAATCCTTCTGGTAACCATGCTCTTACATGGTAGGTGGGACTAGGAAGACCCTCTTTAGTAAAATGAGTGAAGAAAACCCTTGAGGTGTGTCCAAAATATTTCTTAAATGTAAAAAAAAACCTAGAAATATATGGTGTGTATTTCTCATATATTTCATTTATTTAGAAAGAGTCTGGCCTATACAGTCCTAAAACATTGAATTATTAAATTATATATATGCTTAGTCTGGTGAGATTCACTAAGATCATTTAAACCCAAAAATGTATTATTTGTTTACCAGATATTTGTATAGTCATTTGTTTGGAGACTTTTGAGGGCTATAAAATGGTGAGTATTATAAGTCAAAATAAGGCTTTATGAGTTTAAAATGTTGTAATTTGAGTGAAACTTAGTATACCTTGAAAAATCTCTGACCTGAACATTCCACTCTTCTAATGATAACAGGATCTATGGTTGTGTTATCACCATTGCATAAAGACAAGATCCCCTGACTTCTGCCTCAATCTCAATTTCATAACTCTAATCTAAGAAGACTTTTTTCCTTCAGATTGATTCTGTTTTCTAATCCCAATTTTGGGAATATACAGAACAAAAAGATTCTTTTAATTATCATTAGAGGTAGTTAAGGGTTTCCTTGTAGAATCACTATAATAAGTAAAAACAACTGTAGTTAGAAGCAGATACTTATATTTTGTTTACTTACCATTGGCTCTGATTTCTATTCAGAGCCCCTTTATCCTATAACTAGAGTCCAGGTGCATGGAACTCGTAAAGGGAGTGGGGGAGGGTATGTGTCCTTCAGCCCAGCCTGCACCCTCTCCAATTTGGGACCCCTCAAGGGATGTCTGATAGCCTGAGTAGGCCCGATCCTAGTGGGATCAGGCCTAAATGGGCAGTAGGACATCCCTCTCACAATCCAGGGCTGCTGGCTCCCAAACACTCCCCTGCCTGATTGCCCCTAACTGCTCTGCCTACCAGTCTTATCATCTTCTAACCACTCCCCTGCCAGCCTTATTGATGCCTAACTGCTCCACTGCTGGCCTGATTGCCCCTAACCGTCCTCCCCTGTCAGCCTGGTAACCCTGAACTGCCCTCTCCTGCTGACCTGGTCCCCCCTACCTGTGCCCCCATGCCAGCCTGGTTGTCCACAACTGCCCTCCCCTGTAGGTCTGGTTCTCCCCAACTTCTCTCCCCTGAAGGCCTGGTCCCCCCCAACTGCTCTCCCCTTCTGGCCATCTTGTGGTGGCTATCTTGTGTCCACATGAGGGCAACCATCTTGTGTGTTGGAGTGAGAGTCAATTTGCATATTACTCTT
The DNA here is from genome assembly GCA_011751065.1 of Lasiurus cinereus. Classification (NCBI taxonomy): domain Eukaryota; kingdom Metazoa; phylum Chordata; class Mammalia; order Chiroptera; family Vespertilionidae; genus Lasiurus; species Lasiurus cinereus. The sequence goes on along the minus strand of JAAGEH010000015.1, from coordinate 19,425,756 downwards.
TTATTGGGTAGGATATTAGATTTTTATTAAGGATCATATTATAAACTTACTCTACTTCCTAAATTATTTTTCCATAAAAGTCTTGCAATTTCTAAATTATGGAGTCTGTCCTAGGTAGAATATTGAAAAAAAAGAAAAACCTACCTCATTGATCTGGATGGTCTTTCGGCTGCCCAACTCCTAAGATAAACCTTCCTATCTATAGTCTGTTCTGACCAAGACCTGACTCCTGCCTATGAGTATGAAACTATATGCTACAAATGCCCCAAATCCTGATCTATGATTAGAACTTAATTGGAACCTTACAATCTGTAATAAAAACTTGACCTTAATAATGAGCTAGTACAGTGGTCAGCAAACTCATTAGTCAACAGAGTGGCAAACCGCAGCTCGCGAGCCGCATCTTTGCCAACCACTGAGCTAGTATGTAATAACACTCATACTTGGTAGCACTAGAGCAAGCAATGTAAATAAAAATTCATATGGAGAACAGAGTGAAAACAATTTTTTGCAGATTCTAGAATGATATCCATCTTATTGCTTTACTATAAAAACTTCTCTCCATGTGAAAATAAATTGCATGATAAAAACTATAAGACATTAGCTGAAACAGGTTTAGCTCAGTGGATAGAGCATCAGCCTGTGGACTGAAAGGTCCCAGGTTCGATTCCCGTCAAGGGCATGTATCCTGGTTGTGGGCACATCCCCAGTAGTGGGTGTGCAGGAGGCGACTGATCGATGTCTTTCTCACATCGATGTTTCTAACTCTCTATCCCTCTCTCTTTCTCTCTGTAAAAAAATCAATAAAATATATTAAAAATAACTATGTCATTAAAGTGCATTTTTTAGCTTCAGGGCGTTAATAAGATTGAATGCTATGAGATATTGACTGTTTCTCATCATAGGCTTTTCATTCTCAAACGTTTATTTCCTTCAGTCAATTCAGTGTAGTTCAGTCAAATCAATTTCATGATATTGGGTAAGACAGAAAAGCCAAATAACTGACCTTGACATTCAACAAATATGTATTGAATACATACTTTGTAGGTTCATACTAGACACTTAGTGAGAGGTTGAAAATAAGTCAGTGAATAGGACAGTAAGGGCTTCTTCTACCCTAGGGCTTACAATTTAGTAAGGGAGGAGAAATTAAATAATCACACAAATATATAAATACAAACTATGATAAGAATCATGCAGGTAAAGTTCAGATTGTTATGAACAATTATAACAAAGAGATATGATTTAGATTAATGAGGTTATGGAAGGCTTTTTTGTTTATTTGTTAATCCACACCCAAGTATATTTTTTCTTTGATTTTAAAGAGAGTGGAAGGGAGGGGAGAAAAGATGAGAGAGAGAGAGAGAGAGAGAGAGAGAGAGAGAGAGAGAGAGAGAG
>JAAGEH010000015.1:19400281-19424348 GCA_011751065.1 Lasiurus cinereus | reverse complement strand
GAGAGAGAGAGAGAGAGAGAGAGAGAGAGAGAGAGAGAGAGAGAGAGAGAGACTCTATCAGTTGCCTCCTGCATGGGCCCCAACCTAACCAGGTCCAGAGGGCCAGGATAAAGCCTGCACCCCAGGTTCTATACTTGACCAAGAATCGTACTGGCAACCCCTCAGTGCATGGGACAATTTTCTAACCATTGAGCAGCATTTTCCTGGACATGGAAGGCTTTTTAATGAAGTTTCTTTAAGCCCAAGATATTAAGAATTACTAGGAGTTCACCAAGCAAAAAGGATAAGAATATTATTTCCAGAAGAGAGAACACAATATGCAAAAACGATGAGGTAGAAATGACCTTAGAATGTTTCATCACTATGAATAAAACATGATAGGCACAAGAAAAGACAGTGAAAGTTAAGTTTACAGACAGATAAATTAGTCTTGTAAGTCATGGTAAATAGGTTATATCTCATTCCAAATGTAGTGATTTTAAGAATAAAAAGGATATAGTCATAATATGATACAGAGGGTCCCAAAACTGTATATGCTCTTTAACAGCTGATAGCTCAATTTTGAAAAAGGAAATGTATTTTAATAAACACTGTATTTATAATTATTCAAAGTGTGTGTATACATTTTTGAGATACCTTATATGTCGGTAACAGTTATCTCTGCTGTGTGAAGAATAGATTATAGAGAAGAAAGAATGGAAGTAGGAAGACCTATTTAGGCAGCTCATGTATTTGTCCAGATGAGAGATGCTGGTGGCTCTAGCTAAATAAGTTTTGACTATGGATTTTAAGATTTGTCAGATTTAAAATATATTTAGGAGAAATAGCCAATAGGATCCAATAATTGGTTGACTATGTATTGCAAGGAAAATATAAAAGTAAGCTGGCACACAATTTATTTCATGGATATATACCAGTTAAGACACATTTCTGGCTAATATCTCTAGTGAGAAAGAACAATTCTGTGATTCAGGAATCTGGCTACCTATGAACAATAAATTAGCACATTTTAAGTGGGGTGTTTGAAGCACCTTTCAGGAGGAGTCCAACTCCCTCATATTTTAGATGAAGGAATTAAGACTCAAAATAGATTGTGTTACTTTGCAAATTAATTTGGTGATGTGTATGAATGCTTTATCTTCAAAATTAGAACATAAACTTCAAAATAGCATCACTTGTTTCAGAGACATCTCCTAATAGCAATTGATATAAGATTAAAGATACAGCAGACAAAATTTTTCAAATTAAAATGAACTATATTTCCTATTTCTCAGAAGATAGAACAAAATGGATATTCAGATTACTGATAATGACAGCGAAGTGACAGAATTAATCCTGGTGAGTTTGTCCAATCACCCAAAATTTCAAATTGCTATTTATTGTACCATGGTAGCAAGCTACTTGATCACTTTGGTGGGTGACAGTCTCATCAATGGCATGGTTAAAGTTGATGGGCAGCTTCATACCCCTATGTATTTTTTTTCTTAAGCAACCTGTCCTTCATTGATATCTGATACTCTAGCAATTCAGTACACCTTTTTTTTTGTTGTTGTTGTTTAATGGTTTAAGAGACCACCCCACCATTTCTCATACTAGCTATTATGCTCAGATGGATATTGTTCTTTTTCTGAGGATGACAGTGTCTCCTTCTGGCTATCATAGCTTATGGTAGATTTACCAGCATTGCATATTCAATTCCCTGACTTTTACAATGATTATGAACAACTGGGTCTGTATACAGTGGGCCATGGGATCCTGGTCCAGTGCCTTCTTTTTAGAAATAATACCTATCATTGCAATCCCTATGCATTTTTAAAATATCTTTTATTGATTTTTCAGAGAGGAAAGGAAGGGGATAGAAAGCCAGAAACATCAATGAGAGAGAGACATCGATCAGCCGCCTCCTGCACGACCCCCACTGGGGATGTGCCCGCAACCAATGTACATGCTCTTGATTGGAATCGAACCCGAGCCCCCTCAATCCCCAGGCTGACGCTCTATCCACTGAGCCAAGCCGGTCTCAGCCCTATGCACTTTTGTGGACACCCTGTCATCAACCATTTCACCTGTGAGATCCAGGCCCTGTTGAAGCTAATCTTCTGTCACGCCAGTCAGATTTATTCTGGATATGACATATTCGCAGTGCCCTTCCCCTTCATCTTCATCCTCATCTCCTATACTTACATTGTTTATGGTTATCATACTGAGGATCCATTGTGCAGAGGCCAAATTCAAAGCTTTCTCTACCTATGCTTCCCATCTGACTGTAATCACCATATTTCATGGAACAGCCATCTACATGTACCTGGAAACTCATTCAAGAAGTCCCAACACCAGGCTAAAGTCATACCTGAATTTTATGGTGTTACATCTCCTTGAGGGATAAAGATGTGAAAGGTGTCCTAAGAAAAATAATTAGGAAGAAAGAGTCCTAAAAATGAACTGAATATCCCACAGGGACTCATTTAATCAACAGCTTGACATTGACTTGTAAAAATGACAAGATATAAATACTAAATAATATTTAATAAGGTTATTAGTTTCAAATTTATTTTTTATATTTCTGATAGGCATTTGATAAAGAACATCCTCTCATTGAGAAAAAACATGCTAAAGACTTACAATGCCATTTATTTAAGTAATAAAGTATACAGAATGATTTTGTGGGAGATTTTATGAAACAAAATAATTAGTACATTTTAATTCTGAGAGGTTTGATTTTTTTTACTAAGTGGGAGATATTTCAATATTCTAAGATTGTCTTTTATAAGTGATAAAGAGCAAAGTTGCAAAATGGACAATTCTTATCTCAGTGATTTTTGTATGAGCTATATCATGACCCAGGCTTCAGAATGATGGATGTGAGTCAGTAGAGAGTGGAAAATTATTCAACTACTATGTAAAACTTGCACATAGAAGCTTCTCTGATAAAGCAAGAAGCCCTTAAAGATTTTGTAGATACTGAGGGCCAGAACTGATGACCTTATGGAACTTACTATTGTATGTATTTATCAGTAGAAAGGGCTACATTTTCTCTGTCAATGTACACTATTCCTGGATAATTACATGTACCTTCCAAACTTGTTTACCTCACAGACATAGGAAAAAATTAACTCAGAAGAAATGCCTTGAAAATGAACAAATGTGTACTATATTTTAAAAATTTTTTTAGATACATGGAGGGTAATAGAAGAAATTAAAAAAAATATTATCTTTAATCCCAACATTCAATTAGGCTTTCATTGGTTTTCAAATCCAGCAGACATGTATTTATGTCTGTCACTCATGGTCATATGAAATTAAATTAGTTACTTTCCATCTTTAAACTTCAATTTTCTCATCTCCAAAATGGAGAATATAAGAGTGCCTACCTCACAAAGTTGTTTTGAGCATTAAATGAGATAACATATGTTAAGTTACTATCACAATGTGTGGGATATGGTAGACACTGAATACATGTCAGCCAAAAGAGAAAAAAAAAGCAACAGCTGTCAATTCATTCTCTAACTTCCACACACATAGTATAACTGACTGTACATTTGCTTATGTCAGTACCCATAATCACTATATCGTTTAAAAATGATACATGACAATATAATATATTGAAAAAATATGTCCTTACACTTATCTTAATTTAAATTTTTTATGTTAAAAATTAGGTTGAATATGTTTCTCATGTTCATTTGTCACTTGCATTTTGGGAATCAGAGTATTTGTTATTGGCTCAAGTGATGATGAACTGGTCCAATTTTGGAAACAAACAAAAATGCTCTATTTAATGACATATGACTAATTATAACGCCCAAATTACTCCACCAATATTTTCAGGTACATCCTAACAGTCCAATCCTCTGGTTGATCTAAGCAATCCTGCAATTAATACCTAATTGATGATCAACAGAAGCTATTATAAATGAAAATAAAAATAAAAATGTGGGAACCCCCCCCCAGAGAACTCTTTAGAAATAGCTATATGGTGATATGCAAATTTTGTTGTAATGTTACCAATTTAACCTTGAACAAATTCTTGTGTAAGTTTTGTTTCTGGTGTTTCTAAATACTTCTTATTTAACCGGAAGCACTTCTGAAACTAAAAGGAAGGTACTAAAGCTAACTATCAAGACATGGTGAGCAAATAAAGCTAAAAGCTAGAGGTAGAAATAAACATAATTCCTCAAAAGAAAAAAGAAAAAGTAGTGAAACTGCAAATCTAATACTTATTGGAGTTTGATGACTCTCATTAAGGACTAACAAGAGGTAGAAAAGAATAAACAATGAGATGTGCTTTTTGCTGACAGAGGGAAATTTATTGGCGAGAGGCAGAGGTCATTTTAGCTACAAGAGAAAATTAGACAGGTAAACTAATGTGTTTCCTTTTGATTACTTCAGGAAGAAATTAGACAGACTTCTCTAGAGAGAAATATGTTACATCTGGAAGTGGAGAACAAGCTGCAGGAAGATTTCAGACATGAAGTCAAGACTGGATGAACAGAATGTGGAGGACATAAAAACAACTAATCAGTTAGAGATATGTGTACAGGGGCTTTTACGTTTAACGTTTATTGTAGAAGTTGTCTTCTTCAAACCTTCTTTATATTGCTAAATAAACAAATTTGCATTACAACAAACAAGCAACACTATTTAACTACCCATGTCTTGGGAAATGTTTAAATTTCTTATCTCTGCCTAACAGCACTTATGACTTGCAGCTGATAATGGGCAACTCTGCCTCTCTGCACACCATTTCCTCATAAGGTGCGCCAAAATCACAAAAGAACATCTCAGAATGAAGAACTGATCCCTTAAAAATCGACATGACTGAGGAAAGAGCTTCGTGCTGTTTCTTCGTAGCTACAGAGTGAAGAAAATGGACGAGAGTCATAACGGCAACATTTTCTGGAGATGTTTTTTTAAAAAGAAATTTAACATTTGAAAAAGGCTAAAAATATAATATTGACTTTTGGGGGAATTTTTCAACAATACCAGAACTAAGTAATAAAAAAAATAATTATCTGAAGACTGCTCTTTGAGTTTCTACAAGTCATGAAAGCAGAGCTTTTAAATCTACCACTTGGATCATATGGAAAAAGAGCACATGAAAAAATGATCATCTATTCCTGTAACGCTTGTGTTGTTGTTTCAATTAAACTAGTGATCAGACAAAGTTTTTCACTAACATACTTGTGTCAATGGTCCTGTATACCTGCATCTGCTTCCCACATATACACATAGACATGCACATATAAGCTTTAATGATAGAAAGACCTCATTTAAATTCAAACAATTGGAATTTAAGAAGACCACTTTTAGCTGTCCAACCTTGTGCAAGTCAGTTTAAACTCTCTGATTACCCAGTCCTCATTTATGTAGCTAATAACAAAAGTAAAAATAATAATAGCTTCTATACTTCATAGAGTTGCAATGAGATTGAGTAAGATAAAGCATGTAAAATACTAGCTCAGTATTTCAAATAGTAAGCAAATGAAATGTTAGCTACTGTTTTACAGAAGTCTAACACCACAGATACCTGCCCATTGAAATGCATAGTTTATTCCATGCTCAGCCAGATTATTATACATCTTGACTAAAGCTTATACCTGAATTATCGAGAGCATGTTTGTGTCTCTTGATGTAAATATTAGAGGTTATGTCACACATTGCCTGTTTTTATTCCTTATTCACTTATTCAACCAATATTTATTGAATATCTTGTGTGTTCAGTAATTTGGAAATTTACAGTGAAAAAGAGCAAGTTCCTGACCTTGAGTACAAAAACATTTAATAGAAAGACAGATGTTAAACTGATTATCATGTATATAAATAAAATATGAGAAGTATCCTGAAGGGGAAAAAAAAACAACAAAAAGGTGTTTTTTGAGAAACTATTTTGGAATAGATTGTAAGGTAAGATCTCTCAGAAGAAATAATATTTCAACTGAAAATAAAGAACCACATTAAGTGCTCATTGTGAAATTTGAAGAGTTAGGAGATGAGTGTACTTGAATAAGGGGAAAATACAAAGACTCTACAGAAATAAATAACTGTGCATGTTTAAGAAATATAAAGAAGACAGCACCTGTCAGAATAGCTATCATCAACAAATTAACAAACAAGTGCTGGCGAGGATGTGGAGAAAAAGGAGCCCTCGTACACTACTGTTGGGAATGCAGATTGGTGCAACCACTGTGGAGAATAGTATGAAGTTTCCTCAAAAAACTAAAAATGGAACTCCCATTTGACTCAGTGATCCCATTTCTAGGAATATATCCCAAGAAGCTAGAAACATCAATCAGAAAGGATATGTGCACCCCTATGTTCATAGCAGCACAATCTACCATAGCTAAGATTTGGAAATAGCCTAAGTGCCCATCAGTAGATGAGTGAATTAGAAAACTATGGTATATCTACACAATGGAATACTATGCTGCTGTAAAAAGGAAGAAATTCTTTCCATTTGCAGCAGCATGGATGGAGCTGGAGACCATTATGCTTAGTGAAATAAGCCAGTCAGAGAAAGATAAATATCACATGATCTCACTCATTTGCAGGTTATAATGAACAACATCAACTGATGAACAAAAATAGATCCAGAGACAGAGAAGCATCGATCAGATGCTCAAACCTCAGAGGGATGGTAGGGGAGTGTGGGGATAAGAGGGAGAGATCAACCAAAGGACTTGTATGCATGCATATAAGCATAACCAATGGACAGACACACCAGGGGGGTGAAGGCATGAAAGGGAGTGAGGAGGGGAGGCAATGGGGGGATACAAACTCATATGTAATACCTTAATCAATAAACAAATTTTTAAAAATAATAATAATCTTGCCCTACCCAGTTTTGCTCAGTGGATAGAGCTCAGCCTGGGGACTAAAATTTTCCAGGTTTGATTTTGGTCAAGGGCACATGCCTAGGTTGTGGGTCCAATCCCCAATAGGAGGCATGCAGGAGGCAGCCAGTCAATGATTCTCTCATCATTGATATTTCTATCTGTCTCTTCTTCTCCTTTCCTCTCTGAAATCAATAAAAATAAATGAAAACTAATAATAATCTTTAGGATGTGTCTACAAAATTAGAAGAATAGAGAAAGCCACACCCAGCAATATATGCACATACTAGCCAAAGCTTGTTACTGTTCACCTAGTTTATTATAGCCATCTTTGTGGGATAAAATTGGTATCTTTTGATTTTGGTTTGCATTTTAGTAATAACTAATGAGAGTGTACATCTCTTCATGTGCTTATTTAGAAAAATATACACTGAGTATCCAGATTATTATGATCTCTGAATGCATAATAATCTGACCACTCATTGTATATCCTATATAATATAAGGCTAATATGCAAATTGTCCCCTGGACCAGGAGTTTTACCAGCAGGCAAGCCAGCCCAGGCAGCCAACTGCCCATGTCCCCTCCCTGTGGACCGGGTGGCTGGACCCAACCCATGCACAAATTCATGCACCAGGCCCTCTAAAAATATATATGTGTGTACACACACACACACTGAGTAACCAGATTATTATGCACTCAGAGATCATAATAATCTGGCCACTCAGTGCATTTTCAGATATTTTGCTCATTTTTTCATTAGGTTGTCTTTTGATTATTAAGCTGTAAGAGTACCTTATATCTTCCTATATAATAAAAGCATAATATGCAGTCAGTGAGGCTGGAAGATGGCAGCTGGCAGGACTGAGGTGAGGGAGAGGAAGTGAGGGGACAAAAGGAGACTGCGTGAGTGTGTGTGGTGGGTGTGTGATTGAGTGAGGGACAGTTGAATCTTGCGGGAGCTGACAGTCCAGGTTCTCTTGAACAAGGAGAGACTGCCATCGTGGCTGGCACTCCCCAGACTGCGGCACTCAGACACAGAACCCACGCCATCTTGAAGGGGAAAACGACCTTTCTTTGGGAACTCATTAACACTGCCAGCCAGACAGGTCTTGTAACTGCCCTGAGACCCAACAGCCACTCCAGCCAGAGTCCTGCTGTCACAGCTGCAGACCCGCAGACCCTGGGACCTCCACCTCCAAAGCAGTGAGTGCAACCGCCCCCTCCCTGGCCACATCTGCGCTGCAGCCGCACACTGGTCCCCAATTGCAGAACTACCGGGTCCCCGCATTTGCATGCACCGGGGTTTCCCAGTCTGCAGCATGGCCTTGTGCTGGTTTGTGTAGTACCCTAGTCCCTGTGTTTGCATGTCCTGGTTGCCCCTTCTGTGGCATGCCCTCCTATCTGGTTTGTGGAGTGCCCTGGTCACCACGTTTGCTGTGCGCCCTCCTGACTGCCGTATTGACTGAATTCACATTTATAAAACACTGCAACCAACTCCCAAAGGGTCATACCTTTGTAATAAAGACTATGTCTAAGGATTAAGGATTTACTATAAAAGACTAAGGACAACCTGAATCAGATTCACACTAATAAATTGTAAAATGAGAAATCCCAAACTTCAAGATGATCACTCTACAGTTTAATTGCAAGCCAGATTTGACCTATGTGCCACAGTTTGACATCCCTTGCTAAAAGGATGAGAGGATATTGTCCTATATGGTCTCAGGTATCTTACATTTTATATTAAATAATACAATCTTAACTATAAATGGGTTATAATAATATAGAGATTACTCATTAGAGTAACTACTAACAATAACTGAAGACAGAATCTAAGTAAAAAATCATTAGTAAAATTAAAGTAAAATTCTAAAATATGTTCAAATAATGCCCCCAAATTTATTAAAATAGTAATATGTGGAAATAATTTAAAACAGATGACAAAAAATAAAATAATAAAATGGACTATATATCAATAATATTGATATCAATAATTACAGTTAGGTATAAGACACAGATTAAATTGGAGAGATATTTTAAATGCAAAAGAAAAAAATAAATATAATATATGTTGTTTATAAGAGAAGCACTTTAAATATATAGATGAACTCAATTGAAAATAAATGCTGCTAAAACTATATAAATAAAATAATAAAGATAAGAAGACTGGATTGGCTATAAAAATATCAGATTGCCCAGCCAGCATGGCTCAGAGGTTGAGTGTTGATCTATAAATCAGGAGGTTGCAGTTTAATTCCCAGTCAGGGCACATGCCGGGTTTGTGGGCTCGATCCCGAATGTGGGGTGTCCCAGAGGCAGTTGATCAATGATTCTTACTGCTGATATTTCTCTCTCTCTCTTTACCTATCTTTTCCTCTATAAAATTAATAAAATATATTTTTAAAAATATATCAGATAAAATTGATTTTAAGACAAAATGTCTTAGCAGAGATAAAGAAAGGTATTTTATAATGACAAACTATTCAATTATCAGGAAAAATAGCTATCATGAATACATATATGCATATTAATGGAATTTCAAAATATGTTAAATAAAATTTGACAAAACTAAAGGGAAAATGGGCAATTTCACAATCATGGTTAGAGATTTTAATACCTTTTCTCAACAATTGGTTAAACAATTAGACAAAAAATTATTAGAAAAGAAATATAAGCACTAAAAAGCACCATAAACTAACGGACACATATAGACATTAACCGATACAAATGCATGATGCTCATTATATTCACTATAATTTGGCATATTCTGTAGTATAAATAATTACTTTTAGGGATAAGGACACATATGTAATACCTTAATCGATAATAATAATAATAATAATAATAATAATAATAAAGATCAAAAGAGATGGACCCAATACCCATAAAAATAAAAAGAATTACTTTTAGAAGATTGAAATCATGGAATAGGTTTTCTGACAACAACAGTATTAAACTAGATATCGATATTGATAAGAAACCTAAGAAAGAATTAAATATTTGGAAATTAAGGAACATATTTAAACAAGCCATAGATCAGAAGAAAACAGAAATAACATAAAAATATATTTTTTAAGATTTGATTTTGTATTGGTTTCAGTTGTATAGCTTAGTGGTTAAATAATCATATACTTTACACAGTGTTCCCCTTGATATTATCAGTACCCCAACTGGCACCATACATAGTTATCACAATATTATTGACTATATTTTCTATGCTTTATTTATTTTCCTATGACTAATATAAGAATATATTTCAAATAAAATTTTATTTATATTCAACTTAGCAAATTTTGTGAAAACAGTTAAAGCAGCATTTGGAGTTAATTTCTAAATCAAAAGGTATTTTCTAAAAATCAATAAAATTGATAAATAGATATATCTAGACTGATCATGAAAAATGAAAGAGTACTGAAATAACCATCAGGACTAAGAAAAGAGGCATCATTGTAGTTCTTAAAACAATAGAAGAGAAAAATAAGAATATTATGAACAACTTCACACAAATACATTTGACATTTAGATAAAATGTATATATTTTTGCAATGATACAAATTACCAAAATTAACCCCAAAATAGATACTTGAATAATTATATATATGTATACAATTTATCTTTATTGTTAAAATTATACAGATCTACCCTTTTCCCCCTTTTAACCCCTTCTAGCTCACCCTGTACCTCTATCCTAGGCCTTTACCACACTGTTGTCTGTGTCCATGGATTATGCAATATGCATATGTTCTTTGGTAAATCTCTTCCCACCACCCCTGTTTTCTCTCTTAAATTCATCAATCTGCTCCACGTTTCTATGCCTCTGGATCTATTTTGTTCATCAGTTTATTTTTGTTTAGATTCCACATATGAGTGAGGTCATATGATATTTCATATTAATTTAACTGGTATTTGAAAACTTTTCAACAAAGAAAACTCCAGGGCCACAAAAAAGAAATACCAATTATGGGATCAATGGAGGTGTTAGCTAATGCTATAGTACTAATCATCCTATATAATAAAGAGGAAATATGCACATTGACCACCACTCCAACATACAAGATGGCCGCCCCCATGTGGTCAAAGATGGCCACACCCATGTGGACACAAGATGGCCACCACAAGATGGCCAGCAGGGGAAGGTAGTTGGGGGGGGGAGGCCTGCAGTGGAGGACAGTGGGTGAACCAGGCCTGCAGGGGAGAGCAGTTGGGGGGACCAGGCCTGCAGGGGAGGGCAGCTGGGGGTGATCAGGCCTGCAGGGCAGGGCAGTTGGGGATGACCAAATTGGAAGGGGAGGGCAGTTAGGGGTTACTGGGCCAGTAGGGGAAGGCAATTAGGAGTGACCAGGCCTGCAGGGAAGGGTAGTTGTGGGGACAGGCCTGCAGGAGAGGGCAGTAAGGGGCAATCAGGCCAGCAGTGGAGCAGTTAGGCATTGAACAGGCTGTCACAGCAGTGATTAGGAGGTGATCAGGCTGGCAGACAGAAGCGATTAGGGGCAATCAGGTAGGCAGACAGGTAAGTGGTTGGGAGCCAACTGACCTGGATTATGAGAGGGATGAGGCCTGGTGGGATTGGGCCTGAACAGGCAGTCGGGCATCCCTCAAGGGGTCCCAAATTGGAGACAGTGCAGGCTGGGCTGAGGGTCATGAATTTCATGCATCAGGTCTCTAGTATGTAATATATAAGTGTATCAAATCAACACCTATACAGTTTAACATTACATAATGTAAAAATGTCAATTATATCGCAATAAAGCTTAAAAAAAAGAGATAAAAACATGATGAAATTGTTTTTGTTAAATTCAACCAAATGTTTATGGAGAAAAAGCAGTTAATGCTATACAAATTCATTAAGAAAATAATATACTTTCAAAATATTTTTATGGTTATAACATTGGTAATAAAATCAAACAATGATACTAACTATAAGGAAAAGTAAGAGACCAACATTCCCCAAGGATTTAAATGCAAAAAGTGTTTAGATATATAATCATTGTCCTATACATGAGTTCGTTTTACTGTTACACAATTAGGAGTGATCTTAATAGGTAATAGTTTTTTATGTCTATTTACTTCCATAAAGTAAGGTTATTAGTCAAAGTCATCATTTTTTTGTAGTTATAACCCCAATATTTTAATAATTTACTTCTAACAATCATGCCAGTTCATTCAGTCTCTGAGACATGTTCTTGTGCCTAGCTTATTTATAAAGGTACACCAAAATTTTTCTTGTCATTAGTTGTATATGGAAGTGATTAAATAACAAATTTTGAATTAATGTGTGATGCACAAAGGTCAGCACAATGATAAGCAAAAACTCAATAATAAAAAATTAGAAAATTAAATATATATTTATAACATTATGACTGTACATTATCCCAGGAAGACAAGATAGATTTATTATCCAAAAAATCAATTTTATTAACTATGTAAAGAATAAAGGAGAAATACTACCTTTTAACTATTTTAATTGATGCAGGAAAGAATTTGAATGAATTTAACATCTGTTAATGATAAAAATGTCTTGGCAAACTAGATATAGAAAGGAATATCCTCAACCTGATTAGCAGTATCTACCAAAAATAAATAAATAAGCAACAACAACAAGAATCCTTCAGTCAACATTATATTCATGTGAAAAACTGAATTACTTCTACTAAACTTAGAAATCAATTAAAAGTGTCCATTCTTACCACTTATATTCAATATTGTACTATAGTTTCTTGTTAATAAAATATGTAAGAAAGAGAAACGAAGTACATTAAACTAGAAAATTGTCTTTATTTGCCAAAAGCATAATCTTGAAGATAGAAAATAAGACATGTATGAAAATAAAAATGGTCATAGAAATTTTAAGTGAATTTATAAGGTTCACCAACTACAGGTAAATGTACAAAATCAATTTTATTTATATGAGACAATATTTCTCTCCATACTAATCTATGTGTCCCACACAATTCAGTCAATATCCCCAAAGAAATTTTGAAAAACAAGGTTGTTTGATTCACACTACCTTATATTAAGATTTACTCTAAAATGATATTTAGAATGGTATTGCTTTAAGCTTAAACAAATAGACTAATGGATCAGAATAGAGTCCAGAACTGAAGTCACATATATAAGGGCTACTAAATTTTGTCAGAGGTTACAAAGTAATTCAATGACAAAAAGATAGTCTTGTCTATTTCTCAGTAATAAGAAATAATGAACAAATAATACATGCAACAACATGGATAGATCTCAAAAATGTTAAATATAAGAAGCTAGATACAAAAAATCAACATAGTGTATGCTTTCATGCATATAAAGCTCAGGAACTGGCAAAATTAATCTGGAGGAATAGAAAACAGAATAGTAGTTGCCAGTGAAAATAGAGATTAAATGGAAGGGAACCGGAGAACATTTTGGGGGATTGTAGAAATAGTCTATATATGCATAGGTATATATGTTTTTCATAATTCAGTTTTAGACTAACGGTAAGTGTATTTCACTATATGCAGATTTCACTTCTATTAAAAAAGAAAAAGAATACATAAGTTTTAGAAAGTCAAGTGGATTGCCCAAAATTTTAAATCCATGAAGGTGCCTTAACACCTATATCTTATTGTCACAGCAAATACCTTTGTATTATGCAATTGATACTCCAACAAGTAAAATAAACAATTCCATACTCTCAGCCCTTCCACTCCAATTCCAGGTACAGTATATGAAAATCCAAACCACTGTGTCTTCCAGTGTTTGTTCTTTTTCTTGCAGGTGCAGATCTCAGATGTGTTTCCAACTCCTAAAAGAATGGGAGTGTTTTGTAGAATGCCTCAAATATGCTTTTCAACATATCCGAGCTTTCTTCTCCAAAGGCAAGAATTATAAATGCATTTCAATCACCTTGTTGGATTTATAACATTAGATTTCAAGATAAATAGGGAATTATCAAACGTTTGCTAGATAAATAAAACAGTAATACAGGCACAATATACTATATCCCTGTGCTTATTCTATCATGTTGTAACATACCTAATGGCTATTTTAAAAAAAATCTTTATTATTGAGAGTATTACATATGTCCCTTTCCACCTCCCATTAATCCCTTCTACCTGGCCTCTTCTCCCCTTTCTGGCCCCAATTCTTCACCACACTATTGTCTGTGTTCATAGGTTATGGATACATGCAAACAAGTTCTTTGGTTGATCTCTTCCCACCCACTCACTTCTGCCTTTCCTCTAGGATTCAATAGTCTGTTTTGTGTGTCTATGTCTCTGAATCTATTTCATCCATCACTTTATTTTGTTCATTAGGTTCCTCATATAAGTGAGGTCATATGATACTTGCCTTTCTCTGATTGCCTTATTTTGCTTAGCATAATGCACTCCAGGTCCCTCCATGTTGTTTCAAAAGGTAAGAGATACTTAATTTTTAATGCTCCATAGTATTCCATGGTGTATATGTAACACAGCTTTTTTATCCACTCATTTACTGATGTGCACTTGGGTTGGTTGTTTCCAGATCTTAGCTATTGTTAATTGTGCTGCTATGAACAAAAGGCTGCATATATTCTTTCTGATTGGTGTTTCGAGTTTCTTAGGATATATTCCTAGAAGTGGGATCACTGGGTCAAATGGCAGTTCCGTATTTAATGTTTTGAGAAAATTTCATACTATCTTCCTTAGTGGTTACATCAGTCTGCATTCCCATAGGCAGTGCACTAGGGTTCCCTTTTCTCAACATACTTGCCAATCCTTGTCATTTGTTGATTTTTTTGGAAGTATGAATTCTATATATTTTGGATATTAATCTTTATAAGATGCATCATTGCCAAATATGTCCTCCCATACTGTGGGCGGCCTTTCTTTCTTTCTTTCTTTCTTTCTTTTTTTTTGTTATTGTTCAAATACATTTTATTTATTTATTTATTTATTTATTTATTTATTTTAGATTTTTTTAAATTTAATTTTTATTGTTCAGATTATTACAATTGTTTCTCTTTTTTCCTCCCAATAGCTCCCCTCCACCTGCCTCCCACCCCTCCCTCTGCCCTTACCTCCCACTACATTGTCCTCATCCATGGGTGTATGATTTTTGTCCAGTCTCTTCCTGCAACCCCCTCACCCCTTTCCCTTTTAGAATTGTCAGTCCAATCCCTTTCTATGCCCTTATTCCATTATATTAACCAGTTTATTCTGTTCATCAGATTTTTAATTCACTTGAATTTTTGATTCACTTGTTGATAGATATGTATTTGTTGTTCATAATGTTTATCTTTACCTTTTTCTTCTTCTTCCAATTCTTAAAGAGTATCTTTTAGCATTTCATATAATACAAGTTTGGTGTTGATTAACTCCTTTAGTTTTTTCTAATCTATGAAGCTCTTTATCTGACCTTCAGTTCTGAATGATAGATTTGCTGGGCATAGTAATCTTGGTTGTAGGTTCTTCCTATTCATCATGTTGAATATTTCTTGCCATTCCTGTCTGGCCTGCATAGTTTCTGTTGAGAAATCGGCTGACAATCCGATGGATGCTCCCTTGTAGGTAATTAATTGTTTTTCTCTTGTTGCTTTTAATATTCTCTCTATTTTTTTGTTTTTCACATGTTAATTATGATGTGTCATGGTATGGTCATCTTTGGATTCCTTTTTTAAAAAATATATTTTATTGATTTTTTACAGAGAGGAAGGGAGAGGGACAGAGAGTTGGAAACATAGATGAGAGAGAAACATCAATCAACTGCCTCCTACACTCCCGCCCACTTTCCAGTGTCTTGTGTTCATTGGTTACACTTATAGGCATGCATACCAGTCCTTTGGTTGATCTCTTTTCTATCCCACCTATCCTTAAACTTCCTGCTGTAACTTGACAGTTTGTTTGGTGCTTTACTGCCTCTGTATCTATCTTTTTGTTCATCAGTTTATAATGTTCTATATCATCCACAAATGAGTGAATCATGTGGGGTTTCTCCTTCATCGATTAGCTTATTTCACTTAGCATAAGGCTCTTTACTTCCATCCAGGTTGCTGAAAATGCTAAGAAATCCTCTTTTTTATGGTATCATAGAATTCCATTGTGTAGATGTAGCATAATTTTCTGATCCACTCATCTGCTGATGGGCACCTAGGCTGTTTCCAAATATTAGCTATTGTAAATTGTGCTGCAATGAACATAGGGGTGAATAAATCCTTTCTGATTGGTGTTTCTAGTTTCTTAGGATATATTCCTAAGGGTGGGATGCTGGGTCAAATTTTTAGTTTTTTGAGGAAACTCCATACTGTTCTCCACAGTGGCTGCACCAGTCTGCATTCACACCAGCAGTGCACGAGGGTTCCTTTTCCCCTGCACCCTGGCCAACACTTGTCATTTGTTGATTTGTTGATGACTGCCATTCTGAAAGGAGTGAGATGGTATCGTATTGTCATTTTGATTTGCCTCTCTCTGATAATTAGTGACTTTGAACATGTTGTCATGTGTTTCTTAGCCTTCCTTCTGTAGCCTTTCGAAAAGTTTATATTTAGGTACATTGCCCATTTTTTATTGGATCCTTTATCTTCCTTTTATTAAGTTGTATAAGTTGGCTGTAGATGTTGGAGATTAAACCTTTATCAGTGATAACATTTGCAAATATATTCTCCCATACAGTGGGCTTTCTTGTTGTTTTGCTAATGGTTTCTTCTGCTGTGCAAAAGCTTTTTATTTTGATGTAGTCCCATTAGTTTATTTTCTCTTTAGCTTCCATTACCCTGGGAGTAGTATCAGTGAAGAAGTTCTATCGGCATATGTCTGAGATTGTGCTGCATGTGGATTCCTCTAATATTTTTATGATTTCCCATCTTATGTTTAAGTTCTGTATTCATTTGCAGTTTATTTTTGTTTATAATGTAAATTGGTGGTCTAGTTTCATTTTTTTGCATGTATCTGTCCAATTTTCCCAACACCATTTATGGAAGAGTCTGTCTTGACTCCATTGTATGTTCATGCCTCCTTTGTCAAATATTAATTGAGCATAGTGGTTTTGGTGGATATCCTGATTCTCTATTATGTTCCATTGGTCTATATGTCTATTCTTTTACCAGTACCAAGCTGTTTTGAGAACAGTTGCTTTGTAATACAACTTGAAATCTGGTATTGACATCCTACCTACTTTATTCTTCTTTCTCAGAATTGTTGTGGCTCTTTAGGGTCTTTTTTTGTTCCAGATGAATCTTTGGAGAGTTCTTTCTAGGTCTATGAAATATGTTATTGATATTTTAATGGGTAGTGCATTAAATCTATAGATTGCTTTGGGTAGTATGGACATTTTAATGTTGTTGGTTCTCCCAATCCCTGAGCATGGCATTCTCTTTCATCTGTTTACTTCTTCCTCTATCTCTTTTTTCAGTGTCCTGTAGTTTTCTGCTTGTAAGCCTTTTACCTCCTTAGTTAAGTTTATTTATTATGTATCTTAATTTTTTTTTTGGTGAGATGGTAAATGAGATTGCTTTTTTAGTCTTCCTTTGGGTAATTTCACTATTAGTGTATAGAAATGCCATATATTTCTTGGCATTAATTTTGTATCCTGCTACATTGCCAAATTCATTTAATAAGTATATTAGTTTTTGGATAGAATCCTTTGGGTTTTTATGTACAGTATCATGTCATCTCCACATGATACTTCTTTTCTTCTTTTCCAATTTGGATGCCTTTTATTTCTTCTTCTTGTCTAATTGCAATGGCCAATATTTCCAGTACTATGTCGAACAGGAGTGGTGAGAGTGGGCATCCCTGTCTTGTTCT
Organism: Lasiurus cinereus; assembly: GCA_011751065.1. Classification (NCBI taxonomy): domain Eukaryota; kingdom Metazoa; phylum Chordata; class Mammalia; order Chiroptera; family Vespertilionidae; genus Lasiurus; species Lasiurus cinereus. Next base: position 19,406,758 of record JAAGEH010000015.1, on the reverse strand, counting down.
TGTTCTTAGGGGAAATGGTTTTAGTTTTTGCCCATTGAGTATGATTTTAACTGTGGGTTTATCATATATGGCTTTTATGATGTTGAGGTATGAATCTTCTATTCCCAACTTGCTGAGAGTTTTTATCAAGAAAGAATGTTGGATTTTGTCAAATGCTTTTTCTGCATCAATTGATATGACAATGTGATTTTTATATCTCAATGTGTTTATGTGATGTATCATGTTTATTGATTTGTGAATATTGTACCATCCTTGCATTCCTGGGAATAATCCCACTTGGTCATGGTGTATGATCATTCCGATGTAGTGAACCTCACAACACCCTGCTTGGCACTGGAGGATGACTGGTTAGCCAGAGATGGGTAAGATTCCTCAGAGAAGGAGTGACCTAGGACAGGCACAGTCGCAGAGGGGCCATCAGGAGAGAACTTGGGGGTCAACAGAGATAGGGTACAGACCCTCACCCCCTCAACCTTACAGGTGTCTGAACCTTCACCCCTTCTGAGGGATGTCTCCTGCTCGCATGGCTACCTTGCTTCCCATGCTCAGCACAGATTGGGACCCAGGTAACACACCGAGACCTGGTCCAGCTCAGATCAGGACCCTGGTAACAGACAGAAACATCCCGACAGCAGCTGCCCTATATCTAAATTCAGCCTAACACTAGGAATACTCAGTGCCTACTCAAAAATGCAAATAAACCTCTCCACTAATATATACAGGATAATCTAAGATTGTTGGTAGAGTATTAAATTTGATGTAAAAGAGTTATCAAGCTTTCAGATTAATTTAAATTGGCTAATTTAAATAAGGGAGCACCCAAGAAAATTTAAGTGTACTGGACAAAAAACTGTTTCTAAAGTATTAATTAAAATTTCTATTGATATCTCATCTCATGGTAAATTTGCTTAATATGCAATGAACATAATACATGCATTTTTGTGTGCAAAAAATTAAAATTCAAAGTTATAAAGATTGCATTAAAAAATTTTACCAAATTCTCCATTAATCAAAAAAAAGGGAGGGGGGAAGAGTAGGATAATATCATGTAAGGGAAAATATCTGGTAAGTAAATTACATCTAGAAAATTTTCACTTTAGAAAATTAATTTTCCTTTATAATACTAACAGCAAGACACCCATGAAAAACACACATGGTGTCAAAATAAGCCAAAGGAAAAGCAGGTAGGCAAAAATAAAAAGGACCCTAAGTCAATTTTATAGAAAAGATTCATTCACTTACTCTTTTTTTTTTAAACATATTTTATTGATTGTTTTTTTAAATTAATTTTTATTCATTTTTTATACATATCTCCCCATTGCCCCCCTCCCTCCCAGGCATACCCCGACCCCCCAGTGTCTGTGATCATTGGTTATGTTTATAAGCATGCATACAAATCCTTTGATTGATCACTTATTTACCTCACCTAACTTTAATCTTTCTGCTATAATTTCACAGTCTGTTTGATGCTTTATGATTTTTGTCCTCCTGAGAATTATCAGTCTACTCCCTTTCTGTGCTCCTGATTCTATTATATTCACCAGTTTATTCTGTTGATCAGATTTTTAATTCACTTAATTTTTAGATTCACTTGTTGACAGATGTGTATTTGTTGTTCATAATTTTTTGTCTTTTACCTTTTTCTTCTTCCTCTTCTAAAAGGGTACCTTTCAGCATTTCATATAATACTGGTTTGGAGTTGATGAACTCCTTTAGCTTTTTCTTCTCTGTGAAGGTCTTTATCTGCCCTTCAATTCTGAATGATAGCTTTGCTGGATAGATTATTCTTGGTTGTAGGTTCTTGTTGTTCATCACGTTGAATATTTCTTGCCACTCCCGTCTGGCCTGCATCGTTTCTGTTGAGAAATCAGCTGACAGTCGTATGGGTGCTCCCTTGTAGGTAATAAACTGTTTTTCTCTTGCTGCTTTTAATATTCTCTCTTTGTCTTTTGCTCTTGGCATTTTAATTATGATGTGTCTTAGTGTAGTCCTCTTTGGGTTCCTTTTCTTTGGGGTTCTGTGTGCTTCCTGGACTTGTAAGTCTATTTCTTTTACCAGATGTGGGAAGTTTTCAGTCATTATTTCTTTAAACAGGTTTTCAATATCTTGCTCTCTCTCTTCTTCTGGCACCCCCACAATTCTGATGTTGGTTCGCTTGAAGCTGTCCCAGAGGCTCCTTACATTATCTTCACATTTTTGGATTCTTTTCTCTTCTTGCTTTTCCAGTTGAATGTTTTCTGCTTCTTTATATTTCAAATTTTTGACTTGATCCTTGCCTTTCTCTAGTCTGCTGTTAGTACTCTGCGTAATAGTTTTCATTTCAGTCAGTGTATTTATTATCTTCTCTTGGGTCTCACTAAATTTATCCATCTTTTCTAGCATATTCTTGCAAAACCTTATAAGCGTGGTTTTGAACTCTATATCCAGTCGTTTTTTTTCCTCCATTTCTTTTGCTTGTAATCCCTTCCCTTGTCTCGGCATTTTCACTGTGCCGGGGAAACTTCTGTGCTGGATTCAGCCGCAGAAGCCTCTGCTGAGTTTGGGAGGGTGGAGTCTCAGGGCTTAAGGGACCGCCTTGCCTTCCAGTCGGCCCCACCCTCCACGGCCCCTGAGTCTCACGTGACTGGGTAATGGCTGGAGCGGTCCTTGTGTGCGCGCACCTGCAGCGCCTCCAACCGCTGCCTTTCCGGCTCCCCTGCAAACCAGGACCACACGAGTCTAGGTCCCCAGGGTTTCGCCCAAAACAGGGGCCCAGTGGACTCAGAAGTGGCACAGATCGAAGGGTCTGTCTCCCGCCCACTCGCGAAAGCCAGCGGCACAATCAGCAATCCGTCCCCCGCGTGGTGCCGTGCGAGACCAGACCTCCGATCCTTTGCAACTCCCCTAAATTTCCGTGCACTTCTCCCTTTTCACAGTCCAAACTCCCCCCGTATGAGTTTCGGCTGGATCTGGGGTTTAGTGTCGTAAGAGATGGGGTTCAATGCCGTTGGGAGTCTCCGTCTCCCTCCCGCCAGAGAAAGCCAGCCAGGTACTCCGGCACCCGCTCTCTCAGCGCGCTCGTCTCCATACCTCAGCTTTTTTGCAGCTCCTCTGGGTCTCCGTGAGCCCCTCTCTTTCCCTCTAGTTGTAGAACTTCCACTCAGCCAGCTTTCCTGTGGTTCTGGATGATGTCCGTTCTGTCTTTTAGTTGTAGTTTTGAAATTGTTGTGCGAGGCAGCAGTGTAGGTGTTTACCTATGCCGCCATCTTGGATTCTCCCCATTCACTTACTCTTGGTGGAGAATATGTTTATATACTTTCAGAAAACAACTCCAAGACCAAGTGGACTCCTGCAACAGAGAGGAACTGACAGGTCTGCTCCAACCACGAATACAACAGGAGAAACAGTCCAGGGATGGAAGATGCTGACGACGTCTTGTCATGCTTGCTGTCTGCAGTTGTGCATCACTACAGGATGCCTAGGACCAAACCAGAGAGGGTTGGACTGGCATTGCCACCATTTGTCCACTAACCAGATACCATTGATGACATGTACACATAAGGAATTGTTTGACATTGAAACTGGGACTCAAAGCTATTGGACATTGAAATTGGGACTCACAGTTTTGTTTTGTTTTTCTCTTGTGGGTTTATTTATAACCTACAGGGGCAAGATGTTTTTAAAGAGAAGAATCAGGGGGTGGGGGGGGGGGAAGGAAGCAGATGCAGATGCAAAGAAGCAATGAACAGACTTTTGTGCTACAGTGGAAAGGCAGGGGAGGTTGAGGGGGGTAGCTGTAGGAGATCAACCAAAGGACTTGCATGCATGTATTAGGCATAGCCAGTGGATACAGGGCATTGGGGGGGGCGGAGACAGGTGAGGGCATGTAATGGGAGGTGGAGAGGGCTGGGGAGGGCAATAGGAAAAAATAAAAAATAAATAAATTAAAAAAAATTCCAGGGGAAGGCACACTACCAATCTCTATACATGAAGCCAGCATTACCATACTCTCCTAACCAGATAGATTCACTACAAAGAAACAGGATTACAGGCCATTATCCCTGATGAACATAGATGCTAAAATCTTCATTAAAATTCTAGCAAATCATATCTAGCATTATGTTAGAAATATCATACACCATAACCAAGTGCAATTTATTCTAGGGATTCAAGGGTGGTACAATATCCACAAATCAATGAACATGATGCATCACATAAACAAACTGGGAAACAAAAGTCACACAATCGTATCAATTGATGCATCAAAAGCATTTGAAAAAATTCAACACCCTTTCATGATAAAAAACTCTCAGCAAAGTGTAAATAGAGAGATCATACCTCAGCATAATAAAAAGCCTTATATGACAAACCTACTACCAACATCATACTCAGTGGTCAAAGACTAAAACCATTTCCCCTAAGAACAAGAACAAGAACAAGATAAGGATGCCCAGTTTCACCACTCCTGTTAGATAGTACTGGAAGTGCTAGTCATACTGATCAGATGCGAAGAAGAAATAAAAGGCATCCAAGTTGCAGATGATATAACATTGTACATAGAAAGTCACAAGAAATCCATGAAAAATTGATAGACTTAATAAATGAATTTGGCAACCTAGCAGGATACAAAATTAGCACCCAGAAGTTTGTAACTTTTTTGTACACCAATAATGAACTCACAGAAAGAGAAACTTTAAAAAATCACATTTATAATTGCAACAAAAAATTAAAATACCTAGGAATAAACTTAACTAAGGAGGTAAAATACCTACAGGACATTGAAAAAAGAGATAGAGAAAGACATAAAAAAATGAAGGAATATATCATGTTCATGGATTGGTAGAATCAATATCATTAAAATGTCCATACTACCTAAAGCAAAGTATAGATTCAACGAAATCCCAATTAAAATACTAACAGATTATTTCACAGACCTAGAACAAACTATCCTGAGAAAGAAGAACAAAGTTGGAGGGATCACAATACCAGATATCAAGCTATACTACAAAGCCACTGTTCTCAAAACTGCCTGTTACTGGCACAAAAAGAGACATATATACCAATGGAACAGAACAGAGAACCCAGAAGTTGACCCAAGCCGTTATGATCAATTATTTGACAAAGGAGCCAAAAATATACAATGGAGTCAAGACAGTTTCTTCAATAAGTGGTGTTAAGAAAATTGGATAGATACAAGCAACAAATGAAACTAGACCACCAATTTACACCATACACAAAAATAAAGGCAAAATGGATAAAGTACCTACGTATATGTAAGACAGGATACCATAAAAATCTTAGTAGAATCCATAGGCAGCAAAATATCAGACATATATCATAGCGTTATGTTATCAGTACATCTCCTAGGACAATGGAATCTAAGAAGGAAGTAAACAAATAGGCCTACATCAAAATAAAAAGCTTCTGCACAGCCAAAGAACAATGAGGTAACATCTCACACTGTCATAATAGCTATCATCAATAAATCAACAAATAAAAAGTTCTGGAGAGGATGTTGAGAAAGAGAAATGTTCGTGCACTGCTGGTGGGAATGTAGAATGGTCCATCCACTGTGGAGAACAGTATGAAGTTTTCTCAAAAAATTAAAAATGGAACTGCCATTTGACCCAGCAATTCCACTTCGAAGAATATATCCTAAGAAATCAGAAACACTGATCAGAAAGAATATATGAATCCCTATGTTATATAGCAGCACTATTTACAATAGCTAAGATTTGGAAAGAGCCCAAGTGTGCCCATCAGCAGATGAGTGGATTAGCAAACTGTGGTACATCTACCCAATGGAATACTAAACTGCTGAAAAAAGAGGGAACTCTTAGCATTCGCTACAGCATGGATGGACATGGAGAGCATTATGCTAAGTGAAATAAGACAGAGAAAGATTAATATCACATGATCTCATTCATTTGTAGAACATAATGAACAACATAAACTGATGAACAAAAATAGATCCAGAGACTTAGAAGCATCAAACAGAATGTATGTAGATCCTCAGAGAAAAGGCGGGGAGGGGGTACAAGAGAGCAACCAAAGGACTTGTATGCATACATATAAGCATAACCAATGGACACAGAACGTAGGAGGTTGAGGGCATGTGCTCGGAGGTGAGAATCGCCAGGGAGAACTCAATGGGGAAAAGGAGACATATGTAATTCTTTAAACAATAAAGAATTTAATAAATAAAAAAATAAATAACTATAAACTAAGAAACAAAAAAAATAATCAGTTATCATGTCTCTATTTTCTCATATTCTCTTTTACTCTGTCAATCAAAAAATAAAATTAAACCTACTTTGATTTTTTCTTTATTGTTTAAAGTATTACAAATAGTATATATGTCTCCTTTTTATTCCCTAATTGACCTTCCCCCAGCCTCCCTTGCCCCCCAGCACATGCCCTCACCCTCCTCCCAGTGTCTTGTGTTCATAGGTTATGCTTATATGCATGCATACGAATCCTTTCGTTGATCCTTGGCCG
>JAAGEH010000015.1:19387237-19400181 GCA_011751065.1 Lasiurus cinereus | reverse complement strand
CCCCCGCCCTCCTCAACACTCTCCAGCCTTCCCGCTGTAATTTGACAGTCTGTTTGGTACATTATTGCCTCTGTATCTATCTTTATTTCCATCAGGTTATAATGTTCTTTATTCCTCCCCCTCCCCCTGCCACTGCTCCCCAATCCTCTCCAGACTACTTTGATTTTTAACATTAGTCCCCCTTTCCATGATGAGAATAAAATATACTGCTTAGCATAAAAGCTTATCTTAAAGACAATACAGGAAAATTGGGATGGAAGATAAACCTGTCATAAGCCATTATTAAACTCCAAAAGTTTCATAGAGTTTAAATTTCAATAGACTCTAAATCCCCTGGTTAAAATGAAGCTCTCGGTTGTTAACTGGGTTTTATAACAGGTTGGCAAGACTTGTTTGTCTAATAGTTTAAAGGTATTTGTATTCAGAGCTCCTTCCCCTTTCTATCTGCTGGATAGTGACTTATCCCAGGGCAGGGAGTATCTTTTATTTATCTCTTTTCCTTTTATTTATCTCTGTTTCTTTTTAAGTATTGATTTACCCTTCCAATATTCATTCAGCATCCTTTTTGTACTTGGCACTGTGCTAAGCACTACATACACTTGAAAAAACACTCTGCCTGATTCTAGTGCAGAAACCAAACTCTAAACCAACTGCTGCAATTTAAAACACAGTGTTTTTGTAGAAGTATGTGCAGAGTACTGTAAGAACATAGCACATAGCACACCATTGTGTATATTACATATGTTCAATATCCATTTATTAATTTTAATGTACTTAAAAGGAAGAAAAATTTAATTCAGTAGAGGGGCCGTGACATATAAAAGTTAGGGCACCAGGAGCCCAGAGGGTAGCACCAGTGAGGTTCATGGAAAAGGGTGGAGCCGAAACCGGTTTGGCTCAGTGGATAGTGTCAGCCTGCTGACTGAAAGGTCCCAGGTTCAATTCCTGTCAAGGGCATGTACCTTGGTTGCGGGCACATCTCAAGTGTGGGGCGTGCAAGAGGCAGCTGATCGATGTCTCTCTCTTATCGATGTTTCTAGCTCTCCATCCCTCTCCCTTCCTCTCTGTAAAAAATCAATAAAATGTATGTTTTAAAAAAGTGTGTGAACTGGCCCCCTCCAAAAGCTACACAACTTAGTCATTGACAGCCACTGAATCTAACCAATACTCTATACCAGGGCACAGGCAGCTGAATCCTCAGCAGGCATGAACATTGTAGGGTGGGTTGAAGAATCTCAAAAAAGAAACTATTGCATCACCCCAGTCTGATGCCCTCAGAGGAGTGTTCTCCACCTAAGAAAGATGATGTGTACAGTGTGAGAGAGGAACTTAAGACAGGGTTCCTGATGATTGTCCTTTCAGCTCTATCCTCAAAGCCACAAACTCCAGTTTCTCCCCTTATGACACTAGTCTGCTCTGCCCTCCCTTGCTCAGAGCACAAAGTAAGGGGTTGCAAACCAGATTTTACATGTCAGTACTTTAAGAGGGTGATTGTGTCTCTATTTCTCCCTGGTGGACAGAAATCTTGCTGGATTTCACAGTCTCATGTTATTTGGCTGTCTCTATCTCTCTCTCTTTTTTTTTAAATCCTCACTAGAGGAGCAGCAGTGGAACTCATGGAACTGCAATACCATCCCAACTGGGAAACAGGTGTGTAAAACAGAATAATAGAGGAAGTGAATGACTTTCACTACTGCACATTCTATTCTTTTTTCTTTATTTTTTTGTTTTTTTATTTTTTCACCTTTATTTAAAAAACTATTTTTTCTTTTTTCCTCAATTGATTTTACCTTTTTAATTATTACATTTTTATTTTCAACCAGTATTATTACTACTACTATTTTACTTTTTTGGGGAAAAAAGTGTCATTTTATTTTCTCTTTATTTTACTTTGGGATTAGAGTTCTACATTCTATTTTCATTTTTCCTTTAGCATCATTTTACTCTATATCAATTCTACCTTTATGCCATCACTCTCTTCCTAACTTTACCCTTTTATTCTCCTGTTTCTCTTACCCTTTCCTTACTTTAGATTTTCCCTATTCTTTCTTTTTATTTAGTTAAAATTTCACCCCACTTATATATCTAATTTCCAATCCCCTACCCAAGTCCATACACACCTCACTCTTCTCTGTCTTCACCATCCCAGATTGTTTTTCTCTCTATCCTTTTGTTGTTGTTTGCTTGAACATTGATTATATCATTTTTTATACTTTTTTGTGCGATTGTTTTTGCTTAATCTACTTGTTTTATTTTGCTTTTTTTTACTTTTTTTGTTTATTATTTATCTCTGTTTTCCCTAGCCTCCCTTGATATTAGTTGTTATTTGTAGTTTGAATTAATCTCCAGGTACTTGTTGCTGGCTTTTATTGGGATTAGTGGCTGTTCTATTGGAGTTTTCTCCTCATTTATATAATTTGTTCCACTTTTCTTTCTTATTCTCTTTTTTTTCTCTTACTTTCTTATTCTTTTTCTACTTCTTTTCCCCCGCTTTTTTTCCCTTCTTCCAATTTCATTTTGGCACTACTTTCTTTTCTTTTTTTCCTTATTTCTCTCTTCTTCTTTCTCTACTTTCCCCTAATTTGTCTCTCACTGATGGTCACCTTATCTGTGGTTACTAACATCATGAATACAAATCTGTTCAGTGTCTTGTGCATTGTACCTGGATGTGTTATATTTTGTGCCTTTAAATCAACACAGGAGAGAGAAATACATAACCAGACACCTGGAAAAGAGAAACCATGGGCAGACAAACAAACACTCTGCATATGAAAGAAAAGCAGGCATCATCAGAAAATGAAGTAAATAAAATAGAGGCAAACAACCTGCCAGAGAAATAATTCAGAGAAATGATCATAAGGTGGCTGAAAAGAATGAAAGACAAATGTGACAATATGAGTAAGAAAAAAGAGGAAATGAAGAAGGATCAAGAAGAAATGAAAAATTACATTGTTGCTGTAAAGAACTAAATAGATATTATCAAAAATAGACTAGAAGAAGTATAAGACAACATCAGTGAGATGGAAGACAAGGGAGGAAAAAATACCCAAGTACAGCAGCTTCTAGAAAAATAAAATTAAAAAGCAAGAGGAAAGCTTAAGGGAATTTTGGGATAACATGAGGGAAAAAAAAATCCACATAATAGGGGTTCCAAAAAGAGAGGAAATTGAGCAAAGAATAGAAAACATGTTTGAAGAAATAATGACAGAAAGCTTTCCTGATATAGGGAAGAAAAAACCCATACAACTACAAGAAGCTCACAGAGTCCCAAAGAAAATAAACCCCGAAAGAATGACACCAAGGCACAATATAATTAAATTGGCAAATACCAATGACAAAGTAAGAATGTTAAAAGCAGCCAGAGAGAGACAGAAAGTTACCTACAAAAGAACCCCCATCAGATTAGCAACTGATTTCTCAACAGAAACTCATCAGGCCAGAAGCGAATGGAATGAAATATACAAAGTCATGCAAAGGAAGGCTCTGAACCCAGCAAGGCTTTCAATCAAAATTGAAGGTGAAATCAAAAGCTTCACAGACAAAAAAGGAATAAGGGAATTTATTACCACCAAACCAGTAATGCAAGAAATGTTAAAGGGTCTGCTGAAAAAAAAATAGAAAAAGAAAGCAAAGAAGGAACACATGGGTAAAGAATAAAAACGGTGACAAATATCAATAATAATTTTAAATGTAAACGGATTAAATGCTCCAATCAAAAAACATAGGGTAACAGATTGGATAAGAAAACATGACCCATATATCTACTGTCTACAATAAACCCACCTCAGAAAAAATGATGCATACAGACTGAGGGTGTTTCAGGCAAATGGAAATGAAAAAAAAAGCTGGGGTTGCAATATTTATATCTGACATATTAGATCTCAAAATGAAAAACAACAAGAAATAAGGAAGTCCATCTCATAATACTAAAGGAAGCAATCCAACAAGAAGAAATAACTCTGGTAAACATATGCACCCAAAATAGGAGCACCTAAATACATAAAAAAACTCCTGGAAAATATCAAGGGAGAGATTGACAGCAATACAATCATAGTAGGAGACTTTAATACCCCACTTTCACCACTGGACAAATCCTCTAAACATAAAATCAGTAAAGAAACATAAAAAATAAATGATTACTAGCCCAGATGGAATTGACATCTTCAGAACATTTCACCCCAAAGCCAAAGAATATACATTCTTCTCAAGTGCACATGGGCCATTTTCAAAGATAGACCATATGTTAGGTCATAGGCAAAGTTTCTTCAAATTCAAGATGATAGAAATCATATCAAACATTTTCTCAGATCACAGTGGCATAAAACTGGAAATCAACTACAATAAAAACAATTCAAAGAAGTCAAACTCATGGAGACTAAATAGCATGCTATTAAACAGTTACTGGGTAACCAGAGAGATCAAGAAAGAAATAAAAACCATCATGGCAACAAATGACAATGAAAAACAACAATACAAAATCTCTGGGACACAGTGAAAGCAGACTTGAGAGGGAAGTTCATAGCTCTACAAGCCTACTGCAAGAAACAAGACACAATGGTAATAAATTAACTAACTCTACAACTCAAAGAGCTAGAAAGAGAGCAATAAGATAAGCCCAGTGTAACCAGAAGGAAGGAAATAGTAAAGATCAGAGCAGAGATAAACAACATAGAGACCAAAGAAACAATTCAAAAGATCAACAACAAATAAAAAGCTGGTGTTTTGAAAAGATGAACAAGATTGATGGACCTTTAGCCAGGCTCACCAAGAATCAAAACGAGAGGACCCAAACAAACAAAATCAGAAATGAAAGAGGAGACATAACAACAGATTCCTCCGAAATACAAAGGATTGTTAAAAAGGAATATGAACAACTGTATTCTAACAAAATGGACAACCTTTAGGAAATAGACATAGTCCTAAAAAATAGTACCTTCCAAAACTCAATCAGGAAGAATTTAAACATCTCAATAGGCCGATAACTATGGAAAAAATTGAAGCAGTCATAAAAAAGCTTCCAGCAAACAAAAGCCTGGGACTGGACAGCTACACAAGGGGTTTTGCCAAACATTCAAGAAAGAATTAAAACCCATCTTCCTCAGAGTATTCCAACAAATTCAAGAAAGAACACTTCCAAACACCTTCCATGAAGCCAGCATCACCCTTATACCAAAACCAGATAAAGACAACACAATAAAAGAGAATCACAAGCCAACATCCCTCATGAACATAGATGCCAAAGTCTTCAAAAAATTCTAGCAAATCGGATTCAGCAGTACATCAGAAACATCATACACCATGACCAAGTAGGATTTATCCCAGGGATGCAAGGATGGTACAATATCTGCAAATCAATAAACGTAGTACATCACATAAACAAATTAAGAGATAAAAGTCACATAGTCATAGCAATTGATGCAGAAAAGGCATTTGACAAAATCCAACATTCTTTCTGGATAAAAACTCTCAGCAAAGTGGGAATAGAAGATTCACACCTCAACATCATAAAAGACATACATGAAAAATCCACAGCTAACATCATACTTAATGGGCAAACACTAAAACCATTTCCCCTAAGAACAAGAACAAGACGGGGATGCCCACTCTCACCACTCCTGTTCGACATAGTACTGGAAATATTGGCCATTGCAATTAGACAAGAAGAAGAAATAAAAGGCATCCAAAGTGGAAAAGAAGAAGTAAAGCTGTCCTTATTTGCAGAGGTCATGATAGTGTACATAAAAAAAAAAAAACCCGAAAGACTCCATCCAAAAATAAGTATCATAATAAATGAATTTGGCAATGTAACAAAATATAAAATTAATGCTAAGAAATCTATGGCATTTCTATACACTAATAGTGAATATATAGAAAGAGAGACTAAAAAAGCAATCCCATTTACCATCGCGCGAGAAAAATTAAGATACCTAGGAATAAATGTAACTAAGGAGCTGAAAGACACAGAAAGCTACAGGAAACTGAAAAAAAGGGGTAGAGGAAGACATAAACAGATGAAATAGCATACCATGCTCATGGATTGGGAGATTAGACATCATTGAAATGTCTACACTACCCAAAGCAATCTATAGATTCAATGCACTACCCATTAAAATACATATGACATATTTCACAGACCTAGAAAGAACTCTCCAAAGATTCATGTGGACATAAAAATACCCCCAAAAGCCTCAGGAATCCTGACAAGGAAGAATAAAGTAGGTGAGATATCAATAGCAGATTTCAAGCTGTATTACAAAAATTGTGCTACAATGAACATAGGGGTGCACAAATTCTCAAAACGGCCTGGTACTGGCACAAGAACAGACACATAGACCGTTGGAATAGAATAGAGAATCCAGATATCTACCAAAACCACTATGCTCAATTAATATTTGACTAAGGAGGCATGAACATACAATGGAGTCAAGACAGTCTCTTCAATAAATGGTGTTGGGAAAATTGACAGATACATGCAAAAAAAATGAAACTAGACCACAACTTACACCATACATGAAAATAAATTCCAAATGGATACAGGATTTAAACATAAGAAGGGAAACCATAAAAAAATAATAGAGGAATCCACAGGCAACACAATCTCAGACATATGCCAAAGGAACTTCTTCACTGATATTTCTCCAAGGGCAATCTAAGCTAAAGAGAAAATAAACAAATGGGACTACATCAAAATAAAAAGCTTTTGCACAGCAAAATAAACCATCAACAAAACAAGAAAGCCCACTGCATGAGAGAACATATTTGCAAATGTTATTACTGATAAAAGTTTAATCTCCAACATCTACAGCCAACTTATACAACTTAATAAAAGGAAGATAAAGGATCCAATTAAAAAAATGGGCAATGAACCTAAATAGAATCTTTTCAAAAGAAGACCCAAGGAATGGCAAAAGAAACATGAAAACATGCTCAAAGTCACTAATTATCCAAGAGATGCAAATCAAAACGACAATGAGATACTATCTCACCCCCTTTCAGAATGACAATCATGAACAAATCAACAAATGACAAGTGTTGGTGAGGGTGTGGAGAAAAAGGAACCCTCGTGCACTGCTGGTGTGAATGCAGACTGGTGCAGCCAATGTGGAGAACAGTATGGAGTTTCCCAAAAAAAACTAAAAATGGAACTTCCATCTGACCCAGCAATTCCACCCTTAGGAATACATCCTAAGAAACCAGAAACACCAATCAGAAAGGGTTTGTGCACCCCTATGTTCATTGTATCACAATTTACAATAGCTAAGATTTGGAAACAGCCTAGGTGCCTGCCAGCAGATGAGTGGATCAGAAAACTATGGTACATCTACACAACAGAATACTATGCTGCCATAAAAAAGAAGAAAGTCTTACCATTTGCAGCAACCTGGATGGAACTGGAGAGCATAAGGTAAGTGAAACAAGCCAGTCAATGAAAAAAAATACTACGTGAACTCACTCATTTATGAATAATAAAGAACATTATAAACTGATGAACAAAAAGATAGATGCAGAGGCAGTAAAGCATAAAACAGATTTTCAAATTACAGCGAGAAGATTTGGGAGAGATGGGGTAGATAAGAGATCAACCAAAGGACTTGTATGCATGCATATAAGCATAACCAATGCACACAAGACACTGGGGAAGAATCCAAGATGGCAGCATAGGTAAACACCTACACTGCTGCCTCTCACAACAATTTCAAAACTACAACTCAAAGACAGAACGGACATCATCCAGAACCACAGGAAAGCTGGCTGAGTGGAAATTCTACAACTAGAAGGAAAAAGAGAGGTAAACGGAGACCCAGAGGAGCTGCAAAAAGCTGAGGTATGGAGATGCCAGTGTGGAGAGAGCGGATGCCTGAGAACCTGGCTGGCTTTCTCTGGAGGGAGGGAGAAGGAGACTCTCAAAGGCATTGAACCCCTTATCTTAGGACACTAAACGCCAGATTCAGCCGAAACTCATAGGGGCGGGGGCGGGGGGGAGTTTGGACTGTGAAAAGAGAAAAGTGCAGCAAAATTTAGGGGAGTTGCAAAAGATCAGAAGTGTGGTGGCATGCATGGCACTGCCCACAGAGGACCAACTGCTGATTGTGCCACTGGCTTTCAGGAGTGGGCAGGAGACAGATCCTCCCAACTGTGTCACTTCTAACTCCACTAAACCCTGGTTTCGGGTGAAACCCTGGGGACCAGACTCATATGGTCCTAGAGCACAGGGGAACCAGAGGGACTGCTCCAGCGATTACCCAGTCACGTGAGACTCAGGGGCCGTGGAGGGCGGGGCCGACTGGAAAGCAAGGTGGTCCCTTAAACCCTGAGACTCCACCCATCCCAAGCTCAAAAGAGAAGCTTTTGCAGTTTTGCAACTCTTGTATCATAAGGCTAAACCCAACACAGAAGTTCTCCAGGCGTAGTAAAAATGCCGAGACAAGGGAAGGGATCACAAACAAAAGAAATGGAGGAAAACAAATGACTGTATATAGAGTTCAAAACTACGCTTATAATGTTTTTCAAGAATATCCTAGAGCCGAGACCGGTTTGGCTCAATGGATAGAACGTCAGCCTGCGGACTGAAAGGTCCCAGGTTCGATTCCAGTCGGGGGCATGTACCTTGCTTGTGGGCACATCTCCAGTGTGGGGCGTGCAGGAAGCACCAGATCAATGTCTCTCTCTCATGGATGTTTCTGACTTTCTATCCCTCTCCCTTCCTCTCTGTAAAAAATCAATAAAATATATATTAAAAAATATATATCCTAGAAAAGTTGGATAAAGTTAGTGATACCCAAGAGGAGATGAAAAAGGACCAACTGGAAATTAAAAAGGACCAACTAGAGATAAAAAAAGGACCATCTATAAATTAAACATGCACTGACTGAAATAAAAAGTATTATATAGGGTCCTAATAGCAGACTAGAGAAAGGCAAAAATCAAGTCAAAAATTTGAAATATAAAGAAGCAGAAAACACTCAACTGGAAAAGCAAGAAGAGAAAAGAATCCAAAAATGAGAGGATAATGTAAGGAGCCTCTGGGACAGTTTCAACCATACCAACATCTGAATTGTGGGGGTGCCAGAAGAAGACAGAGAGCAAGATACTGAAAACCTATTTAAAGAAATAATGACTGAAAACTTCCCACATCTGGTAAAAGAAATAGACTTACAAGTCCAGGAAGCACACAGAACCCCAAATAAAAGGAATCCAAAGAGGACTACACCAAGACACATCATAATTAAAATACCAAGAGCAAAAGACAAAGAGAGAATATTAAAAGCAGCAAGAAATAAACAATTCATTACCTACAAGGGAGCACTCATACAACTGTCAGCTGATTTCTCAACAGAAACGATGCAAGCCAGACAAGAATGGCAAGAAAAATTCAACGTGATGAATAGCAAGAACCTACAACCAAGAATATTCTATCCAGCAAAGCTATCATTCAGAATTGAAGGGCAGATAAAGAGCTTCACAGATAAGAAAAATCTAAAGGAGTTCATCAACTCCAAACCAGTATTATATGAAATGCTGACAGGTACTCTTTTAAAAGAGGAACAAGAAAAAGGTAAAAGACAAAAAATTGGAGGAATCCAAGATGGCGGCATAGGTAAACACCTACACTGCTGCCTTGCACAACAATTTCAAAACTACAACTAAAAGACAGAACGGACATCATCCAGAACCACAGGAAAGCTGGCTGAGTGGAAATTCTACAACTAGAGGGAAAGAGAGGGGCTCACGGAGAACCAGAGGAGCTGCAAACAGCTGAGGTACGGAGACGCATGCGAGGTGAGAGCGGGTGCCGGAGTACCTGGCTGGCTTTCTCTGGCGGGAGGGAACTGGAGACTCTCAAAGGCATTGAACCCCTTATCCTACGACACTAAACCCCAGATCCAGCCGAAAATCATACGGGGGGAGTTTGGACTGTGAAAAGGGAGAAGTGCACGGAAATTTAGGGGGGTCGCAAAAGATCAAAGTCTGGTGGCGCGCATGGCACTGCGCGCAGGACAGACTGCTGATTGTGCTGCTGGCTTTCGCTTGTGAGCGGGAGACAGACCCTCCCAACTCTGCCACTTCTAACTTCACTAAACCCCTGTTTCGGACGAAACCCTGAAGACCTATACTCGTGTGGTCCTGATGTGCAGGGGAGCCGGAAAGGCAGCGGTTAGAGGCACTGCAGGCGCTCACACAAGGACGGCTCCAGCCATTACCCAGTCACGTGAGACTCAGGGCCCGTGGAGGGCGGGGCCGACTGGAAGGCAAGGCAGTCCCTTAAGCCCTGAGACTCCACCCCTCCCAAGCTCAACAGAGGCTTCTACGGCTTTGCACCTCTGGTATCATAAAGCTGAATTCAACACAGAAGTTTCCCCAGCATAGTGAAAATGCCGAGACAAGGGAAGGGATTACAAACAAAAGAAATGGAGGGAAAAAAATGACTGGATATAGAGTTCAAAACCACGCTTATAAGGTTTTTCAAGAATATGCTAGAAAAGTTGGATAAATTTAGTGAGACCCAAGAGGAGATGAAAAAGGACCAACTAGAGACACCGACTGAAATAAAAAAAATATTATACAGAGTCCTAACAGCAGACTAAAGGATGGCAAGAATCAAGTCAAAAATTTGAAATATAAAGAAGCAGAAAACATTCAACTGGAAAAACAAGAAGAGAAAAGAATCCAAAAATGTGAAGATAATGTAAGGAGCCTCTGGGACAGCTTCAAGCGTACCAACATCAGAATTGTGGGGGTGCCAGAAGAAGAGAGATAGCAAGATACTGAAAACCTATTTAAAGAAATAATGACTGAAAACGTCCCACATCTGGTAAAAGAAATAGACTTACAAGTCCAGGAAGCACACAGAACCCCAAATAAAAGGAATCCAAAGAGGACCAAACCAAGACACATCATAATTAAAATACCAAGAGCAAAAGACAAAGAGAGAATATTAAAAGCAGCAAGAGAAAAACAGTTCATTACCTACAAGGGAGCACCCATACGACTGTCAGCTGATTTCGCAACAGAAACTATGCAGGCCAGAAGGGAGTGGCAAGAAATATTCAACGTGATGAACAGCAAGAACCTACAACCAAAAATAATCTATCCAGCAAAGATATCATTCAGAATTGAAGGGCAGATAAAGAGCTTCACAGATAAGAAAAATCTAAAGGAGTTCATCAACTCCAAACCAGTATTATATGAAATGCTGAAAGGTACTCTTTTAGAAGAGGAAGAAGAAAAAGGTAAAAGACAAAAAAATATGAACAACAAATACATGTCTATCAACAAGTGAATCTAAAAATTAAGTGAATTAAAATTTGATCAACAGAATAAACTGGTGAATATAATAGAATCAGGAGCACAGAAAAGGAGTAGACTGATAATTCTCAGGAAGACAAAAATCATAAAGCATCAAACAGACTGTGAAATTACAGCAGAAAGATTAAAGTTAGGTGAGGTAGATAAGTGATCAATCAAAGGACTTGTATGCATGCATATAAGCATAACCAATGATCACATACACAGGGGGGGTCGGGGTATGCCTGTGAGGGAGGGGGGGCAATGGGGTGATACGTATAAAAATTAATAAAAAAATTAAAAAAGACAAAAGATTATGAATAACAAATACATATCAACAAGTGAATCTAAAAATTAAGTGAATTAAAAATTTGATCAACAGAATAAACTGGTGAATATAATAGAATCAGGAGCACAGAAAGGGAGTGGACTGACAATTCTCAGGTGGAAAGGGGTAAGGGGTGTACAGGGAGAGACTGGACAAAAATCATACACCTACGGATGAGGTCAATGGGAGGGAGGTAAGGGTAGAGGGAAGGGTGGGAGCTGGGTAGAGGGGAGCTATGGAGGGGAAAAAAGAGAAACAAAAGTAATGATCTGAATAATAAAGATTTAATGAAAAATAAAAAAGACATTGGGGGTAAGGGAAATATTGGGAGTGGGGAGGGCAGTGGGAAGATATGTATTAAAAAAATCCTCACTAGAGGATATGTTTCTATTGATTTTTTAGAGAGTGGAAGAGAGACTGAAAGACAGAAGAAATATCGATGTGAGAGAAGCCCTGAAGTACATGCCCTTGACTATATTCAAACCTAGAATCCTTCAGTTTGCAGGCCAACACTCTACCACTGAGCCAAACGAACTTGGACTATTTGGGTGTCTTTTTCTAGATTTGGTGCTATGGTTTGGGTAGCCCAGAATGGGATTGAGACTACACATTCCTCCAGGGAACCTTTGAACCTGAAATATGCGTCCAGAATCTCAGCTGCCTCCCATGGGATTAGGATAACCCTTTTCATGTCTCTACCCTTCCTACCAATCTCAATGTGTCTTTTTCTATTAATCCATGGTTAAAAGACTTCTGTTAAGTTATTCTTTAGTTGTGTTCAGGTTGACTTTTCTTTATTTTAATTGTAATTCTAGTTTGGTCTTGGAAGGAAGTGACTTCCATCTACTTTGTTGGCATCTTGGATCTCCCACAGAGAGAGATCTTTCTTTCTTTCTTTCTTTCTTTCTTTCTTTCTTTCTTTCTTTCTTTCTTTCTTCCTCTCTCTCTCTCTCTCCCTTTCTTTTTTCCTTCCTTCCTTCCTTCCTTCCTTCTGTTCTTTCTTAAAATATATTTTTATTAATTTCAGACAGAAATGGAGAGGGAAAGAGAGATATAAACATCAATGATGAGCAATAATCATTGATCAGCTACCTTCTGAATGTCCCCAACTGTGGATCAAACCCTCAACCCAGGCATGTGTCCTTGATCAGAATCAAACCCAGGACATGCATACAAGTCCTTTGGGTGATCTCTTATCTAACCCACCTCTCCCTCCTCAGCTAGTGCTTATTTATTGATGAGAAGAGAGAGAGAGAGAGAGAGAGAGAGAGAGAGAGAGAGAGAGAGAGAGAGAGAGAGAGAGAGAGAGAGAGAGAGAGAGAGAGAGAGA
>JAAGEH010000015.1:19292153-19387227 GCA_011751065.1 Lasiurus cinereus | reverse complement strand
AGAGAGAGAGAGAGAGAGAGAGAGAGAGAGAGAGAGAGAGAGAGAGATTTGTTGTTCCACTTTGCTGTGCATTCATTGGTTGATTCTTATATGTGCATTGACCGGGGATTGAGCCTGCTACCTTGGCGTATCAAGACAATGCTCTAAACAACTGAGCTAACTGGCAAGAATGACAATTATTGGTATTTTTATAGTAATTGCCTTGAATCTATGGATTTCTTTGGGTAATATGGACATTTTAACAATGGTCATTCTTCTTATTCATGTGCATAGTATATGCCTCCATTTATTTGTATCTTCTTCAATTTCTTTCTTCAGTGTTTTATAATTTTATGAATACAGCTCTTTTATCTCCTTTTATTTTCAATTTATTCCTACATGTTTAATTTATTAATGTAATTGTAAATGAAATTGTTTTCTTAGTTTCCCTTTTTTATACTTTATTACTGTTGTATAAAATGCAGCCAATTTCTGGATACTTTTTTGTGTCCAGCTACTTTTCTGAATTCATTTATTAGTTGTTGCAGTTTTTTTGGTAGAGTATTCATTATTCTGTATATACAGTATCATGTCATTTGCAAGTATTGACAGTTTTTCTTCTTCCTTTTTAATTTGGATGGCTTTTATTTCTTCTTCTTGTCTGCTTGTTATGGCTAGGACTTCCAGTAATATGTTGAACTAGAAGCCCGTTGCATGAAGAGACTCATGCAATAGGCCTTCCTCCCCTTGCCTTCCAGCACCGGTTTTCCTCCGGTACCCGGGACCCAGGCCTTTGCTCTGGTCAGAGTCTGCCTTCTTTGTCTTTGCTGCAGACTCAGGCAGGAATCTGCCTTCTTCATCTTCGCTGCAGATTCTGGAGTCTGCAGTCTTGTCCTGTAGATCCTTTCACCACCACTCGCCTTGCCCTCCCTCTCATAGCAGGCACCTTGCTCCCCTTGGCCACTCTGAGCCTGTAACAGCTGGGTGGCCACCATCTTTAGCCTTCTAATTTGCATACTCACTCTGATTGGCTGTGGGCATAGCAGAGGTACAGTCAATTTACATGTTTGCCTATTATTAGGTAAGATAAGAGTGATGTGAGCAGAGGAGGTAAGTGTACCTCCTACCAACTCTGCTGCCAACTAAGGTCCTTTCCTCTATTTTTGCCAACTGTGAAGAACTGCCATAACTTCCTGTGGTTCCAAGTAATTTTCAAACTCACTGGTTCTCATAGTCTAGTAGAGGATATCCTGATGTTTGCCTTTTAGGTTCCTTGTGTTCTCTTATTTCTATACTGGAGGCCTCGTGCACTGAGGGTCCTTAGCCTGGCTCATGCCCTCTTGCAGTCTGGGAGCTCTCTCTCCTTACCGCCCGCCTGCTCACTGTTCCTTACCGCTCAGCTTGCTGCTCCTTAGCGCTGCCACAGAGGCTGGAGAGGCTCCCGCCACCACTGCTCACCAGCCATAAGCCTGGCTTCTGGCTGAGTGGTGTCCCCCTGTAGGAATGCACTGACCATCAGGAGGCAGCTCCTGTATTGAAACTTTGCCCCTGGTGGTCAGGGCACATTATAGTGACCAGACATTCTGGCCATTCCATCACATTGGTCCCTTAGAATTTTATTACATAGATTGTTGTGGGTTTTCTGAAGATCCATTCTGTAGAGATCAGACTCCTTTTCTACCTGTGGCTCCCCCACTTGACTGTTGTCATCCTCTACTATGGGACAGAAATCTTCATGTACATGCACCCATACTCTAAATTTACCCACAATGAAGATAATATCATTTTAGTATTGTATAGAGGCAGTAAAAGCCATGTTGAACCCATTCATTTATATTCTGAGGAACATGGATATGAAAGACGCCCTAATGAAAATGGTCAAAGGAAGGATAATGGTCTGATGAACTTAGATATCTTGTTCAACATCTTTTTTATTCTATGAATCACCAATCCTTTGCTCTTTTACAATTGCCCACAAAGCAAAGTTAAATAAAAGATAAACCTATTTCAGACCCAATAAAATGGATATCAGTTGTTGTCATGACAGCTTCATTTTTAAAACATGAATCCTAAAGATGCCCATGCCCTATTTAATCTAGGAAATTGGCTTTCTCTAATTCCCAGAAAGTTGGTCTGGCTTATTCAGTACTGCCAGAGTTGAATGGGTAGTAGTAGCATGGGATTGAATTCTGCATAGGTGGAAAACATATACAACATAAAGAGTATATGTTTATATATTGAAAACAACAGGAAAACCAAGTTGGCAAGTTAAATCAACATGCCTAAGGAAAAGTGGAATTTCAGACACTTGGTGGAACTCATATACTATCAAGAAAGGCAAATCCAAAGGGTAAGGGTCAGAGATTAATTTAAGGATCCCAAAGAAATGCAGGGTGGGTCACAGGAACTAAGTAGTTAAAATAGAAAGAAGATTGAAATAGGTTGATTTAAAAGAGCAGGTTAGTGTAGACCCCTTTTTAAAAACTTCACAAATCACTTGGGTTATCTTGATAAAACACAGATTCTGATTCAGTAGGTCAGGGTTAAATAGAAAATTCTGGATTTCTAGCAAGGTCCCACGTGATTCTACTGCTGCTAAGATGTGAACCACACATTTGAGTACCAAGAATGAGTGTGGACTATCCCATCTTCAAAACACTGATATGGTAATGAGGATGGGGATGGGCAATGAAATGTTTACATACATAAAAACACATAGAAGTACTTAAACAATTAGACCTCAGACCCATCTGAGGTCTAATTATTTTAAAATCTTTATACTTTTCTCTAACACTGAAAATAAAGTTTTTCACAAAGAAAATATTTCTGTCCTGGATATCATTCAGTACTCTATAGCTTGCATGACATTACTCAATGATGCTTTTATTAATCCTTAATGAGCTGTTTTCATATTCCATACTCACAGAAAAACTCTGAAATGGGTAAAGCAATATTAGCCCCATTTTCAGAGTAGAAAAGAAACTTTGAGAAGTCCAATGACTCATTAAAAGTTACTATTTACAGTCTGGTGTCTTCATTATAAATCCAGTGTAACGTCCATCAGGCATCTAAGATTGTATTGTAAAGTAAATTGTCGTAAAGTAAATTCCTGATTACCATTCATTTTGGTAACATGTTTAATAATTCTCATCTAATAGGTGAAGGAATTCTTAAGGGCCATCGAGTGAAATTCTAAACTGAGAAATATGCAATCTGCATAAGGAGTATATTACTTATTTCAACCCACATACTAAGAGGGTCATCATGTGTAGGAATGCTTCCTTTCTTGTTAATTTCTGTTATCAGTCTTTGAAACACTTTTTTTCCCACAGAGCATGAATTATTTTGCTTACCAGTCTACATATTAAGCTCCACCTCAATTTAAATCTTGAACTTAGACAAAGGGTATATAAGAAACTCTAAATATGTTTGTGATTCAATATCAGGACATACAACTTCTATCTCATTTAACTTTGTCTCCCAGTTGACCTCTACTACTTTTCTTCTGACTAGTTCTTTAAGTCACCATCAACTGCCTAGTCATATAGGTCCTCTAGGACTCACAAGCAGCTTTACTCTTGCAAGCAATGTTCCCACTAACCTTTCAGATATTAGAATCCTACCTGACTTGGAGTAAAACTTTCTTATGTCAAAATTCCTGAGTGATGATGCCTGCCTAGACTACTGAGTACTAAACTGACACCATCAATCAATTTCTAATCACCATGCCCCATTAACATGTCTGGATAAATTTCTACTATTACTAAAGTCCTGATTCTAAAACTGCTGGTCTATATCTTCTATTTGCTGAATCATGATTGCCTCAATTATGTCTTGCCTGCAACGTCTTATCTCATATCACTACTTAGAATTGAGGTAGAATCATTACATGCTGTATTTGGAGTACAGTTCCAGATAATAAGGAGGAACATCGATAATGAATCAAGGAAGTGAGTTCAAAGACATCTTATTGAGTTGGCCTCAACTACGTGAGACTGCTTAATTCTATTAAATTTCTTCAATAAGTTGTATAAACTCAGTCCCAGTCATGAGTGAAAACAAGGGGGATGAATTTAGACAACATCTTCTATCCTCCAATAAACAAAAGTTCACACATTCACCCAGTTCTTCATGCTTATAGGTTGTACACATGTAGGTATCAGGGATAGTCTCACAGTAGTACTCACTAGTAAATATCAGCCCAAGAATAGAGAGGCATACAATGAGGGTATGAGGTAAGGTATTCTCAGATTGCACCCACATAAAGCATTTAAACCCCACACAACTGATAATCATAGTGACAGCTGGAATAATGTACAGGTGAAGCCAAGTTGTACAAAAGAGTTTAATATATTCCAACACCTAAGGATAGTCTTTTCTCCCTTTGCCTGATTCACCCAAATGCCTGAGTATTGTTTAAAGTCATTTCTTTTTGTTGTTACATTTTTAATTAGCCTATATCAAGTCATGCCAAATCTCTGTGTGTTAAGGTAGTAGCTGGTTACAAATGACAATAGGAAAAATCAAATTCAAGATTTCAGAATAAATATGTGTAACTTCTTAGTTGATTTATTTTCTTTTTAGAAAATATAGAATCTGTCTTGTTACACTCCCATCCCAACTACATGCCAAGTAGAACAAATGTGGAGAAGTTGTCCTGTTTTCTGTACAGTTAAGAAATGGGAAGTGAAATTTGTGTTTACACTGATAGCAATGTTAAAACAGCTCATGCAACATTGCCTTATGAAGTATAACAGAGACATAAACACTATCCTTTAAAAGATTCTTTTAGAAGAAATGCATGAATTGAATCATTTGCTGAAGTACTGTTTGAACAGATGGTGTGATTAACAGCTAACATGTAAGCCATCTTGGGAACTTAAGGAAAAGTAAACAAGTGGAACTGAAAAAAATTACTTTATTCCCTCGAAAGATTCATTCATTTCATCGAAAAAATTAGAAAGTCTGTGTTTTGAAGGCTATTTCCTTGGAGGATGTTAGGAGAATGGGGAGGAGAGTTTCTTTAGAGCAAGACCATAGCTAGTCTGAGTTGAGTTCTGAATTTTTCTACTAAAGAATGAGATGGGTTTGAGGAGCCAAGACCCTCAGCATAGTGGATCCTTTGATGCACTTCGGACACTCTTCATTCCTGTTTGTCCTGAAAAGCCTTATTTATCCATGGGAAGAGAAGGGAGTTAAGATATAGGAACCAGTTATGTAACAGGCACAATGCTAGGAACATTACATGCACTCTTTCCTCCAAAGCTAGCTCACAATGGCCCTGGGAGTCGCGCTATGAGGCAAAATTTCCCATATTGTGGAGCTGCTATGGAAACCCTGGCCTGTTGAGTTTCAAAACTCGTAGGAGATACAGATTATTACAGAGGGAAGAGCATTGACCAGGTTGTCTGGAGACATGGGTAGAAAAGTCTCCTCTGCTCGAAGATGTCTTAGGGACAGCAGCTGTTACTGATTATGCAATTATTTTTCCAGCTTTACAATGTGGACACTGTTTTAAATGGGATCCAAGGTCCTCATATGGATATTAAAATGGTATCAGAATAGTAAGTTGGCTTCCCCAGCTCTATATCTAACCTTTGTCAACCGATATAAAAAATGTTGATACAGTGGTGCAGCTCTAGCCATTGTCACCCACTTGAACAAATCTCCAAGACTGGCTGACCTTTTGCAGAGCTTGCTCCCTACTGCCTTCACCATAGCACACTCAATTAGTGATGTCCAACCACAGGTTGTCCTAGTCTTCTTTCGTTTGCATAATATTTATTGAATGTGTAGCAATATTCTAAGCACTGTTATAGCTACTGTGGAAAAAAATGGTGAGCAAGAAAGACACAGTGTCTCTCCTTCCAATGTTAGACCCAGTAGTGGAGACACACAAGTGAACAAATAATTAAGATTAGATAGGGGGATATGAGCATAAAAAAAGGAATGAGAGTTCTACCTGAGGAATCAAATATACTACCCTATTGTAGCTATGTTGACCCCAAGCTAAATACATTTTTTATCAATCATCCAGATATTTAGAATAATCCAGGTGATTCTTTCAGATTTGCTTGCCTTTTATCCTGGCATTTGGTATCACTTAGATCTACATGTTGGTTTCCTAGATCATTTATAGCTAAAAACTGTAAGGGAAGCAATGAAATCTTTTGTTTCCAAAGATCTAGAGAATCAATTGTGTTGGAAAGCAACTTTAGTGTTACTAATGCAAAAATAAACTCCTCCTCTTAGACAGGTTCTTGTAAATATGTCTGAACTCTTTCACATGAAGAACCTTCTGATTGCTTCTCAGGAATCTAATCCTGGAGTCTTTGAAATAGTTTCCCTTTGCAACTTTGAAAGCTTTGATACTGTTTTCCCTGGCAGGTGTGGTTCCACCTCCTTCCCTGGACTTTTTAATAAATGGGTTTGGGAGTGTTTCTCTCCATATTTAGTAAAGGAACTCCTGCTTTTTAGTTATATTTGGAATTCACTTCAGGTCCCTTCTAGATGGACAGGAAAAATCTACTGCATATTCTGCATTGATACATGACATTGCTCAGCCCAAGAAATCATTCCTGGGATAGAATTATACATTGGAACATTGCTCCAGATCAATAGAAGGAACGAATTTTAGTTATACATCAGATTCTTGTCTTACTAATTTGTACCTTACTTATTCAAATGTTACCCATCATACCACTACCCAACTGTGTTTTTCCTACAGGCAACAATCATGGCTTGGTTTTTCTGAGATGTTACTTGCCTAGTACCAATGCATTGCATGTAGGAAGTGCTCGTTCAATATTGAGTCAATGTCCAAACTCCTAACATTATTTTATTGTGCTCTCAATCATATTTTATTGTCACATAAAGTCTGCCATAAATAATTCTCAAAAGCAACTATTTGCATTATTTGCCACATGTCATCAATATTGTTTTATCATTTTACCAAGTGGTAAAAATATACACTCTAAATTGCTTTATTCAGAGGACTTTCAGGTTCTTAAATCATTATATTTTTTCATCCCCAGTAATTTCTCACAAAAGTTAACTTCTGACTTTACTGACAATACGATTCTCTTAGCAGAGAAAGGATTAGCACAATATCATAGGATAACAAATGGAAATAAAGTACTGCAATAATTTCTTCTAAGTCCATAATGATTTTACTTTGAGTTGTTCCATTTAGTTTCCATGAAAATCTTTATATTGAATTGGCTTTTGTTTAAAAAAATCAAATATGATTCACCATGTTCTTTGATGGTCTTTATATTTCTCATAAGAAACCAGCCATACTGAAATCATAGAGTAAGAAGAGTCGTGAATGATTTTTTCTAGTGCATGAGAAAATGCTTGATGTGAGAAAGCAGGTCTCAACATTGTCTATAGTGTAATCTAATGACTGAAAAGTATTAGGCATAAAAATAGGGAACCAAATATTGTTAATGGTCATGACTAAACAGTGGGTTTTTTATGGTTTTAGTTCAATTACCTATAGTTTTCTGTGGTTTTCATTTTTTCTGTTTTGATTAGGAAATATTTATTAAAAGTTATTATTATTTAGTTAAATCCATAGACTTTACAGAAGAGAAAACTAAATCCAGGCTGTTCTGGCAAAACGCGGACACAAAAATCAGACCTCAGGACTTTTAGACTAAGTTGTTTTTTGAATTCAAGTTTTGGAAAGACATAAACTTAGAAATTTATTTTTCAACTAATCTAAAAGTTGCATAAAATAAGAATTCTATGAGTTTAAAAACCCAGTAGTCATTCTAAAATGAAATACGGAAATGTGTGTGTGTGTTTTTGTTGTGTTATTTACAGAAACAGTTAGTGGACTAAATTTGACACTCATGCTGTAATTTAGCAGTTAATGATCTAGAAGGGATGGTAATTATTCTTGAAATCATATTGTCTAGTGTGGACATCACTTTACCATCTTGCACTGGCTTTTTGCATTGTACTAATTAGAGACCACCCCATACCCTATAGGTCACTGCAAAAAGTTGTTCCTTAGACATATACAGGTGGCTGTGAAGGCAACAAGTGTGTTATATGTTATTGTTTTTTTTATAGAGAAGAAGGGAGAAGGATAGAGAGTTAGAAACATCGATGAGAGAGAAACATCGATCAGCTCCTCCTGCACACTTCCTACTGGGGATATACTCGCAACCAAGGTATGTGCCCTTGACCAAAATCGAACCTGGGACCCTTAAGTCTGCAGGCTGACACTCTATCCACTAAGCCAAATGGGTTAGGGCTAGGGAAATGTGATTTTGCATGCACAATGAATACTAGACTTTGATTCTTTTTCAGTGGAATAGTCATTTGGACTCATAATTTTGCATGCATTCTATTTGACCTACTTTTTAGTTACTCCTTTCAGTCATCTGCTCTTCCCAAGTGCTCATTGAAAACAGTAGGTTCAATCATCCAGTGATGGTTATATCTGGTGCAAACGACTAGTCTGTTTTGGAAAATGACTGGCAATGTATCCAGATATGAGTTAGTTTCATTTAAAGAAATCTGAACTTTTACATTATGGGTGCTAATTCCTGCTAATTGCTATCACCTCATAATTAGATTGACAAAAATTTCACTCCAGGATCAGGGGATATGAAAACTGGCAGGCTTAAAAAGCAGTCTTTCAGAGGAATATGAGTACGGTGGTTGTGAGGTTAACAGGATGTTTCCAGGCCATAATTCTATGATGTATTCAGAGAACACAAAGAATCACAAAGGAGTGCTATTAGACAAGACCTGTGTATGTCTAAGGAACAACTTTTTGCATTGACCTATAGGGTATGGGGTGGTCTCTAATTAGTACAATGCAAAAAGCCAGTGCAAGATGGTAAGGTGAGGTCCACGCTAGACAATATGATTTCAAGAATAATCACCATCCCTTCTAGATCATTAACTGCTAAATTACAGCATGAGTGTTCAATTTAGTCCACTGACTGTTTCTGTAAATAAAGTTTTATTACAGTACAGCCTTTTCCGTTTGTTTTCATAATCAATGTTATTGCTTTTGTACTACAATGAAGAGCTGAGTACTTGCAACAAAGACCTATGGCCTGAAAAATCTAAAATATTACTAATTATAGAAAAACTTGGCAGAAACTTATTCTAGATCATAAAATAGAAGCATTAGAAGAAATAATCCTGGGGTAGAAAAAGGCAGGATAAAAGGGGGTTAAATAAATCCCAGCCCATAGTGTTTAAAGCTTAGTAATGAAAGAGCATAATAAAGAGAAGGTTAGGTGAAAACTATTCCCAGACTAAAATATGCACATATGAAGTTATTTCTACAAGGGTGATTTGCAAACATCTGTAGCTGATGTTAGCAAACTACAGCCTGCCAGTCTAATCTGGCCAACCATGTGTGTTTATAATTTATGTTTTATTGAAACAATCTTATCAATGTTTATATATTTTCTATGGCTGTGGAATTATTACAAAGAAAACTTTAGTAACAGGCTAAGACATTTATCTCTTCATTTTTCCTCAAGCTCTCTCCCCTTCTGGTATTTCCCAATAGAAACATCCATGAGAGAGAAACATCGATCAGCCGCCTCCTGCACGCCCCCCACTGGGGATGTGCCCACAAGGAAGATACATGCCCTTGACCAGAATCGAACCTGGGACACTTCAGTCTGCAGGCCGATGCTCTATCCATTGAGCCAAACCGGTTTTGGCATTGTTCAACATTTTAATCAAATTATTTAGATGGAAGCCCAAAAGACAAATTTGTCAAATTTTTGGTGACATGGAAAAATTATGAAGTGTTTAGGTAAAGTTTTGGGTGCCAGAATTTGCATTAAAAAAGACCTCAGTCAAAGGAAACTCTGAGTTAAACTAAACAAGATGAAGCAAAGAGTAATGTTGAATCTTTTTAAAAAAATATATTTTATTGATTTTTTACAGAGAGGAAGGGAGAGAGATAGAAAGTCAGAAACATCGATGAGAGAGAGACATCGATCAGCTGTCTCCTGCACACCCCACAGTGGAGATGTGCCCGAAAGCAAGGTACATGCCCTTGAGCGGAATCGAACCCGGGACCTTTCAGTCCGCAAGCCAACGCTCTATCCACTGAGTCAAACCGGTCTCGGCTAATGCTGAATCTTGATATTAAAAGAAAATCAGTTGTACAGGAAAAGGAAGTGAACTAATTATTTTAAGCAGTTTGTGGGAGGGAAATAAGGGATAGTGGTCTTACTTCCTTGCTAACCATAATTATACTAAAAGCAGCTGGCTAGCCTGGCCAGTGTATCTCAGTGGTTGAGTTGTAGTTCAGTGGTTGAGTGTCAGCCTATGAATTAGGAGGTCACAGTTTGATTACCAGTTAGGGCACATATCCAGGTTGCAGGCTTGATCCCTATTAGGGGGCGTGCAGGAGGCAGCCAATCAAAGATTCTCATTGACGTTTCTATCTCTTTTTCTCCCTTCCTCTCTGAAATCAATAAAAATACATATATTTTTAAAGTAGCTTGCTATTGTAGGATGACTTAGTACAAGAATGCTGCCACAATTTATAGTTTCTTCATGTTGCACACTGGTCATTCCATGCACTCAGGAGGATGTCTAGTTCAAAGGTCCATTCTTCAAGAAGAATTTGTACATAAATCAAGTATATTCACAGGATTAGATCTTACTTTTTGGTTGAGAAGCCTTTATATCAACTATATCAACTAAGAAACTAAAGGGTTTTCTGGGACATAAAACTTTCAATGGTAAAAGAGAAAATCTAGAACAAACCAGGATGATTGGTCAATCTACACTATACTTCAGTCACTTATACTGTATCTCCTATCTACTCAACAAACAGTTCCCTCTTTCTAGAACTCTCTTTCCCCAAATTTTCATATAATTCCTTTGTGTGACTTTTATCTCAATTCAAACATCACCTTCCTTAAAATAAAACATCTATGATAATAATCTTGTTCTACCACTCTTTCTCATATTACCATTTTATTTTCTTCATAACAGTTGCTATTTTCTGAATTACTTTGTTACTTGTTTCTGCCCATCTTATAAAATAGAATATGAATTAAATAAGAAGAGAAAGCTTGTCTGTTTTTCCCCTGAGCAACTTGAACAGATCTGGACTTATAGTAAGAACT
The DNA here is from genome assembly GCA_011751065.1 of Lasiurus cinereus. Lineage (NCBI taxonomy): Eukaryota > Metazoa > Chordata > Mammalia > Chiroptera > Vespertilionidae > Lasiurus > Lasiurus cinereus. Next base: position 19,376,125 of record JAAGEH010000015.1, on the reverse strand, counting down.
CAATAAATATTTGTTGAACAGATAAACAAATGAATGATTTTGTATGGCTATGAAGCCTATAGATTGAATCCTCCCATATAAACATGAATAATCACTGAGGAAAAAAAAATCTATAAGATACTTAGGAAACGTTCAGATTAGGCTTCACAGATCAGTATATTATAGGGTTAGACCTAGTAGATTCCGATTACAAGGCAAGAAACTTACTCTCAATTAGGCCCTATGAGATCACTATGTAAGGACTGTATACAACCAGGAGAGCTGAATCTGGGCTTTTTGTATGTTCTATGCTGTTCTTCTACAGAAAAAAAATATTTTTATCTTAAATCTCTTATAAGTCTTTATCTCTGATCATGTTATCATTGGAGACTTTAAGAAATTTGGAATTAAAAGATTCTAAAAATATACATATATCTATGGTATCACAGCCAACTTCTCTTTTAGAAATATTGGCTATAGAACTTCTTTCTATTATGAACTCTCAGATGATGTGGTTATTTTCTCCAAAGAACCCTATCCATTCCATCAAAATTAAGTCTATAACATCATTTCCCCTCAATGTTTCTTTCACATTGTAAGAAATGAAATTGTCAACAAGGCAAATCCCAAATATATCACATGTCCAGCTTTTAGCAGAATAACACCTCCATCAGAAACTGGAAAACTAAAAACTTCTATTTCTACTGTAGCTTGCCTCTATAAGAGTTTTATAATCTTCATTAAGGAAGAATCAACCATATCCTCCATGAAGTATTTCCTTAATGGAACTGCAATTTCTACTAATTTGTATGCTCTTATAGGTGTTCAACATCTTATTCTTCCTTGCATTTTTGTGGATTTATACACAAGTTTAATATATTTTTAATATAAGGGATTAAGAAGATTGCTAAGATAGAATCAGAAAGAAAATTCTTGAGGAATGAGTATCATACTTAGACAGAAACTTATCATCAACCCTCTATGGAAGGAGTGACCAAGGAAAGCCCAATATGAGGTGAGTATCAGGCCGAACATCCTCCTCTCCTGTTGTCTTGCTACAGAGCACCTCTCTATCAGTCAAAACATTTATTTTTGGTAACAAGAAATTGATGAGTAAAAATTTCAAGAGAAAAGGTTAATCAGGGTCAGATGGTGAAAAAAAAAAGTATGAATAAATACAAATAAAAATACCTGAATGGATAAATCCTAGAAACATACAATCTTTCAAAACTAAATTAAGAATAAACATAAAATTTAAACTGACCAATTACAACTAATGAAATTGAATTAGTAATAAAAAACATGTTAACAAACAAAAGTCCTGGACTAGATGGCTTCACAGATGAATTTCATCAAACATATAAAATAAGGATTAACATCTATCTTCCTCAAACTATTCCAAAAATTTCACTAGGAGGGAAGACTTCCAAGCTCATTTTAAGAGGCCAGCATTAGCCTCATTCCAAAACCAGAAAAAGACACTACAAATAAGGAAAATTGAAGGCCAATATCCATGATGAATATAGATGTTAAACGCCTCAAAATATCAGCAAATCTCATTCAGCAAAATATTAAAAAGATCATACAACATAATAATTCCAAGGATGCAAGATTTACAATCCAATTAATGTGATATGCTACATGAATAAAATGAAGTATAAAGATCAAATAATCATATCAAATAACTCAGATAAAGCATTTGAAAGAATTTAGCATCCATTTATAATAAAAAACCATTAGCAGCCTAGCCAGGTGTGACTAATTCCTTGTCAGGCATATGCCCAGGGTTGCAGGCTCCATCCCAAGTAAGGGGAGTGCAGGCAGCAGCAAATCAATAATTCTCTCTCATCATTGATGTTTCTATCTCTCTCTCCTTCTCCCTTCTTCTCTGAAATCAATAAAAATGTATTTTTAAAACACATCAGCAAAGTGTGAATAGAGGGAAAGTATCTCAACATAATAAAAGTCATATGAAAGACCCACAGCTAACATCATACTGAATGGGGGAAAGTTAAAAGTGTTTCCCTTAACAATAGGAACAAGACAGGGATGTCCATTTTCACCATGTTATTCAACATAGATCTGGAAGTCCTAGGAGCTGCAATCAGGCAAGAAGAATATCCAGGTCCACCCACGTTTTTGCAAAGGGTAAGATTTTCTTCTTTTATTATGGCTCAGTAGCATTCCATTCTGTTTTTATACCACAACATTTTTATCCACTCATCTACTGATGGGCACCCAGGCTGTATGTAAAATCTAATAGAAAAAATAATTTCACAAACATAATAGAAACAGAAATGTGGATACATAAAACATACTGACAGCTGTCAGAAGGGATGAGATTGCACTGGGGGTTGAGGTACGCCTGGGAGGGAGGGGGAGCAATGGGGAGATATGTATACATGTAACACAATAAAAAAAGGAAAAAGAAAAGAAGGGATGAGATTGGGGGTCTCAGAGAAAACAGTGAAGGGATTAAGCTCCATATATGACTCATGGATAGAGGCAATAGTATGGTGATAGCCAGAGGGAAAGTGGAGTAGGGGAAGTGGAAGTCACAAATAGAGGATAATTGGGGACAGAAAGAGACTTGACTTCTGGTGATGAGGGCATGATGCAGTATGCAGATGATATTTTGTTGAGTTGTACATTTGAAACCTATATGGTTTTAGTAACCAATATCACCCCAATGAATTCAATAAAAAATATGGACAAAGGACCTGAATAGATACTTCTCCAAAGAGGACATACACATGGCCAATATACATATTAAAAGATACTCAGCATCACTAATCATCAGAGACATTAAATTTAAAACCACAGTGCAATATCACCTCAAACCTGTCAGAATGGTTATCATCAATAAATCAATAAACAATGAGTGTTGGTAAGAATATGGAAAAAAGGGAACCTCATGCTCTGTTAGTGGGAATGCAGATTGGTGCAGCCATTGAGGAAAACAGTATGGAGTTTCATAAAAAAAATTAAAAAGTGAACTGTGATATGACTGACCAATTCCACTTCTGGAAATATTTTCCAAGAAATCCTGAAACCCTAATTCAAAAGAATATATGAACCTCTGTGTTCATTGAAGCATTATTTATAGTAGCCAAGATTTGGAAGCAGAATAGAGAGCTAAGAAATAAACCCATACCTACATGGTCAATTAATCTTTGACAAAAGATGCCAGAACGTGCAATGGGGAAAAGATGATTAACTCAATATATGTGTTGGGAAAAGTGGACAGATACATGCAAAAAAAAAAAAAACACAGACACACAGAAAACTAGATCACCTTCTTATACCATGTATAAGAATAAACTCAAAATGAATTAAAGACTTAAATGTAAGACTTGAAGCAAAATCCTAGAAATCTCAGATATCTCCAGTAGCAACATTTTTGCTGACATCTCTGCTAGAACAAGGGAAATAAAGGAAAAAAATAAACAAACAAGCTGCATCAAACTAAGTCTTCTGCACAGGAAAACAAACCATCAACAAAATGAAAAGGGAGCCAAGTAAATACAAAAACATATTTGCCAAAGATATATCAGAAAAAGGGTTAATATCCAAAATGTATAAAAAGTTCATACAACTGAACATAAAAAAACAAGACAAAACAAAACAAAAACAATCCAATTTAAAAATGGGCAATATCACCCCAATGAATTCAATAAAAATTATGGACCAAGGACATGAATAGAGTCTTCTCCAAAGAGGACATAGAAGTGGCCAACAGACATATGAAACTTGCTCAATATCCTTAATCATCATAGAAATGCCAATTAAAACCACAAAAAGATATCACCTCACATATGTCATGATGGCTATTACCAATAAATCAACAAACAACAAGTGCTGGTGAGCATGTGGAGGAGAAAAGGGAACCCTTGTGTAATATGGTGGAATGTGTATTGGTGCAGCCACTATGGAAAACAGTGTGAAGATTAAAAAATTAAAAATGGACTTGTCTTATGACCTAATGATTCCACTTATTGGTATATATCTGAAGAAATCCAAAGCACTAAATTGAAAAAATAACACAACATATATACCCCTGTGTTCATTGCAGAATTATTAAATTAGCCAAGATATGGAAGCAACCCAAGTGCCCATTAATAGACAAGTGGAACAAAAGGCTGTAGTACATATATACAATAGAATATTACTAGGCCATAAAAATAATGAAATCTTACTATTTGCTACAGCATGGATGGACCCAGAGGATATCATGCTAAGTGAAATATGTCAGTCAGATAAAGACAAATACCATATGATTTCACTTATATGTGGAATCTAAAAACAATATAAATGAACAAACTAAGTTGAAACAGACTCATAGACACAAAGAGCAAACTGGTGGTGGCCATAAATGGGGAGTTGGTAGACTTGTTGAAAGAGTTGAAGAGAAGTTGAACATCTTTTCATATATTTGATGGTCATTTGTATATATTCGTGAGAGGTGTCTGGTCAGATCCTCTGCCCACTTTTCAATTGGATTGCTTGTTTGTTTGGTGTTAAGCTTTATGAGTTCTTCATGTATTTTGCATATTAAAACTGTGTTTTAATATGAAAAAAAACTGTTGTTTGCAAATATCATTTGTCATTTCTTTGGTTGCCTTTTTGTTTTGTTGTTGGTTTCTTTTTCTAGTGCAGAATCTCCTTAATTAGACACTAGTGACCTGGTGCATAGATTCATGCACATTGAAAGGACATTAATTTGAAGATGGCCATCAGGGCAGGACTGGGATAGATGGCCCAAGCACACCATGGAACCAACTTCCCACAGTCTCTCCCTGGCATCTGCTGAGTGAGTGGGGTCCCTCCAGCAGATATCCCTTGGCCTGACCTGTGGGGATTGGGCCAAAACCAGATCTCTGACATTGTTTGAGGGGTCCCGGAGTATGAAAAGGCATTCTACAAAGTTCCTTTCATACAGGATGTGTAAGGCAAATGCAAGTGTGCAGTAAACCAGATTCAGGGCCTGACACTGCCCTGGCAACAACATAAGTCATGGCCAAAGATGGAAGTGTGCGGCTCCACGAGGAATCGGGCTCCCTCTTCTCTGGTTTCAGGGTGCAACACTGGAGAACTGCTTCTGCCAAGTCACTGCAGCTCAGCAGCTCCTATGTTGAGCATCTGCTCCCTGGTGGTAAGTGTGCATCGTAGGTGCACCATAGCCACCAGTCAGATGGTGGGAGGGACACTTAGCATATTAGCCTTTTATATATATAGACTAGTGTTCCAGTGCACAAAATTTGTGCATGGGGGTGGGGGTTCCTCAGCCCATCCTGCACCCTCTCCAATTGGGGACCTCTTGGGGGATGTCCAACTGCCTGGGATCAGACCTAAAATGGCAGTCAGACATTTTGCAATCTCATACCATTGGCTCCTAAATGCTCACCTGACTGCCTGCCTAATCGCCCCTAACTGCATTGGCATGCCCTCCTGATAGCTCCTAACCCCTCTGCCTGCCTGCCTGGTAGTCTATAACCTTGTGCCTGCCTGCTTGAATGCTCCTAACTTCCTTTGCCTGCCTGATCACCCCTAACTGCCCTCCCCTGCCTGCCTGCTCTCACTCCTAATGGCTCTCTCCTACTGGCCTGATCACCCCTGACTGCCTCTGCCTCGGCACCTACCACCATGGTTTTATCTGGAAGGAAGTTGGACATCTAGAAGATGGCAGATTAACACAATCTAATTAGCATATTACCCTTTTATTAGTATAGATAGGTGATATAGGATAGGATTGCTTAAATGGGGGGAGCCTTTTTCAGTAGGAGCAGAGGCTTTTTGCAGACAAAAATACATAATCCCTAAATCTGGACTGATAGCCAGCCATATGCACTATACTGCCAAACTGGTCATTAAAAAATTGAAATGCTTTCTTACACCTTATATCAAACATCTGTTGCCCTTAAAACCCCTCCTCAGCCCTCACCTTAAGTTCTGCCTTCACAGTTCAACCAAATTAGGTTCTGATTGGTCAGTTTCTATGCCAGTCAGTGTCACAAGCTCTGCCTCCTAGGCAGCCATTGTCTCCTCACAGGTCACCCAGATTTGGTTCTGATTGGTTGGTTTCTATGCCAGTCAGCATCTTTGGGCCTATCTCCAGGCCTGATCAGAGAAGCAGGGCTGATCAACAGCCACCCCAGGCTCCTGGAGAGCAGGCTGGACTGCTGATGTCTGGAAGAGAGAGAGGCACAGCTGCTGGCAAGGCCCCAAGAGAGAGCAGGGTCTCTCTCTCTCTCTCTCTCTCTCTCTCTCTCTCTCTCTCTCTCTCTCTCTCTCTCTCTCTCTCTCATCCTTGTCAGCAGCCCCGGTTGCTGATAATAAGCCTCACCTCACTCACTCCCTGAGAGGTCAGCAGTTCAGCCTGCTCACCAGTCCCCAACCACTGGAGCCTGCTGCATGTGTAGCATGGCATTCAGTCAAGCCTTCAGTCCTTATGGACCCTGGGTTTTTATATATTAGGATAGTACCACTTATTTATTTTTGCCTTTACTTCCCTTGTCTTTGGAGTCAAATTTATAAAATGTTCTCTATGATCAAGGTTCATAATTTAGTACCTATGTTTTATTCTATGTAATTTATTGTTTCAGATCTTATATTTTAATTAATTTTTGTACATGGGGCCAAACTGTAATCTAGTTTCATGCTTTTTCATGTGGCTTTCCAATTTTCCCATTACCATTTATTGAAGAGGATTTCTTTTCTCCCTTGTATATTTTTGGCCGCTTTAACAAAAATTATCTGCTCATATTCATGTGTTTTTTTTTCTGGACTTTCATTCTGTTCTTTTGATCTGTGCAAACATCAACAGCAGTATGGTGGTTACCAGAGGGAAGGGAGTGTGAGGGTGTGTAGAGGGCAGAGGGGCCTAATATATGGTGACAGAAGATGGTTTTATTTTGGATGTTGGACACACAGTGCAACATACAGGCCTTGTATTATAGAAATGTACACTGGAAACCTATGTAATCCTGTTAACCAATGTCATGCCAAAAACTTAATAAAAGTTTTTTTATTTGTTTTTATTGATTTATTTTTGAGAGGAAGTAAGGAGGATAGAGAAATAGAAACATTGATGAGAGAGGAACATCATTGATTGGCTGCCTCCTGCACGCTCCCTACTGCGAATCCAGCCTGAAACCTGGGCATGTATCCTGACCTAGAATCAAACCAGCAAGCTCTTGGTTCCTGGGTTGATGTTCAACCACTGAGCCACATCAGCAGGGCATTAATGAAAATTTTTAAAGAAGAGGTGAGGAATTTAGATATACAGTTAGGGATATAAAGTAAAGCATAGGAAATACAGTCAATAATATTGTAATAACTATGTCTGGTGCCAAGTGGATACTAGATTTCAGGGGTAAAACTGTGTATAATATATGATTGCCTAACCATTATTTTGTACACCACTATTCTGGTATTAAATATAACCTGTAATTTAAATATTTTTAATTATACCAAATGGAAAAATCCACTTAGTTACAGTGAGAGAAGCTTTTATTTCAGCAAAAAGTCATTCAAGACTTTTCTCTGTACTAAGTAGTCTGCTGGAGAAAACAGAGGTGACTCAAATATGGCCGCCAAATCTAAGGGCTTGTAGATGTCAGGGACCAAAGTCCCTCAAGTTAAAAATAAATAAATAAAATACAAATTCATCTAATCTCTGTTGAACTCATAATCATACTTGGGAGTAAACTGGATTGACCAACATAGCATATCATTTGCAGGACCAGCAAGCATAAAAGTTGTTATACAATCACACTATGATGCACATCTTGATCTTCAAAATTCCTCAATATAAATTCTTCATAAGACTACCTGATCATCTAACTTGCTATCTGGCAATTAGACAAATGAAGAACTGCACAATTCAAAAAAAGTTTCTTTTTTAAGGAAGACTAACCCTTGTTCCCTGTTACTAACATATTTACTGACCAGAATTATTGTTAGAGGGAACATTTGCTAAAAAATTTCTCATCAACCAAGTTAGGATAAAAATGATTTTAAGGTGCTAAAAATAGCAGATGGCTCCTCCTCCTCATTTCCCCCCTCTCTCCTTAATTGTGTTAGGCAACTTAATTACAAAACTGGGATATCCTGTAAATTCCAAATGTAGAAAGTGCTCTTCAACACAGAAGCTATGAATTCTTAAAGGTCGGCAAAATTACCCAAATTCCCAAACTTCCTTCTGGCATTTACATGGTGCCTTCTTTTAACACTATTTAAATATTTTTGGTCTGTAAGTAGACTATACATTTTTGGCCAACACCATTATTTAAAAATATCTCATTGTATTCAGAAAGGACATCTCTTCAATTTATTTTCAGTGGCTGGGAACAAAGCAACAGAATTTTGGATACCTCAAGAAGAACTAGCATTTTAATATTTGTACAGCCAGAGAAAAACTGCATGTCATGAACAGACACATATCTTGTTATTATGCTAGAAAATGAATTTTTAAATTTTTTTGGACATCAACCTTTGATGGTTGCCTTATTACAAGCCATCTCTGTGTAAATAAAAGAAAACTACATTTAACTAGTAGAAATAAATGTGCATGATTCACCAGCACAGTTATCTCAAGATTTTTCAGCCTTATACTACACTGATAGAAAGATTTATTACCACAGCTGCTTGTATTAAATTTCTTTTCCTTGCAGTTGAAGGAATCAAATTTCTTCTTGGAGATTAGTCATTTGTGGGGGTGTCACCAACTGCAAAATGCTTCTGTTATGAATGAGGTGCACTCTGTTGCTGTCCTCCAGCCCTAAGTCAGTGAGTAATTTTCATCTCTTTATGTGTCTTTTCCCGCCTACCTTCAGAAACAAATTTTAATGACTTAGTCAAACTTTCTTTAGTTGTTACTCAAGCCTAAAACTTCAGATGGTATTGTTTTTGATAACATGATAACCTCACAAAGAAAGGTAAAATGAAATGATATTTTGACACATGTTTACAAGGATAAAATCTAAGCTGAAGGAAAGATCTAGATGCAGTGTGAGAGTGGGAAGAGAGCTAACATATGGTAGGTGGCTATAATTGTGATGGGCACTCTTCTAGGTTTTTCATATAATCTCATATAATTCTTTAAACAATCTTGCAAGAGGCTATATAATACTCCTATTCCCATATGAGGAAAGTGATGTTCTCAAGATTGTGTAGTTTATTAGTAACTGAGCCAGAATTTAAATTTAGATCCAGTTGACTTTCTTGCTTTCTTTCTATATTTCAACATACTACCTTTTGGGTATGAAAAACTACACAATTATATACCCCATAAATATATAGTATAGAGAAATTGGATTCTATGCCTAAATTTAAAAATCCTGACCTTAAAAGAGACTTTAATGGGTCATATGTTTCACCCCTTACCAAAATCACACTTTTGAAAACACGTATTCTATAATTTGCCATGTCCCTGTTGACAATTTCTAATAACTATTGTTTTCATGAAATCATTTTATTTAATAAAAATTTCCCATTACCGTTTGATATCTCATTTGGAACTATATGGAGATTGGATATGCACATAGTAAGCTTCTGTCAATTGAAGATAGATGTCAGGACAATTGAACAAAGAGTGAGATTTTAAAATATCCACTTGTTGCTTGGTCTGTTTCATGTCATTTTGGCTACAGTTGTTCTTTCATTAAATTGACCAATTACTTTAGCTACATATATACTAGTACTTTCTAAGTTGCTATTCACAGATGTTTTTAATATAATATAGAAGAAAGGGGGAAAGGTTGAAAAACAAAGAAGTATTTCAAACATTTACAAGTGAACTATTCAGCTTAAACTTAAAAATTAGTTGTTAATTGGTGGACCAATGTAAATAAAGCTGGCTATCAATGTACATTTTTGGTGGGAAAATGTAGGATTTTTGCTTCTTTTGTTGTTGTTGTTAAAGGATAAAGTCCATTATTTAGCTATGCCCCTTTATGAGAGTAATAATTATGTTTAGCCCAATATTAATGATTGTGTTATTTGATCGGATATAAGTACCTCTAATGGGAATCCCACCGTCCAAACAACTTAATCAGCCTTTTTTTTATCAAATAACATTTTTCAAAACAATAAAACAGAGCCAGCCTATATTTCCATCATTGGATACTTGAACAGCTAAACCTAACTCAGAAAATCAACAGACACAGTAATTTTTAAAAGCTCCAGAATGTGAACTCTAACAGACTGAGATGCTGTTTCTCTTATTTCCTCATATAGGTAATAATGTGTTTTGTCTTCTTTTCTAGTATTTAAGACAACTAAATGGGTAGTCTAAAGAGAGCAAATGCCTCTAAGGTAATTGAATTCATCCTTGCATTTTCCCAACAGTCTCAAATCCAGGTTACCTTCATCTTGGAACTGCTGTTTTTATACCTTGTCACAATATTTGGCAACAGCCTTATTACTGTTTTAGTGAGATGGGATTCTTGACTTCAGACCTCCATGTAGTTTTTCTGAGTAATTTATTGTTCCTTGATATATGTTACTCCACTACCTGGGAGCTGTATGTGTCGGCCCAATGATTCAGGGACTCCCCACCATTTCCTATGCCAGCTGTTGTGCCTAGATAATCACACCCCACTTTCTTGGAGTGATAGAGTTTTCTCCTTGCTGTCATGGATTATGATAGGTTTGTTGAAATCTCCAATCTCCTGCATGATACCATCATTATGAACATTCGGGATTGCATACAGTTGGCCATGGAAACCTGGGCTTGTGCCTTCTTAGTAACAGTCACACCAATTATTGTAATTCCTGCTCATTATTGTGAACACGATATCATCAACCATTTTTCCTATGAGATTCAGGCCCTGCTAAAGCTTGTCTGTTTAGACACCCATGCCAGCTTGATTCTGGGTCTGGTTAACAGTGTATTCACTCTGCCCCTACTCTTTAACTTCATTCCCATGTCCTACTTCCACATTGTGGATGCTAGGTTGAAGATTCTTTCTGTGGAGGCCAGGCTCAAAGCTTTCTCTATCTGTGGATACCATCTAACTGTAGCCACCATATTTTATTGGATAGTCATCTACATGTACTTGAAACTCAGTCAAAGGAATCTCAGGAAGAAGGCAAATTCTTCTCAATATTTTATGGTGTAGTTACTCTCATATTTACATCCCTGAAAAATATGAGTTACTCTCATATTTACATCCCTGAGAAATAGTGATGTAAAAGGCATGTTTAGGTAGTTAACCAAAAGAAATGAAAAATCCAAATGGCTTTTTTTAAACCTCTTGAATGTGCAGGAAAAACAATGAAAACTTTTTCCATAAAATTTAACTTTATATTTTTTAAAATAACCACCACCAACACCAACAAACATCTTAGTGAACATTTAGTTTATGGCCATGACTAAGAACTCATTAACAAGTTTACCATGAATGTTAACATTATTTTTCAAAATAGTTCAGAGAGAAAATAATGGTAGTTGTGTGTAAAAATAAATTCTACAGCCATACTAGCTTATCAGAGAGAAGTTCTTTTCTGGGGTATAAAACACAAGCTGTTTTGTGACCAAATATATTTGTATTTGCCACACAAGGTGGATATAATTCATATATAAACCAATAGTTACACAACCATAGTATAACATTTTCTCTTCATATTACATATTTAGTTGTCTTGGCCAATTTGAACCTAATGGAGAAAGGGTTCCATATTTAAGTGATAACACCTCATGGCAAAAGTATATTTTGTATATAAAACACTTTATCCTTTAATGAGTGTTTTTAAATAAGTTATTCTGGTTTACACTTGCAATTCTTATTTTATAATAGTTTTAGTATTATACATATTAATAAATCGTTTTAACATTGTTTCTACAAATATTAAATTTCCATCATATCTATTTCTTATAAAAATGTCTAAACTAAAATTTTCTTCTTCTGCCTTCTCCTATTTCTCTGCTTTCTCTTCCAGGATGTGATTTACCCTCTGGCCATTTCTACTCCTGCTTCTCATACACATTCATGAGTTTTTGCATTTCTGCCCTACCCAGAGTCTCTGTGGCTAAGATTATTATTTTCCCCTTATTTCCAAGTTAATAAAATGCCATATTTACTTTCTATGATAACATTTATTGTAGATTTTATATCACAATTTATTGTTGATTCTTTTTCTCATGTTAACTTTGACTTACTCCATAATTCTTCTGTTCTGCCATAGTATATTTAGAAGATAGTCATGTCCTCCAAAATTTCATTTTTTCCTACGGACTTCACTATGGTCATAATATTTTCTATCCTTGGTTCTTTTCCAATAAGTCTTTTATTCCATAAGTAAATGGAGTTCAGGGCCAGGTGAAAGTCTTTATCAACTACACATTGTACTTTGTTGGTAGTTCCATGTATGTAATGGAAATTATTTTGATTGTGAGCAATGTAGTCAGAAAGTTTGGATTCATACTCATTATTTATTAGGTATGGAATCTTTGGCAAATTACTAAACTGCTTTGTGTTTAAGTTTCCCATCCATAAAATAAAGATAATAGTACTTTTCTTATTGTGCCGTTGGAAAGATTAAATTGATAATCCACATAAAGTTCTTAGAGTAGTTCATGACACATAGTAGGCAAACAATAAGGGTCAGATATGTTGAGATTTTCTTTAAAAGCTTCCAACTATTTCAATTCATTCGTTTCTTACATCAATTCTCTTCATGCATCATCCTCTCCAGAGTGTACAATAAGAAGCCTCACCAGCCCAATGTCTAATTTTAGAAATACTGTAATATCATATTTCTCCTTTGGCTCTCACTTTTATGACTTTACTCTTAATCTGGTTGACTCCTATTCCAGTTCCTCTGACCTATGCACGATATATTTTAAGTAGAGACAGCCCCAAATTTAGGAATGAGTTATGTTCAAAAGTTAACTCATAAGTCATCAGGTTGGAACTCAGAGCACATTTTCCCCACTGAGACAGGGCAGCTACATTCCAAGGGCAGCTCACTAACACCTATTTAGGACATCATTCTATCACTAATAATCCTAAAGGCCCTAGGAGAATTTCTTTAAAGTATGTTTATTTGAAGATATGTTTTGAGCCCCATTTGTATTCTAAAAACACAGGTACTGGTAGATGGCATTACTGTTTTAAAAAAATACACAATGTAAAAATGTACAATGAGGATCTGTGCATTCACAAACATGCCTTGATGGTTATACGAGGAAATATGTGCAAGATATAAGAATGGGACTTTGGCCCTACCTGGTTTGGCTCAGGGAATAGAGCGTTGGACTGCAGACTGGAAGGTCCTGGGTTTAGTTTAGTCAAGGGCACATGCTTGGGTTGTGGGCTTAATCCCCAGTAGGGGGTATTCAAGAGGCAAACAATCAATGATACTCTCTCACCATTGATGTTTCTCTCTCTCTCTCTCTCTCTCTCTCTCTCTCTCTCTCTCTCTCCCTTCCTCTCTGAAATCAATAAAAATATTTTAAAAAAATAGGACTTTGGATCTTCTCTAGAGACTACAAAAGTAATAACTTGCTACTATGTATGGCTTACACACAATTCAGAGGACAGCCAATCCTCTCTTCATTTCTTTTTATGTTGTTTCTAATGGTGGATGGCTTGTTAACAATGCCTGGGATCATTCAGTCAACAAACATTTACTAAATAGTTACTATATGTTAGGAATACAAATTGAAGTCATTTACGGCTCTGAAAGCCTCATATTGGAGTTGGGAAGTAAATAAGCACAGTAAAGTACTACAAATACTATGATACATATTTGTGTAAGTTACAGAGATTATTTCTAACTAGGAAGTCAGGAAATATTCAATAGAAGATATTGCAACTTTAGTGGAGTCTTGAAAGAGAAGTACAATGTGAATAAGTGCAGAGGTACAAAACCCAACTTGGTATACTTCCAGATACATCCAACAATTCAGTTCCCACAGCAGAGGGTGTGGGAAATATTTTGACAATATATGAGACTTGAGAAGAAAACAGTAGGCCAGAGTATGAAGAGTCTGTCATGCTATATTAAGGAGCTTGTACTTTATGTATTCTATAGGTCAACAAACTACAGCCTCAAGGGCCAAATCCAGCCCTTGACTTGTATAGCCCATGAGCTAAGAATGCTTTTTAAATTTTTAATGGATATAGAAAAAATCTAAAAAGACTATTTGACAAAGACTACGTGTGGCCTGCAAAGCCTAAAGTATTTTCAATCTGACCTTTAATGGAAAAAAATTTACTGAACCCCGCTATAGGTGGTGGATAATAATTGAAGATTTTTTAGCAGATCACTAACATGTTTAAGATTGAGATTTTAAAAGCTCACTTTTAAACACAAGAAAATTTACTGAAGAAGTATAATATTGGACATAGGGCAAATTATGGGGCTACTAACAAAAATCTGAGACTTAATGCAAACCTGAACTAAAGGCTGTAGCAGTAGAGATTTGGGGGAAAACTTCAGTCATTAGAGTACCCTTTCCTTTTTCATTTTTATATGTAATTTCATTCACAGTCATTATGTATTTTCTCAGAAGCAGGGTCTTAACACAAATATAATAAGGGGGCCTCAGAGGTCAAGTGATCTCATCCTCAATATTATGCATTTCTTTCTTAATATTCAGTGAGCACAAAGAAATGGAGAACGTAGTTAAGAGTCACATAGTTGTGTTTTATTCATAGTTTACAGTCCCTGCTATGACTCAGAATAGCTTTGAGTGGCATATAAAATTGCATTTTGTTCTAACAAAATGTGTTTATTTAAAGATTATAAATATCCTCTGGCTTATTGGGTGATCTCTAAAGTTCATTGATCACCTGCCACTCCTTTGGACATACTGTTGCAACTTATGCATCATGAATAGTGCCACTATGAGCCTTAATAAAAAGATTTCTGAAAATATTGTTTAATAATGTCAGTGACTTACAGTTTCTAAATTTTTTTAAATAAAATATCATTAACCTTCCTTGTTTTAGCATCTTGATCATTTCCTTCTTGTCCCACACATCATAGAAATAAGCCCACCGATATAATCATTTTACAATATATACATGTATGAAATCCCTATGTTATACACCTTAACTTTAATAAATTGGGGGGTGGAGGGTAGAAACTCATAAATAAATGTTTTCTCAGACCATGCAAATAAGTCCTAGGATAATAATATCTAATTTTTTCAAAGTATTTTCACAAATATTGTCTTGTTTGAGCTTCACAACAATGTTAATTAACTTTACAGTTGAGAAATTCAAGGATCTGGAAGCTGAAAAGATTTGTCTAGGGTTGTACAATTGGTAATTTGTAAAAGTAAAACTCATCTCTGATCCTGTAGCTTGTAGATTTTCCATTTTGTTGCAACAGATTCAGTTTTTCTCATCAATATCTTGTTTGTGATGCTCAATAACACTTGAGCTGTGAGATCTGTTGCTGAGTCACACTTCCATTTTCTGCTTTTTTTAGCACATCCTTGTATTAGCCTATACCCTTTCCTGCATTAAAGCTCCACAGAGTATTCTCAAAACTGGCTTAAAATCACCTTAACCTATTGTATAATATTTCATATATGTGTCAATCTTCTTCTCTTCCTGCACATGAGAAAATGTTAATAGCCTTGTTTGCCTTTGCTTCTTTCCTATATTACCCAGATTCTATCAGTCAATTATAGACATTTATCATTTGCTCTTTGATTTTCCCTATTTATCTTTTAATTCCTTTTTCTTTTTATTTTTCTTAATCCTCACCTGAGGATATTTTTTCCATTAATTTTTAGAGTGTGTGGAATGGAGGGAAGGAAGAAGACAGAGGGAGAGATAGAGATTGTCTTCCCCATGTGCCCTTACTTGAACCGAGGATGGAACCTACAATGCAGCTACATGTCTTTGACCAGGAATCTAACCCTTGATCCTTCCATGCATGGACTGACTCTCTAACCACTGAGCAAAACAGGCAGGATTCTTTATTCTTTTTCTGTGTTCTCTATTAGTTTTTTTCTAAAGTAAAAAATATGCTTTCCCTTCAGAGAATTTGGCTCCATTTTGTTCCTTGAGAGCTTTTTACAAATTATTTTTTATCTGTACCAATCCTCTCTGACAGCTTGAAATGAAAGTTGGGCTTCTCTCCCCTTGACCATTCCTCATTTTTTTCAATTCCTTCTTTTATATGAATTTGCTCATCCTCAATTTACATCTGACAAATTTCCAAGCTTTTAAGAAATTAATTTCAGCTATTACCATTACATGACTAAAAAAGTTCTATATTCCATTTTATGTGACAGACATCTACTCTTTCTTGCATATAAATTCTGTCAACCCTACTGAATCACTTCCTTTTATGTAAGTATAATGCAAAGTGTTAGTATATGCTCCCAAGTAATCTTTCAAGTATATATATATATTTGCATATAATTTTCTAAATATTCAGCTTCACTGGTCAATTTCCAATTATCTCTGGCCCTTGTCCCTTTTCTGAGATTTAATTGAAATATTCCTCTATTCCAAAACCACTCTATTTTATGAACAATGAAGAAAGGGCACCGCATCTTTAATTTACAAATCCAAGCTGTTCTCCTTAATTGACATCCTTGATCATGTCATCCAATTCTAATCTCCTCTTTCAAAATAAGATTTACATAATGATACTTTACCAAAAATTCTCCTTTCTGTTGTAGTCTCTTCCTCCTTTTCAATAGCAAGAAACTCATACATTGGACAAATACTATAAGTTAGCAACAGTCTATTATAGAGAGAAAGCAGGTAAATTATTCATGGACAAGAAGAAATGTGGATTATTTCTTTAAGAAGAATGTGAGCTATGCTTAGGAGCATAGATGAAATTTTAATAATCAAAATATGGTGTGGGATATGGTCATATTCCAAAAGCAAGAAAAGCATATACACAAATATATCATAGGTATATTATCAGAATGGCTAGATCCTTTTGACTCAGAGATAGGCTGCAAGTGTCATAAATCAGGAAAAGTAAGTTGGGGGCATGTTGTAGAGCATATTGTTGACATAAGAAGTTTAGATTTCATTATATAGTAAAGAGTAAGCCATTAAAATTATTAAAAATAGGGGCAAGAAAGACTCTCAAAGAATTATCAAAAGAGTACATGACTATGAATGAAAAATAAATCCAAAATGTTTTATTTGTGTGACTAGGTAGATGGCAATACTCTTATCAAAAATAAAAAAAGGAAAGAAGCGGACCTGATGGTTTTGGTTAGTGAAATAGGTTCATTTTTGTATATAATTGAACATAAGGTGCTTGAAAGCAATCCAAATTAAGTTATTTATCAAATTCATAGATATATGCAGATCTAGGAGGTTAGAAATAGAGATAAAGATGGAGAGTGTTTCACAAAGAGAGTATACTTAAAATTATATGGGTGAGTGAAATCACCATGCTCAAAGTAAAAAAAAATACAAAAACAAAAAACAACAACAATAAAAAAAAACAGGATTATGCATGGAGATTACCTACACTTACTAGATAGGAAGAGAAAGAAGAACAAATGCATTGCATGGGAGTTAGAAGAACAATGCAGAAACTAAAATATTATTAAAGCCAAAGCAAGAAAGAATTTGGAAGTGGGTAATTGCCAATGTCAAATGTTTCATATATAAGATGTTTTAGTGCACTAGCAGGTGCAGAAGCTAGATGATAGACTGAGAAAGTAGAGGCATCAATTGTAGACTACTGTTCAGTGATGTTTGGTGATAATGGAGGGACAAGAAATGGATAGCTCATGAATTTATCAGGGTTATAGGGAAAATGTCCTTAGAATTGGAAAATGCTCTGTGTGGTTGTACACATAAGGAAAGGACTTTGGCATTGGGACAAAGCAGAGAGAGAGAGAGAGAGAGAGAGAGAGAGAGAGAGAGAGAGAGAGAGAGAGAGCAGGATGGAAAGGATAGGGTAAAATTGGTAGCAATTGGTAGCATGGAAAGAGAGAACAACTACTAAAGCTGCTGCAATATCATTTGAAAATCAAGAAGAGATGAAAATCAGCTAACCATGCACATGCAGTATTTAGTTCTGGCAGAAAAGCTGGTGGAAGTTTCTTCCTCAAAGGCAGAAAATAAGTACAAGTTTAGATACAGGAAAGAGTTAAAGTTGAAAGGAGAGGAAAGAGAAAAAATATCTTATTCCTATTTATCAATCTAAATCTATATTATCATTTCTTTATTCCTCCTACTTCTATGTCTTGGACTCCATCTTCAGGAACCCTGTGGTATTAATTTCTTGTATGTGTGTCTCTTTATTTACTGCTCTGAAGCTGTTTTATCTAGCAACTCTACATTGTCTTTTTTCCTTCAATATCCACTAATTTACCACACCAATTTTTGCTGCCATTCCACTTTTACTGTTTTCCTTTATTCCTTTACCTATCCTTACCTAATATCTATTTTTATTCCTCCCATCAACATAAACCCATTATCCACATACATTAGTTCCTAAATCTGTAAGTCCTTTTTTTAACAGACCTTTCCTGAATATTGAAGACTATAGCTACTGATTACTACATTTTTCAAAAGTTTGAACTGTAATTCTATATAAAAAAGCCTAATATGTTAAGTGTCTGGTTGTCCAGTAATCCATTCAACCAATCAAAATGTAATATGATAATGATATGCTAAGGCTGCTCAACCACTCACTATGATGTGCACTGACCACCAGGGGACAGATACTCTGAACAGTAGGTTAGCTTGCTGCTGGGGTCCAACTAATTGGAACTGAGCAAGATGGGCATGTCCTGGAGTCCTCCTGTGGTCCCTCCCTGCCTGGCCAAACCTCTGTGTTCCTCCCCAATCCTGATTGTGCACCAGTGGGGTCTCTTGGCCTGACCTGTGCCCTCTCACAATCCAGGACCCCTCAGTGGATGTTGGAGAGCCAATTTCAGCCAATCCCGCAAACCAGGCCAAGGGACCCCACTGGTGCACAAAACCAGTTTGGCTCACTGGATAGAGCTTCAGCCTGCAGACTGAAAGGTCCCAGGTTTGATTCTGGTCAAGGGCATGTACCTTGGTTGTGAGCATATCTCCAGTAGGGGATGTGCAGGAAGCAGCTGATCGATGTTTCTCTCTCATTGATGAATTCATGCACCAGTCCTCTAGTAGAAAATAATAGCCAAATGATGGTGAGATAAAACTTGAATATGTTTACAGCATAAGGGAAAAAGGTCAGCAGAAAAAGGGAGTGAGATTAAAAACAAAAACAAAAAACTAAGGCAAGGTTCTCCAATTCCAACCAGGTTGCTGCAAATGGTAAGAATTCTTTCTTTTTAATGGCAGCATAGAACCTTATGCTTAGTGAAATAAGCCAGTCAATGAAGGCGAAGCATCACATGATCTCACTCATTTGTGGATAATAAAGAACATTATAAACTGATGAACAAAAGGATAGATACAGAGACAGTAAAGCCTCAAACGGACTGTGAAATTACAGCAGGAAGATTAAAGTTAAGTGAACTAGATAAGAGATCAATCAAAGGACTTGTATGTGTGCATATAAGCATAACCAATGAACAAAGACACTGGGGGGTTGGGGTATGCCTGGGAGGGAGGGGGCCAATGGGGAGATATGTATAAAAAATTAATAAAAATTAAAAAAAACTAAGGCAATATTTTGAAACTAGAACAAATAAAAGAAAATGGAAGCTGGAGCACAGGTAGTGAGATTTTTTTAGGCATCATGAGGATACCTTTCCACTCAGGCATAAGAGAAGGAGTCAGTGACTGGAAGAACATTCATGTTTATAGGAGGAAGGGCCAGTAAGTCTAAAAGTTCTAATCTGATGATTTCTATTTTATGGAATAGTAGGGAGGTCAAGTACTGAGAATGAAAGAAGTGATGGAATGAAAGTTGAACAGAGGCTTGTGGAAGGTCCAACAAGGTATTGTGGGAAATGACACTCTAGGAAAACAAATTATCAGATGGAATAGAGGGCCAAAGAGAGCTAGAAAACCATTAATATTTTGAAGCATAAATCTACAGAGTTATGAATTCTTATTTTATCAACTAGGGGCCCAGTGCATGAATTCCTGCACCTTGAAAGGAACTGTGGGCCATGAAGCTGTCATGGGCACAGGGGCTGGTCTTGGCTCATCCTCTATGCCCTTGCCCAGCCCCTCCTGCCATGGTCCCTGGTCCCCTATCTGCCGGCAGCCCCGCTCCCACCACTGCTGCTAGCACCCACTGATGGAGTGGAGTAATTGGGGCTGGCACCATCAGCGGGTGCAAACAGGGCTGGCACCATCAGTTGGTGCCACTCACACTTACTGACAGTGCTCAGTGACCAGGACTAGCTCCAGGCACCAGCAATGGGTGTGAGTGGTGCCAGTGCCAGCAGCAGGTGCGAGTGCTGGGCGGGACTGTGGCGCACAGGAGCAAAGAATTTTCAATAATCAAAACCAGTTTGGCTCAGTGGATAGAGCTTCAGCCTGCAGACTGAAAGGTCCCAGGTTTGATTCCGGTCAAGGGCATGTACCCTGGTTGTGGGCATATCTCCAGTAGGGGGGGTGTAGGAAGCAGCTGATAAATGTTTCTCTCTCATCAATGTACCTAACTCTCTATCCCTATCCCTTCCTCTCTGTAAAATAATCAATAAAATATACTTTAAAAAAAGAATTTTCAGTAACTACCAGAAGGTCACCCCAATAATAGCAATCAGCTCCCCGTATTGGTCTGGCACTCCTACTCACCTGCTCCACCATTCTGCATGGCTAATGCTTGCCATGTTCTGTGCTCTGCCTCCTGCTGCCAATGCCTGATATGTTCCACACACACACCGTTTTCTTCAGTGCATGGTATAGCAACTGGTTGGTCGGTTGTTCCATGGTTTGGTTATTTTGCATATTAGGGTTTTATAATATATACTTAGCAGCCTACATGTTGGAAAAGAGTTGAATTAATTAAGGTGAAATTGAAATAAAGTTGGATCTCAATGTCCCCAAAGAATATGCTGTTTGAAAATATCAGGAGTTTGCTGCACTTGAAAGCACTTTATATGAAACCAGGAACTTAATAATTGATATTTTCATATTCCTTTGGAAATGGGGACCCAATGGAGGGTGTTGAGTATAAGAATAACTTAATCAGACTTGTGTTTTGAAAATATCGCTAGTTAATATCTGAAAATGGTGGCATAGGAGCAGATATAGGAGGCAGAGAGGCCATTTAAGAAGTTATTTCAAGAATATAACTTGAAATACTCAAGGCCAGAAGTGAGTACAAAAAGGAGGAAATGAATTAGAGAGACATAAAGATACATTTGATTAAGTATATATTTGCAAAAACTTGGTGGCTAAATTGGATTTTATTATAATTGTTATATTTCTTTCTATAGACCCTTCTTTATTACTGTGCTCTGCAGCTGATGCGTAATCCTTCCTTTTGTAGGAGCCAAAGGAAAAACGTTTAGAAGTAAATCCATCTAAAGATCATAAAGTATTTTTGATACTTGAGAAGTCTAATGGAAAAATCATGGGCTTTGGATTAGTCTTGGGTTCTAGACCCAGCTACACCACTTAACATCTGCATGATATTGCAGTTACCTTCACTGGGCCTTAGTTTCTTTCTCTGTAAAATGAGGATCATATCTATTTTTCATAAATTTTTAAAGTGAAATACAGAAATAAGTATATAAATAAGTGATTTGAATGTTTCCTGGTACATAGTACATGTTCTGTAAATGGTAGTTAGTTCTGTCTTCATTGTTTTTGTTACTATCAGTAACATTTTATCATCTATGTTCCTGTAGTCAGTCCTTTTTTCAGGTTCTGATGTCCTTTTCAGAGCTAGTTTCATAGTGTCACCACCTGGTCCTGACTTTTTTGCACTGAAATCATATCAAGTCACATTGTAGATAGGTGACTCCCTACATACAACTATATAAGCCACAGTAATTTAAGCACCCTACATGACTTAGGTCACATGATGTGGGAGGACCTTCCCTGCCCTTAGTCCACTAATGAGTCAAATGGCACTAGGTTCACACCATTAGCAAGGTTGTTCCTGAACTCAGATTGTATTTGTCTGGCAGATAAACTATACCACACAAAATGGCTTCTCAAATAGAGTTCTATAAGGGGCCTTGTGCATGAAATTCATGCATGAGGGCATGTCTCTCAGCCCAGCCTGTACCCTCTCCAATCTGGGACCCCTCAAGGGATGTCCGACTGCCCATTTAGGCCCTCTCATAGGATCGGGCCTAAATGGGCAGATGGACATTCCTCTCACAATCCAGGACTGCTGGCTCCCAACTGCTCACCAGCCTGCCTTCCTGATTGCCCCCAACTGCTTCTGCCTGCCAGCCTGATCACTTCCTAACCATTCCCCTGCAGACCTGGTCACCTCCAACTGCACTCTTCTGCTGGCATGATTGCTCACAACTGTCCTCCCTTGCAGGCCTGGTCCCTCCTAACTACCCTCCCCTGCTGGCCATCTAGTGGTGATCATCTTGGGTCCACATGGGGACAGGATCTTTGAACATATGGGGGTAGCCATCTTGTGTGCTGGAGTGATGGTCAATTTGCATATTATTCTTTTATTACATAAGATGTAATCTGTGAATATGTTGTATTCATATTTTTCCTAATCATGCTTCACACAACTACCTGAAAAAGTACCAACTAAAAGAATCCCTTCAAATTCCATCACTTGAGGGGCTCATCCAAAAAAATCCCAACAGGCAAGACTCTATAACTGCATCTTTAGCAGCTGTCCCTGAAATGATATCTGCCAATTGGGTGGTTTCCAACAGACAGTGCCCTTCAAATAACCTTTGGTATGTGGTTGTACCCTTATTACACCCTGTGAATGACAGAAATCCTTCCACATAGTGGCTGTCCTCAGATTGTAATAAAAATAGTTTACTGTTTTCTTCTAAACAAGTACAATATGTTTCCTTTAATAGAAACAAAATGTTTGGAGTTCTTTCCTCAGGAATCTACTAGATTGTTGCTCAAAAAAAATTATCTTTCCAGAACAAAGCTCAACTTTAAGTTATAACCTTTTTTAAAGGCATAACATAATTTAAGCATGAAAGAAGATCAAAATGTCAAGAATTTTCCAAAATTTCTCTTAGATCTGAAGACCTAAGGCACTAAATTAATGGGACCTCTGATAAGACATCATTATTAAGAGTTCTTGACTACGTTCTTAATTAGTCAAATATTATAGATTATCCTCTTGCCCAAGCTAAAACTTGGTTCAATGGCATTCTCCATGCTCATATTTACCCCATTGTACTGTGGAACAACCTCCAGTTTCTAAGATTTGGGGCAAAATGGGGTTGTGAGGAGAGGGAAGAAAAGTGGTCTATCAAGTACTTATCCTAACCTCATCTCTCCCTCAAATATCCACAAATCTGCTCTTATAGAAAAAAATGTTCACATGATCTCACTCATCTGTGGAATATAATGAATGGCATAGACTGTGATCAAGATCAGATCCAGAGAATGAGAAACGTCGATTAAAACATCAAACCTCAGGGAAGGTGGGGATGGGTGGGAATAAGGGGGAGAGATCAACAGAGGGACTTTTGTACATGCGTATGAGCATAATCATTGGGCACAGACAACGGGGAGGGTGGGGCATGAGAGGGAATCCATACAGTGGTCGCCATGACCTTAAGAGAAATTGTTTCATGTGACAAAGATTTTTAAATGAAACTCTGTAACATGAAAATCATTTTGGAAGGAAATAAAGAGAAGTGTTCTTTAAATGCCATAAAGATTGCAATTGAAAGTCAATGTATTTGGCCTCTTGAGCTAAAAAAAAACAACTCCAAGACCTAGTGGACTCCTGCAACAGAGAGGAACTGGCAGATCTGCTCTGACCACGAAGACAAGAGGAGAAACAGTCTAGAGATTGAAGACACTGACAACACCTTGCCATGTGAACAGTCAGTGGCTGCGCATTGCTACAGGATGCATAGGACTGAACCAGAGTGGGTTGGACCAACATTGCCACCATTTGTCCACTATCCAGATACTGTGGATGACGTGTACACATAAGGAACTGTTTGACATTGAAACTGGGACTCACTTGTATGCATACATATAAGCATAACCAATGATCACAAGACACTAGGGGATTGCCTGGGAAGGGGGGGCAATGGGAAGATATGTATACATGTAATACATTAATAAAAAAATTAAAAAAAAAACAGGGACTCAAAGCTAATGGACATTGAAATTGAGACTCAAACTTTTTTTTTTTTTTTTTGCTATTGTGGGTTTATTTCTAGCCTCCGGGGGCAAGATATTTTTAAAGAGAAGAATCGAACCAAGTAAACAAAATCAGAAATAAAAGTGGAGAAATAACAACAGACCTACTGAAATACAAAGGACTGTTTAAAAAAACACTATGAACAACTCTATTCCAACAAACGGGACAAACTGGAGGAACTGGACATATTCCTAGAAAAATATAACCTTCCAAAATTCAATTGGGAAGAATCTAAACATCTCAATAGGCCAATAACTGTGGAAAAAATTGAAGCACTCATCATAAAGCTTCCAGCAAACAAAAGGCTGGGGCCAGAGGGCTTCACAGGGGAGTTTTACCAAACATTCAAGGAAGAACTAAAACCTATCCTCCTCAGACTATTCAAAAACATTCAAGAAGAGGGAACAGTTCCAAGCTCCTTCTATGAAGCCAGCATCATCCTAATACCAAAACCAGATAAAGACAACACAATGAAAGAGAATTACAGGCCAATATTGCTCATGAACATAGATGTCAAAATCTTGAACAAAACTCTAGCAAATCGAATCTAGCAGAATATCAGAAAGATCATACACTATATCCAAGTAGGATTTATCCAGGAAGTCAAGGTTGGTATACTATCCGCAAATCAATAAACTTGATACATCACATAAACAAATTGAAAGATAAAAATCACATAGTCATATAAATTGATGCAGAAAAAGCATTTGACAAAATCCAACACCCTTTCTTGATAAAAAACTTTCAACAAGGTGGGCATAGAAGGATCATAGCTCAACATAATAAAAGACATGTGATAAACCCACAGCTAACATCATACTCAATGGGCAAAAACTAAAACCATTTCCCCTAAGAACAGGAATAAGACAGGGATGCCCACTCTCACCTCTCCTGTTCGACATAGTACTGTAAGTATTAGCCATTGCAATTAGAAAAGAAGAAGAAATAAAAGGCATCCAAATTTGAAAAAAAAAGTAAAGCTATATTCAGATGACATGATATTATACATTAAAAAAAACTGAGAGACTCTATCAAAAACCAAACAGACTTAATAAATGACTTCTGGAATGTAGCAGGTACAAAATTAATGCCAAGAAATCTATAGCATTTCTATATAACAATAGTGAACTTACAGTAAGAGAGACTAAAAAAGCAATCCCATTTACCATAGCATCAAAAACATTAAGATACCTAGGAATAAACTAAGGAGGTAAAAGACCTATATGCAGAAAACTACAAGACACTGAAAAAAGAGATAGAGGAAGAAGTAAACGATGAAAGAGAATACCATGCTCATGGATTGGGAGATTGTACATCATTGAAATGGCCACACAACTCAAAGCAATCTATACATTCAATGCACTCCCAATTGAAATACCAATGGCATATTTCACAGACCTAGAAAGAAGTATTCAAAAATTCATCTGGAATAAAAAAAAAGACCCTGAATTGCCAGAGCAATCCTGAGAAAAAAGAATAAAGTAGGTTGGATCTTAATATCAGATTTCAAGTTGTACAACAAAGCCACTGTTCTGAAAACTGCCTGGTACTGGCACAAGAACAGACATATAGACCAATGGAATAGAATAGAGAATCCAAATAGACCCAAACCACTATGCTCAATTAATATTTGACAAAGGAGGCATGAACATACAATGGAGTCAAGACAGTCTCTTCAATAAATGATGTTGGGAAAATTAGACAGATACATGCAAAAAAATGAAACTAGACCACCAACTTACTCCACACACAAAAATAAACTAAAAATGGATACAGGACTTAAACATAAGAAGGGAAACCATAAAAATATTAGAGGAATCCACAGGCAGAGAAATATCAGACATATGCCAAAGCAATTTCTTCACTGATACTGCTCCTATGGCAATGTAAGGTAAGGAGAAAATAAACAAATAGGACTACATCAAAGTAAAAAGTTTTTGCACAGCAAAAGAAAACATCAACAAAACAACAAGAAATCCTACTGTATGGGAGAACATAGTTGCAAATGTTATCACCGATAAAGGTTTAAGCTCCAACATCTACAGAGAACTCATACAACTCAATAAAAGGAAGATAAATGATTCCATAAAAAAAATGGGCCAAGTACATAAATAGAATCTTTTCAAAAGAAGACAGAAGAAAGGCCAAGAAACATATGAAAGCATGGTCAAAGTCACCAATGCAAAGTCTGAGACATGCAAATCAAAATGATAATGTGGTACCATCTCACACTCTCAGAATGGCAATCAACAAATCAATAAATGACAGGTGTTGGTGAGGATGCGGAAAAAAAGGAACTCTTTTGCACTGATGGTGGGAATACAGACTGGTGCAGCCACTGTGGAGAACAGTCTGAAGTTTCCTCATAAAACTAAAAATGGAGCTCCCATTTGACCCAGTAATCCCACTTCTAGGATTATATCCCAAGAAATTAGAAACACCAATCAGAAAGGATATATGATATGCACCCTTATGTTCATAGCAGCACAATTCACCATAGCTAAGATTTGGAAACATCCCAAATGCCCATCAGCAGATGAGTGTATTAGAAAATAATGGTACATCTATACAATGGAATACTATGCTGCTATAAAAAGGAGTTCTTACCATTTGCAGCAGAATGGTTGGATCTGGAGAGCATTATGTTAAATGAAATATGCCAGGCAATGGAAGAAAAATACCACATGATCTCACTCATTTATGGAAAATAAGGAACATTATAACTTGATGAATAATATATATATATATATATGCAGTAAAGCACCAGACTGTCAAATTACAGTGGGAAGGCTGGGGAGTGTTGGGGAGGAAGGGAAATATATCAACCAAAGGACCTGTATGCATGCACATAAGCACACCAATGGACACAAGACACTTGGGCGTGGTGGGATGAGGGCATGTGACAGTAGATAGGGGAGCCTAGGGAAAATCAATGGGGAAAAATGAGATATATCTACTAATATATGTAATATTGTAATAATAAAAAAATAAAAAGTGTTCAGAGTCTGCTTGGCTATGATAGAAGGAGCAAGGAGTTTTAAATAACAAAACAGGAACATACATTTCAGTAAAAGCCAGCAGATATACTGTTAGCCTGTCGATTTCAAGGATATTTAGGAGAGCAGCACCCAGTTATCTTACTATTTGAAGAGCAGCATATGGAATATACAATGAAAATAAACTCTTTTAGTAATTTTAATACATTCTGTAACCAATGACTGAAAAATAATCCAAAGGCTACTCTCAGGGGCAAGGACAGGTAAACTATGGCAATGAGTATCACCACTCTAGTCATAAGAAGGTTTGTTCTGCTTTCCTTCAACCTCAGTATTCTTTTGTCCTTGAGGCACATCAGGGTTAGACTATCACTGCCTAACATTCTTCCAGCACAGGTTATTTTATTTTATCTCCTGATAGTATACAATGCAAAGAAACTGGGCATAGCGATTAATTTTAAGTATTTATTTACACTAGTAAACAAAACAAACTTATGGTTGTGTTTCACTATAAAATGGGACCTTATGTGGCTATTTTGCTTCCACAATATTATTTGTATATTTGTGTTTTTACATGCATGTGTGTAAATAGCAAGTAACAAGGAAAAACAAGATAGTGCCCTCTGGGAACTAAAGCATTTAGTTTCTACTGGATATGATTTTCTAATCTCACTCTGGACAGAATCATGTTGAAATTACATAGTGCTTTTACTCTAGAACCATCAAACATTTGCCAACATTTTCTTAATGCATTGGCTTGAGTAGCTGTGTCCCAGGAATCCAACTACCTGAATACTATAAAACTTACTTGTAAAGTTAGAATAAAATTGGTTGCTCTAATATAAACTAGATGGAACCAACTGGAGTAGAAGGTTATGTAAGGCTCTACATGGGATTTTGAGTGAGTATATCATTCAAACATAACTTTTGTCCAAATTTTAGGAGATCATATATAATATCATTTAAGAAACACTAAAATATGACTGGAACCTAAGATAAAACAAAGGGTATGACACTGTAATTGAAATGGTAATATCTGCTTTCATATTTAGTCTTTTGAGTACAGGAATTCACTGTGTGTCTACTTAAAAATCTAAATTGGAAAATAACTTAGTTCCCCAGATTTTGTTCAGAAAGTCAGAGATGAGGGAGTTCCATTTTCAATCCTACATCATCATCACTTTCAATTTCTAGTGATTGGTCAAAGTATCTCCAGCATAGAATATTAAAAGGCAGTTAGATGAACCTATTTCACAATATTTTACTGATATGTCCCTTGTGCTTTTAAAAACAATGCTGGGAGAAATAGATAAAAAATAAATAATATGTATTTACTGAGATAAGAACACTGGTAAATGAGCAAGTCTATGAGGCAGAGAAGGATATGGTAGGTGAGGTTTTGGAATGGGATGAAAGTTTGGTGAGTAAGGAAAATATTAGTTCCATTTTGGTAACAATGAGTTTAAAGTGTCTGACAGATATTCAACTGGCTAGATATTCAGTACTTCGTTGAATATCTATCTATACGTATGAATCACAGATGAAAAACTTGGAAATATAGGCTTGGGAATCTGCATACTGATGATAATTGAAAATATATGTCCTTTTCGGTCGGCTCTTTTAAAGCCTCTTCTCATGCCCATGGCTCAGTGAGCTCTCCCTAAAAAGTTGGTCCACCACTGACTGAATTCCTAATCAATATTTAATCGTTTTCCTCGTGACCTCTAACCCAGGTCCTACTGGCACCATCTGATAAATCTCTCAGATGACTGATTAAAATTCTCTGCATCCTACACTTCTGATACCTTCAGCTCTTAACTTACAGCAGCACAAGAGTGCCCTCCAGTGTTCAGCATGGTGGGTTCAAAGCCAAAGTTAAGAATCTTTTCTTTTAACCAGCATCACTCTCACTTCTGGGGAAGTTCAGGAGCAACATGCAATTGTGAATTAAGAAGGGCTCTAGATCCTGGTAGAACATGAAGAGAATCAGGCAAGTCTCACTAATTAGGGTATAGTCTCTACTGTTATTTGTTGGATAGAAAGAATAGGCCCTGCACATTAGGTTCTCAGTAAGTCTCAGGGAAAACTATAAAATGGAATAATCAGTCCTACTATTTTTTAAATAAATAATAAGCCTCAGAGTATCAATGCAGATGAGTAGAATGAGAGGAACAGGGAAACCCATGACATGGGCCTCCTGGACATACTTGCCTCTGAATATGTACCAAAGGAAGGTTAACCACTTTGTCCACAGGTACTACCTTCACTACTTTAAACTTCTTTGTATACTAACCAGGGCCCTAGAGTGAGAATGGATGATTCACCTTCCATCCTTACCTGCAAAAGGCAGTGGGAAGGGTATTTCATGACATGGATTTCTGTGTGATACTGTCTGGCCTTTACACTGATAACCATATTCCAAGGTCATCCTAGTTTAAATGTATACTCTTTTGGATAATCCATGTTGGGAGGGATAGAAATAATTGAATTGATACGTGAATTGATATGCTCATGAGATAACATGTAAAAAAATCAGTATTATCAGTGTGTTACTGCTCATACCCACTCCTGGGTCTATTGCTTTTACAGATGGAGATACAAATGCCTCACTACATTCTAAGAAAACATGTTCTTCATCTTATTTGAAATTTCTGCCTTTAGTTCTAGTTATGCCTTCTATGGCCTTATACCATCTGCCACTTCTTTACTGGGGTTCCAGACAAGTATGTCACTTACCAGAAGGCACTTTCCTAAATGAAGTAAAAATTACATGCAAATATGATAATTCAGGGTCTTGGTCCCATGTTAAGCACTTGAGTTGTTACTCTAAGCCTAAGCCAAGTCCTTTTGATAACATATATATAACAACTTGTGGTAGGATTACATTAGGCTCCTGTACTAGTTTTATGTAAAATGGAGAGTTCTACATAAACAAATTGAGAGATAAAAATCACATAGTCATATCAATTGATGTATAAAAAGCATTTGACAAAATCCAACACCCTTTCTTGATAAAAACTCTCAGCAAGGTGGGAATAGAAGGATCATACCTCAACATCATAAAAACCATATATGATAAACCCACAGCTAATATCATACTCAATGGGCAAAAACAAAAACCATTTCCCCTAAGAAAGGAACAAGACAGGGATGCCCACTCTCATATTTTTGTATTCTTTTTTCCTTTTGCTTTTCCAGTTAGGTGCTTTTTGCTTCTTCGTATTTAAATCTTTGACTTGATTCTTGGGATCCTTTAGTTTGCTGTTGGATCTCTGTATATTATTCTTTATTTCAGTCAGTGTATGCTTAATTTCTAATTGGTCCCTTTTCATATTCTTGAGGGTCTCATTATACTTCTTGGAGTTTTCTAGAAGATTCTTGAATAACCTTATAACCGTGGTTTTGAACTCTATATCTAGTAGTTTGCTTTCTCCATTTCTTTCATTTGTGACCTATTTCTTCGTCTCCACATTTTGCCTGCTTCCCTGTGTTGAGAGAGGGCTTTGTGTCCTAGGTGTCCTAGAGGGCTCAGTGGATCAGCCTTTCTGATTACATGAGGTAGACACTCTTGGTGTACCCTTTTGTGGGATATCTGCATAGTCTTATTATAGTTAAGCCTTGATTGCTGTTGGTATCACTGGGAGGAGTTGAGCTCCAGGCCAATTGGCTGTGAGGACCAGTTGTGTCTACAATGGGAGAACTTCTGTGCTGGAGACACCCTTATGGGGCAGAACTTGGTGCAGCTTTGGTGCCCACTGAGTCTGCCACCTGAGTGTGTCTTTTATGGATGTGAAGAGTTGTAATCTACATGGTCTCACTCTGACCATGGGATCTCCTAGGAAGTTCAAATTCAGTCACTGCCTGAGGCCACCCAGCAAGAGCTACAGAGAGATCTGCATGTTCCTCCTCTTTGTTTGGGGTTTAGAGATGCCCACATGAGGCCTAGCTGTGAATCAATGAAAGCTGCTGCCCAGCCTTGTGCCTTCTTTTTGAGGTCCTAGGACTCTCTAACCCAGCTACAGTTTTACAGGGTTTTAGGCAGAGAAAGGCCAGGCCATTCGTATGCAAAAGCCTCTGTGCTTACCTTGGATGGGGTTGTAAATTGGGAGAAGAGGGGTCTCAGGAAATCACCAGGGCAGAACAAACAGCAATAGCTGACCATCAGCCTTGCCCTTATGAGGTTTCCAGGTGTGCAAGAGCAATGTGGCTCTGTCCCAGAACAATGTGGCACTTTACAGGAACAATGATTGCTACAAGCACCTCTGAGAGAAAGCTGCTCTCACATTCCAGCCCA
Organism: Lasiurus cinereus; assembly: GCA_011751065.1. Taxonomy (NCBI): domain Eukaryota; kingdom Metazoa; phylum Chordata; class Mammalia; order Chiroptera; family Vespertilionidae; genus Lasiurus; species Lasiurus cinereus. The sequence continues at coordinate 19,344,643 of JAAGEH010000015.1, read as the reverse complement.
TTGCCAGACAGTCCAGTTTCTCTCCATATAAGTCTGGGTCCCCAAAGTCTCACCCAGAACTCAAATCCAGAGCAGTTGGGAGCTTGTATCTCCCTCCTGATTGAAAAACAGTGTACCCAGTTGCCAGCCCCTTTCGAGTGTGCCTCCATACCTCCACACTTCACTTCCGCATGTGCTTTTTCTTTCCTTCTAGTTGTAGAATTTCTACTCAGCCAATCTTCCTGTGGTATTGGATGATATTCATTTTGTATTTTAGTTGTATTTTTAATGTTTTTGCATGGCAGCAAGTTCAGGTGTTTACCCATGCCACCATCTTGGTTTTCTCTCCTCAGACTCATTGACTGTAACACTCAACCCCAACTATGATGTGCAAGTTGCTATGCAGGTGCCAACAACATGATGCTAAATTCATCTCAGCAGGGTTGGTGTCTCCTGAGACATCCTTTGGATTTGCTGCTTATGAAGCTTATTGTATCTTGCACTAATATTGTCTGAAGCAGGCCACTCAGTGTGTTGGTCCTGGGGCCTCTTGGGAGGGAATCTGGTGCAAGTCAATGCAAGATGCTGCCTGTGACTGACCCTGAGAAACCTATATGGAGCTACAAACAAATCCACATTTGTGGCTGCCTTTACTGGGTTTGAGTACTTGCAGGAAGAACCAAACTGTACACCAAGCCTGGAATTAAACTAACCCCAATAATTGGAAATAGGTATTTTTATATTGGCAAATATTTGGAAATCTATATTTTTCAATATATTCACTAACAGTCAAGCATCAGCAGAAATTATCCCCTTCTGCACTATTAATCCTAATGAGAACAGAGTACATATGGCAGATGAAATGTTTAATTTACTTTGCCACTATCACAAATCAGTATGCAATATTCCTGCCTTTCGAAATGTAGTTGATATTGCTGGTCTTGTAAAAGGAGATCACAATGGACAAGGTCTGGGAAATGCCTTTGTATCTCATATTAGTGCCTGTGATGGGATCACTAATCTAACACACGCTTTTGAAAATGAGGCTATCATGTATGTTGAAGGAAGTGTAGGTCCTATTCAAGATACAGAAATAATACATGAAGGGTTTCAGCCTACAGATAACTAAATGATTGGGCCCATTATAAATAGTTGTGAAAGGATGAGATTAAAAACTATAACCTGAATATGACATAATGTGTAAGGTTAAATCCTGGGTTATAGATAAAAAGGAACCTGTTCCCCTCTATCTTGATTGGAATGACAATAAGATTAAAGTGCAGAAAAAAACACACACTTGTTTCTGACTTCAAAAGAAATTATCTATTTGGTTAATCTTTTTAAAAATACTACATTAAAAAGAAAAACAAATGGTTGATAAAAATTAAAGAGTGTGTGGACAAGTATGACCCAGGTACCTTGGTAATTCCTTAGTGGGAGCCTTGGAACTTAAATTGCAAGAATTGAATGGTGAGAAGAGACATAAGCATCTAGAAGCAAATATTACACAAAACACTTTGCCAAAGATCATTAAAGCTTGGTTTGCAGCACTGCAACTAGAATACCTGAGACCCTGCCCCAGCACTAAAGTCTTTGGGCACCTGAGTGGTCTAAGACCCAACAATGGAACACCACTCATCCCTTCCTGGTGACTCACTGATAATCTAACTCATGCAACTAGAGTACCTCCAGAGGCTCTTTCAATGATTGAGTCTGACAGGCAGCCAGCAAGCAAAGGCAGGCAAAGATGGACCTCAGGATGCTTGGGCTTTTAGCTTATTTCCCCCTGACTTGGTGCTGATGGAACTGACCTTGGTGTGCATCTTGATCCTTCCCATGCACACCCAGACCCAGCAGAGGCAGCCCCAAATTGTGGTTCACTTTGAAATTCCAAATGAGTTGCTCTCGGCGACTCACAATCTTACATTAACCTGCACTAGATACTCTCCCAAGAAACCCCAGAAATAGCGCACCTAGTGGCAAAATTCAGACAATATCAGAACAGGATCCAATTAGCTTCACAAAAGGTACATATACCCAAAGGGAAATTTCAGCAGGCACCTACCCCAGCTGAGGCAAACTCTACTTCAGGTGATCAATACCTGCACAATAGTTGGTACATTGTGGTCAGGGTTGATCCTCCCAGGCAGCCAACCTGAGAATTATACCCATGCATGGATATGCCAATTGAAACCAAGACTCAACTATAGCAGAAAGTCCCACATAATCCACACAAAAGACATTCCTGGAACACCCAGCTTAGGTGGTCAAGGAGACTGCATTCCTGGGTCCCCTAGGACACTTATTGCATAAGAGCATATACAAAGACTGAGATATATAGTAGACTAGAGGCCCATTGCACAAAATTCATGCATGGGGCGGGGGTGTCCATCATCCCAGCCTGGACCCTCTTCAATCTAGGGCCTCTCAGGAGATGTCTTACTGCCCATTTAGGCCTGTTTTCCAGGTACCTAACTGGGCAGTCGGACATCCCTCTCACAATCAAGGACTGCTGACTCCAAACTGCTCGCCTGCCTGCCTTCCTGATTGCCCCTAACCGCTTCTGCCTGCCAGCCAGATCATCCTCTAACCCCTCCCCTGCCAGCCTGTTTGTCCCTAACTGCCCTCCCCTGCAGGCCTGGTCACCCCTAACTGCCCTGCTCTGCTGGCCAAAGATGGCCATCTTGTGTTTACATGGGGGCAGGATCTTTGACTACATAAAGGCAACCATCTTGTGTGTTGGAATGATGGTCAATCTGCATATTATTCTTTTATTAGATAAGATAGAGGCTTGGTGCATGGGTGGGAGCCAACTGCTTTGCCCTGAAGGGTATCCCATATCAGGGTGGGGTACCCTCAGGGTTTGGGCAGCCTGGGCTAGGGGCCTGTGGTGGTTTGCAGGTTGGTCACACCCCATAGAGACCCAAGTGGAGGCCCTGGTATCTGGGATTTATTTATCTTCTATAGTTGAAACTTTGTAGCCTGGAATGGAGCCAAGCTTTCTGCTCACTCTGTGGTGGCAGCCATTCCTGTTGAAATTTATTTATCTTCTATAATTGAAACTTTGTAGCCTAAAGTGGAGGCCTGGGCCAGCCAGGGTGAGGAAAGCGTCGTTTCCTCCATTACCAGGGAAACACAAGCCTCCCTCCTGTTCTCTCTGTGGCCACAGCCATCTTGGTTGGATTAATGTGCATACTTGCTCCTGATTGGCTGGTGGGTGTGGCTTTGTGGGTATAATGGAGTGATGGTTAATTTGCATATTGCTCTTTTATTAGATAGGATATATCTAATACATGGAAAACTACAAAGATACATCTAAAGTTGGGAGTCAAAGAAACATAACCCAAATAAAATAATAGGAGAAATCTCAAGAATAAAAGCTAACTGAAATGAATGTAAGCAATTTACCAGAAATAGAGTAAAAAAATGATGATAATATACTCAAGGAACTTAGTGAGAACTTCAACAGCATACAGAGGGATATAAAAACCATAAAAAGAACCAGTCAGAAATAAAGTATACATAATCTAAAATGAAGAATATGCTAGAAGGAATAAACAGATGGCTAGATGAATCAGTGATTTGGAAGACAAGGTAGCAGAAAATACAATCAGATCAGCAAAAAGAAAATAGAATTTTAAAATGAGGATATTAAAGGGACTTTTGAGACAACATGAAATGTAACACCATTCACATAATAAGGCTACCAAGAGAAGAGAGATAACAAGAGATTGAAAACTGATGGAAGAAATAATGACTGGAAATTTCTCTAATTTGGTGATAGATAAAAACACACAAGTCTAGAAAGTGCAGTCTTAAACAAGATGAACTTAGAGAGGCCCACACCAAAGCATCTCAATTAAAATGGCAAAGGTTAAAGACAAAAATAGAAAATTTTCTCTCATATCTTTAAATAGGTTTTAAATTTCCTGCTTCTGCTTTTCTACTTCTGGTATCCCTGTGTTTCAAATGTTGGTATGCTTGATGTCTCAAAGACCCCATAAACAAAAATTATTTTTTCATTTATTTTTTTTATTTTTACTATTCTGGTGTGTGTTTTATGCTACCTTCTTTTCCAAATTACTTATTTGATTCTCTGCTTCATTTAATCTACTATTGATTTCTTCTAATATATTCTTCATTTCAGTTATTGTATTTTTCATTTCTGATTGATTCTTTTTTATATTTTCTATCTCCATATTCCTGTTTCCGATTTCTTTGTTAAAGTTCTCACTGAGATAATCTATTATTTTCCTAAGTTCATTGAGCATTCTTATAACTATTATCTTGAACTCTGTATCTGGTAGTTTGCCTGTCTTCATTTTGTTTAGTTCTTTTTCTAGAGTTTTGTCTGTTCTTTCATTTGAGACATTTCTTTGTCTCCTGATTTTTGGCTGTCTCCATGTGCTTGTTTTTATGTATTAGGTAGAGTTGCTATGTCTCCTAGTCTGGGAAGAGTGGCCTTATATAGTAGGTTTTCTGTGGGGCCCATTGGCACAGTATCCTTGGTCAACTGAGCTGAGTGCTCCTGGTGTGTCATTTGGGTAAGTTTTGTGTGCCCTCCTGTTGCAGCTGAACTTTTATTTCTGTTGGCATGTCAGTAGGATGGATTTACCCCCAGTCCAATTGACTGAGGATTGGCCATGATTACAGTAAAGGAGTTATTATTCAGGGGGCTGACCCTACAGAACAGGAGTAGCTTTACTAGGCTCTAGTGCTAGCTCTTTGTGTTATTTTTGGAAGTGGGTGGGTAATGCTTTGCTGTGGTCTGAACCTGGTCATCACAGATGTTGGTTCTCAGTCCTCTTGAGAGAGGCTCTAGTGAAGGCCAAGGTCAGCCACTGTCTGTGTCATGCCTGGGGCCACTTGGTATGAGCTACACCGTGATCTGCAGATACTTTCCACTTGCATTTGGCTTTGAGGTTCCTGGGCAAGGTTAAGCTGTAAATCAAGGAAGGCTACCTCTGGTGCGCACATTGGGGCTGCATAGCAAGTTGAAGGAGCACTCCAAAGTGAAATGTTGCTTTTTGGGATTTTTAAACCTTTAAGAGATTTTTAGGAAAGTCATCACCATGAGCCAAGGTAGGCCATTTGTACAAAAAAGCCACTGGAAGTGGATTGGGTGGGTCTGCAATTTTGGTGGGTTTGGTTCTCAGGGAATTATCAGGGCAAGGCAAATGCTGTGAACTAGATTAATGAATATTTAGATATGATGCCTGCATTGTTTGCAGTTAGGAGGAGGGAGGACTCAGCAAAGGAAAAATAGCTTCTGCCAGCACTTTTGTCTGGGGGAAAGCTGCCCTTCCAAATCCTGCCCTGAATCTAGACAGTTCAGTTCCTCCATGTTTGACACTTTTCAAGCCACTTCCCCAGCACTGGAGCTCAGAATGAGTGAGTCCATTAGTGAGTAAGCACATGTACAGGAAGCCTTCTATCTCACTCAGCCACACTCCTTGCTGTTTCTTACAACCAGAAATTACTGGTTCTACATTTTTATTGTGGTCATTACACAGTTGCATATATTTATATAAAACCATAAACCTGTATATTTAAAATAGGCACATTTGGTGTATATAAATTATATCTCAATAAAGTTGATTTTTTTACACAAATTAGGGTTTTATTCTTCTCTTATAACATAAAGTAAAGGGATGCTAGTGAGTTTCACAATAACATCAGGCACAAAAGAATACCAACAAACACACCAATGAATTATCTATCAAATGTATTCTTCCCTACCCTCTTCTATTTTATAACAACAGCTCCACCTCTTCTTTATGATTAGAATAAATTTCCCCTGCCAGTTTATCAGTTTATAAGTGTTTCCTTAGGAGTAATGATATGAGCAGCCACTATTACACACACACACACACACACACACACACACACACACACACACACATATCTAGTTCTTAGACCAGTACACTGTACCTTTGTGGACACAACTATTATGATAATTTATTCAGGGTTCTGGTAGGTGGGTCCTCATTCTTTCAAGAAATTATCTACAAGTTGGCCTTATAGATGTATGTTCAACTGGCCATTCCACCATTATGAGCCCAGCAGTTTCTATGTAGCACAGTATGTGATATTTCTAGTAGACCCCAAAGTCATGTGCCCATTGTTACATCTGCTTTGTGGAAAATCAATTCTCCTGATCTGGTGTAATATTATAAAATACTAGGGACTCAGTCCACAAATTCATGCACCTTGAAAGGAACTATAGCCCACGAGGTTGTGGGGGACACAGGAGCAGGTCTCAGCCTATCCTGCATGCCACCGCCTTGATCTAGCCACTACTGCTCCCACATGCTGGCACAGAGCAATTGGGGCCAGCACCAGCAGTGGGTGCAAGCGGAGGCTGCTGCCTTGATATCCCCTCAGGAGCAGGGGGAGGTGGAGAAGCCCTCAGGTGTAATGGGGGTGGGCAGCCTCCACTCATACCAGCTGACTATGCCCAGAGATCGATTGGGACCTGCACTGGGCACCAGCAGCAGGTGCAAGCAGTGCCTGCAGTGCCGGCTGTGGGAGCGAGCAAGCCAATAGTGGGTGTGAGCAGTAGCTCCCGCACCAGCAGTGGGTGTGAGTGGGGCCAGCACCAGCAGCAGGAGCGATGCTAGGCAGGACTCCAGCACGTGGAAGCAAAGAATTTTAAGTAACCACCAGAGGCTCCACCAATGATAGTTACTGGTGCTCTGCCTTGGTCTGGTGCCCCCACTCACCTGCTCCACCATGGCCGATGCCTGCCTTGTTCCATGCCCATCTCCTGGTGGTCAGCACACATCATAGCGACCAGTTGTTTGGTTGTTCTGCCATTCAGTTGTTTCTACATTTGGTCTATTTGCATATTAACCTTTTATTAGATAGGATTCTATGCTAGTGAATGAAACACTCTATAAGTCCTTGAATGGTGGTGCTAGCTGAAGCCTTTCAAGCAGGAAATGCAAATTTATACCCAGAATATGCATCAAAGCATTAATTCCAATGAAAATTAATTGTTGTCCTTTCCAGAGATAAAGGAGTTTAATGTTATTAACTTGTGCATGGGTGGGCTTTTCTCAAAAAATGATGCCATATTAGGATATCTGCTGTGGCTCATGTTGAAGACCTTATGAAGTGACTTAATCTGCCTAGGTATATAAAAGCCAATGTTGTTGGACCCATGTATAGTGTCTATCCCTACCATAATGGCTTCACCATTCATAAGTCATTATGCTAGATTAGTGTGACCAGTGAGAGACTGATTTACTACCAATTTGTTCTATCAACTTTGTTCATTTCCTCTTTTGTAATGTTTGTTTTGTAATGTATGTTTTTGTAATGTATGTTCATGTGATGCAAAGAACTTCACTTCGTAGATACATATAAATGCAATTTCTTGCCCAGCCAGCATGGCTCAGTGGTTGATCATTGACCTATGAAGTGGGAGATCATGGTTGGATTCCCGATTGGGGCATATGCCTGGGTTGAGAGCTCGATCTCCATGGTGGGCATGCAGCAGGCAGCCAATCAATGATTCCCTCTCATCATGATGTTTCTATCTCTCTCATCCTCTCCATTCCTCTCTGAAATCAAGAAAAATATTTTTTAATAAATAAATACCATTTATCTGGTCCTTTGTTAATCTTCTGCTTCTGGAGTGCATGTGTCTTAACAAAGTCTCAAAAATACTAGTCATTTCTTGTTCATAAGCTGATTTTAACATGTTTTCTTATATATACAATACCAATGGAATGGAATGTCTAGAAGCTCTATCTCAGTGCAGGATTTTGAATGTATGTTGTTGACTGTCCTAAGTGAATGCAAATTGTTTCTGATCCTCACTTCTGATAGGGACAGAAATGAATGTTAATCAGATAATTTACCATTTACCATATGCTTCAGGTAATGTTAATCTACTGAACGGAAGATACAATATTTTACCCAAAAGCTGCAATTGAGGCTACTACTTGGTTGAGTTTGTAGTAATTTATAGTCATCCAACTGGTAAATTAAATGGAGATATGATAAAAACCACCACCCCTGCACCTTTTAGGCCTTTAAGGTTGACATTATTCTCTAACATTCCCCAGGACATTTAAACATCACCACTTGGCTTCTATTATTTAAGGATTCTAACACCCCAGAGCCCAGTTTCATAATAACATAATCTACCATAAGATGTTATTTTTTTCCTAAAATTGTTAGACTGAAAATCAAGGTGTGTTGTATACACAGAATTAGCTGAATAGGGAGCCACAGGTTGCATAGCTCCCCATAACTTGTCAAACAGGCTTCCGCCAATCATAAGCCTTATTGTTACTGAAATCAGCTATTGCCATAATTGGAGGTGGAGGTGGAGAGTGCACAGGGGCTGGAGCATTCTGAGCCCATAAAGATGTCAAAAAATAAAGATATAAATACCAGTAAGTGATGGTCTTACTCTGCAAAATTCAAACTGAATATAATCAGCTATGCAAAAGAACATGAAAATAGAGTTGCAGAGAGATAGTTTGGATCTCTCTCCACTGAGTGTATGATCGAACAGTGGAGAAAACAGGAATGACAACTCCTTAAGATGCCAAAAAAAAAAAGAAGGCCTTATGAGGAAAAAAAAGAAAAATGTTTAAAATATTGATTTCTTAATTTTGGGTTGGAAAAGTGGGGAGCATCTTATACATGAAGGTATGTATAGTATACATGGAAAAATAAGATTCTCTGTTTCTGGACTATTTAAGAATTCCACAACTGAGGTTTTCATTGGTGCTGGTGTCCCTCTCTCAACAGTGCAACAGTTTTTGATTTGGTTGATGAAATGTTCTCAAGTTTTTTTCTAAGAAACATATATTTTTTTTATATTTCTCACTCTAGATAGTATGTATACTCTAGGCTCCTCACTCTGTGAGACTTTATTTTGACACAACAGTTCAGACCTTTTTACTTTACATTGCTTTGTTCAAGTTGGTAAGATATAACTTAGCATGTTAGCACTGTTCTTTTGGATCCTGGCCAAGACACTAAATTTTATATCATGGGAGTACTCAAATATCATAAACATACCTCTTATCCAACTTTATAATACATCCTATACCTTATCCAGCATCCTCAGCCCTATATAAATATTCTCCTATCAATACATACTGGCTAGGTATTAAAACTGCTTTGTTGTATAATTTCATCTCTATCCTAGAGCAGTCATAGTGATTCCTTGTCTGGATTATGTTGTAATTTAATATCAGTTATTAACATTGTGGTAAGGAGAGGAGGTAAGGATAGATTCTAAGGGTGGGGGAATAGCTCGTCTTTCTGTGCTTGTCTACAAGCATCAGTATTTAACATGGAGAACTGGTCACTTCTGCAGACTCAGAATGTTCAGGGGATTTTGAGATTCAGAATTTTTGTATGTATATTAACCTTGATATCCACATCTCATTTCTCAGGGTTTTAAGCTTGAATCAGGTTTCTGACCTTGGTATAGCAGACTTGCCAGAACTGAGAATTCAACATTCTGTCCTCTGCTACTTTTATAATTAAGTCCTAGGCTTGCTATTCAGTTTTTGTCAGTCCTCAGGCTAAATTAGATAAATCTTTTAATGTGCTGCTAAGGAGGATCTCTGGCTTGGACACTTAGCCTTTAATTAGTGCTTGATCATTTTCAGCTTTCCAACATCTTTCTCAAAAGTATCAATAACCCCAATAATAATCATCCAATTTCTTAATCTTTTAAAACATGTTTTTCATTTATTTTATATAGAGAGAGGGAGAAAGGGAGAGGGGGAAAATAAACTTAATTACCTATCTCTTGCCTGCCCCCCTATTCGATATGGAACCCACATGCCAGGTATGTCCCCTGACCAGGAATTGAACTGACAACTTTTCAGTGCACGGGACAATGCTCAACCAACTGAGCCACACCAGCCAGGGCTCTTGGTCTTCATATTTACTATTTCCCCCATATCTCTCCAATATTGAAGGTGCTGTACCTATTAATATGTGCCTTGTATTGATATTCCATCCCAGTTTACCACCACTAAAAGTTTTAACAAATGCATGATATAGGCTATCAGTGTTCCCATCAGTATTGGGTTCTTCTTTGTCAGAAAGTCAGCAAGTGTACAACTGAAAATCCCATTTTAGTGCTGCTTACCATGACCATGCCCAGAACTAACTCCCACAAGATGGATTTCCTAGAGTACAGATGCTGAAAAGGTACTATGCATGTAGTATGCATATTGAGTAATGTTCTTATCAACACTTATGAAGGAATAGGGGAAGCAGGACTGAGGAGTGAGGAAAACTGAACTGTGTTGCAATCACAATGAAGAACTCAATCCACCCTATATGGAACTCTGGAGCTGGGATGGACTTTAAAAATTGACACACATTTAGGCAAGGAGTCTATATACTTCTACTTCAACAAGTCAATAGATATAGGCTGCTCCTGGAGAGGAAGTCATAATATTAGAACAGGTAGCTCCATTTGTCTAAAGACAATTTTTGAGGAAGAATTCAGATATGAGCTATCAATATGCAAGAGTACTGGCATCTAGGATAAGTGCCTTGATCCTGAAAGGGAAACAAATAGCATATACAGCATCCAGTACAGTGCACATGTATTAATATAACAACCTGCTTAATTCCTTCTTAAGCACTACTTTCCACAACTTTCACCCATGTACATTCCTCTAGCATCATATCCTATTCTAATTTCTTGTTTATGAGTTCATTTTAACTGCTTCCATATCATATCTGAGATATTCCTGATTAATTAGGAGCCACGAAGAGGGTATCTACCACATTATCCTAAGAAACCTAGAAGCATAAACAGTAACAACTTCAAATTTACCCAAGTTACCCAAGATAGGTGTCTACCAAAGCCCTACCTTCACAAGTACTGCCATATGGAGTGAACCCAGCAGAGTCACCATCCAGAGGAAACAGTATGTTTACATTGTAGAGTTTGGAGACTTGTTTGGTTCGAATGATATGTCTTAGTGAAGAGTTTAAACTATGGTTGATGAGGAAAGCTGGAAGTCAGAGCCAGAAAAGCAGCACATATCATTGAGGTGTAAGGCAAGCTCTTAAACGTGGAAAAAAAATAACAAAAACAATGGTTTATTTGGATTTTTTATTTTTGCAGAGAATAGCATAAGGAAGCTGTGGTCAAAAGGACAGAACACTTAATCAAGAATCCAGAGAAAACTGTCTAGAGAAATTTAACTCTGTCACTTATTTGTTATATCACATATGGTAAATCACTTGACCTAATGGAAATTCACATTTTTCTCATATCTAAGGTGAGACAATGAATATAGTACCCATTTCAAGGAATTGTTGTTGGGATTCAATGAATTAGCAAATAGGGCAATGTTTGGCTTCACATTAGTATCTGCTTTTACACAGATCTATAAGATGCGATTCCTGGGCACCATAGGCCATCTATAAAAGGAGCATTTTATTTTTTTTATTTTTTTTTAGGTTTTTTTTTAATTTTTATTAATTTTTTATACATATCTCCCCATTGCCCCCCCTCCCTCCCAGGCGTACCCCGACCCCCCAGTGTCTGTGATCATTGGTTATGTTTATAAGCATGCATACAAGTCCTTTGATTGATCACTTATTTACCTCACCTAACTTTAATCTTTCTGCTATAATTTCAGTCTGTTTGATGCTTTATGATTTTTGTCCTCCTGAGAATTATCAGTCTACTCCCTTTCTGTGCTCCTGATTCTATTATATTCACCAGTTTATTCTGTTGATCAGATTTTTAATTCACTTAATTTTTAGATTCACTTGTTGACAGATGTGTATTTGTTGTTCATAATTTTTTGTCTTTTACCTTTTTCTTCTTCCTCTTCTAAAAGGGTACCTTTCAGCATTTCATATAATACTGGTTTGGAGTTGATGAACTCCTTTAGCTTTTTCTTCTCTGTGAAGGTCTTTATCTGCCCTTCAATTCTGAATGATAGCTTTGCTGGATAGATTATTCTTGGTTGTAGGTTCTTGTTGTTCATCATGTTGAATATTTCTTGCCACTCCCGTCTGGCCTGCATCGTTTCTGTTGAGAAATCAGCTGACAGTCGTATGGGTGCTCCCTTGTAGGTAATAAACTGTTTTTCTCTTGCTGCTTTTAATATTCTCTCTTTCTCTTTTGCTCTTGGCATTTTAATTATGATGTGTCTTGGTGTAGTCCTCTTTGGGTTCCTTTTCTTTGGGGTTCTGTGTGCTTCCTCGACTTGTAAGTCTATTTCTTTTACCAGATGTGGGAAGTTTTCAGTCATTATTTCTTTAAACAGGTTTTCAGTATCTTGCTCTCTCTCTTCTTCTGGCACCCCCACAATTCTGATGTTGGTACGCTTGAAGCTGTCCCAGAGGCTCCTTACATTATCTTCACATTTTTGGATTCTTTTCTCTTCTTGCTTTTCCAGTTGAATGTTTTCTGCTTCTTTATATTTCAAATTTTTGACTTGATCCTTGCCTTTCTCTAGTCTGCTGTTAGTACTCTGCATAATAGTTTTCATTTCAGTCAGTGTATTTATTATCTTCTCTTGGGTCTCACTAAATTTATCCATCTTTTCTAGCATATTCTTGCAAAACCTTATAAGCGTGGTTTTGAACTCTATATCCAGTCGTTTTTTTTCCTCCATTTCTTTTGCTTGTAATCCCTTCCCTTGTCTCGGCATTTTCACTGTGCCGGGAAAACTTCTGTGCTGGATTCAGCCGCAGAAGCCTCTGCTGAGCTTGGGAGGGTGGAGTCTCAGGGCTTAAGGGACCACCTTGCCTTCCAGTCGGCCCCGCCCTCCACGGCCCCTGAGTCTCACGTGACTGGGTAATGGCTGGAGCGGTCCTTGTGCGCGCGCACCCGCAGCGCCTCCACCCGCTGCCTTTCCGGCTCCCCTGCGAACCAGGACCACACGAGTCTAGGTCCCCAGGGCTTCGCCCAAAACAGGGGCCCAGTGGACTCAGAAGTGGCGCAGTTGGGAGGGTCTGTCTCCCGCCCACTCGCGAAAGCCAGCGGCACAATCAGCAATCCGTCCTCCGCGTGGTGCCGTGCGCAACCAGACCTCCGATCCTTTGCAACTCCCCTAAATTTCCGTGCACTTCTCCCTTTTCACAGTCCAAACTCCCCCCGTATGAGTTTCGGCTGGATCTGGGGTTTAGTGTCGTAAGAGAAGGGGTTCAATGCCGTTGGGAGTCTCCGTTTCCCTCCCGCCAGAGAAAGCCAGCCAGGTACTCCAGCACCCGCTCTCTCAGCGCACGTCTCCGTACCTCAGCTTTTTGCAGCTCCTCTGGGTCTCCGTGAGCCCCTCTCTTTCCCTCTAGTTGTAGAACTTCCACTCAGCCAGCTTTCGTGTGGTTCTGGATGATGTCCGTTCTGTCTTTTAGTTGTAGTTTTGAAATTGTGCGAGGCAGCAGTATAGGTGTTTACCTATGCCGCCATCTTGGATTCTCCCTTATTTTTTTTTTAATTTTTAAAAATTCTTTATTGTTTAAAAGTATTACGTATGTCTCCTTTTCCCATTAACCTATACCTGGCCACTCCCACCCCCCCCAGAACATGCCCTCATGGCTTCTATCCCTCACTTACAAGCTTAAAATTCTACTGCCTTCCAAATATGGCCAGTGATACTACAGTTTCCCTCTTCTTCAAAAACAGTATTTTTTCTCTTTAAAAGTTTTACTGAAGACCATTCTGGAAAATAGAAGAAATCAAACATAATAGAAATGGAGGAATATCAGTGGATTTCAGAACAAAGTTTTCACTATCTGCATCAAGTATGTCAAACTCAAAGGCTAACACAGGCCAAATAAATAAGGTTTAAGTTTATGTGGACCACAAAAAAACAAAAGCTTCAATTTTCATAGAAATCTGGGTTTATTTTGATAGAGATGTGCTGAATACAAAGGGCTGAAATAAACGAGTAATTGTGAACATAAAATAACAGAACATTTTAATAAAAATTAATATTTTTTCTTGAACATTAACTTACCAGACACTGAATAACGGCACAAATTAATAAGTGTAACACAAATAAACCCATTTTTATTACTCTCTGAAAGTGAAATATTTCCTATTGAGCACACCAAACAAGTCAGTTCAAGACTAATAACGTGGCAATCCACTGCTAAAATATTTGCTACTAGTATTAGTGGAGAGAAATGGTGCACCTATGCATAAGGTGCATAAGGGAAATGAATGCAACATGATTATAGTAATCAGTCAGTAGTGAATGTTGTAGCTCCTTATTATTCCTACATAATAAAGAGGTAATATGCAAATTGACCATCACACCCTTGCACAAGATGGGCACCCCCATGTGGTCATAAGATGGCTGCACCCATGTCATCACAAGATGGCCACTACAAGATGGCAAATAAGGGAGGGCAATTGGGGGTGACCAACAGGGGAGTGGTTAGGGAGTGATCAGGCTGGCAGGCAAATGTGGTTAGAGGCAATCAGGCAGGCAGGCAAGCAAGCGGTTGGGAGCCAGCAGTCCTGATGTCCCAGATTGGAGAGGGCATAGGCTGGACTGAGGGACACCTTCTTCCAATGCACCAGGTCTCTAGTTATGTATAACAGGATATTATAAAAGTTAAGTTATGAAATTGTTATTAAAATGTTTCTTACATACCATTATTTTGGCTGAGCAGCAAAAATATTCATTGTGGGTCACATGTGGCCCAAGGTCCATAAGTTTGACATACTTAATCTACATTCTTTTATCATTCCAAACTGCACTTCTGAGTTGTATATTTGTCCCCAGTAGGTGGAGCTCCTCCCTTCCCTCCCACTCATAATTTTTATTGCTACCCAAGGGCATAGCCTATGCCCCATAAAAGTTTCCCTTCTCATCTTAAAGATGGAACCCATGCATTGCCCAGAATGTCCCTTTCTCCATTGGGCAATCTAAATAGGCTGACCAAATATCTTACCTAATAACATGTAAATTGACCATACCTCCACTATGCCCATAGCCAATCAAAGTGAGTTTGCAAATTAACCCAACAAAGATGGCTGTTAATTTGCATACTTAGGAGCCCAGCGCCTGGGTCCCAGGAACATCTTGGCACCCAGGACACTCTGAGGGAGGCTCCGTGTAGTCCCTGAGCAGCCTGGGAAGAACCTAAGCCAGGGGGCTCCTGGGCAGCGCCAAGCCTGTGCCAAGGGGGCAGGGACAGAGCCAGTGATTGGAGGGAGCTGAGAGGCCCTTGCCAGGCCTAAGGCATAGGTCAGAGGCTTTAGGCCTGGGCAGGGGCAGAGCCGGCTATCTAGGCTATTGACAATCGGTGTGAACTACGGTACAGAGGAAACACTTTTCCTGAATGCTCATTGGCTAAGTTTCCTGCATGCCACTGGTAATATTCTTAGTAACTTGGGTAATAAGAATCCAAAAGGGTGATCTAGGGTTTTTCCACCACACTTCTGGAGAAAAAACGAAGGTTCACTGCTAGAGGGCTAAGAAATATCATATCCTGCCCTAGCCGATTTTGCTCGGGGGATAATGCTTCGGCCTGCCGACTGCAGGGTCTGGGTTCAATTCTGATCAAAGGCATGTACCAGGTTAGGTCTCATTCAGGAGGCAACCGATCAAAGTGTTCCTCTCATTTTGATGTTTCTCTCTGTCTTCCCCTTCCTATTTCACAGTCTCTAAAAGTCCATGGAAACATATTCTCAGGTGAGGATGAAAGAAAGAAAGAAAGAGAGATAGAGATAGAGATAGAGATAGAGATAGAGAGAGAGAGAGAGAGAGAGAGAGAGAGAGAGAGAGAGAGGAAGAAAGAAAGAAAGAAAGAAAGAAAGAAAGAAAGAAAGAAAGAAAGAAAGAAAGAAAGGAAGGAAGGAAAGAAGGAAGGAAGAAAGATTATATCCTATGAAAGATTCAGCTTGAAAATGCCTAAAGAAAGTTGTCATTTTTTCATGGTGAAGGGACTGGAGTCCATGTTGATGAAAACACCTTGGTGGCTGTGGAAACTGGCAGTGGCTGCACAGCAGGGTGATGGGGCTGGTGCTTCCTCTTATCAGGGAGGCCAGACTGCAGCTTAGGCCCATTCCCAATGGGGAGGACATCCCCTGAGGGCTCCCAGTATGTGAGAGGGGGCAGGTTGGGCTGAGTGACCCCCCACCCCTAATGCACAAATTTTGTGACCTGGGCCCCTAGTATATACAGTGGTACCTTGAGATACGAGTTCAATTTGTTCCGTAACCTTGAGGCGTGGGAAACTATGAGACACTAGAGTCGCGGTAAACTGGTGGGTCCTGTGATCTGGCTGATCCGCGAGATTACTCCTATCTCAAATGTTGCTCGTATTTCCAAGCAAAAAATTGCTCGCTCGACTGCTCGTATCTCAAAAAAACTCGTATGTTAGGGCACTCGTATCTCGAGGTACCACTGTATATAAATGTAAACAAATAGGCTGACCTTACTCTCTAAGCCTTTATTGCTCACACTGCTACTTAACAGTCTGTGGCTCCTCAACTGCTTACTTTTTCTAGTTTATAACCAAATTTACCCTGATTTCCTGTTCACAATCTTACTGCTTTACGTCTGTATTCTGACTAGTGTTGTCTTTCATTTCAGAGGGAATTGGCCATTTCAAAAACAGAGACCTGACCTTTGGTCTTTTCCATGCCCTCAACTATTCTAGTATAAAAGAACAGTAAATGTATGCCTTTTTCTGGAAGAGGAGTGGAATTGGTCACAGACACAATTCTAATACACTCCCCAGACACAACCATGTACATGACCTTAGCTGGCCTCATTGCAAGCATCTCCATGGAAACCAGAAAAAGTATGCATTTTGGGCAGCCTGAGGTCATGTCCCTGTGGCACATATATTTTCTACACTGAATGATTCAGGTGAAAGTGACTCAAGTAACAGTGATACAGGCTAAGTCCTAGATGGCCTGCTTCTCCCCAGCCAACCATCAAAGGTTGCCCTGAGGTTTCTCAATTTGCCATACTACTACCAACTGACAGTGTTATCACAAACTTTCTTATGCTCACTATCCAACTAGCTATTTCTCAAAGAGAAACAAGCTTTGAGAATTGATGGTCTTATTTTCTTCATCACCCAAGCATGAAATGCACTGACCCATTCATCCATTTATAATTCAAACCATTTTGTGCTAAAATAATCTTCAGAATTATACACTGTTGTATTGTGCTTGCCTCTCTCTTATGTAAACATCATTCAGATTGAACTTCCCAGTGCTGTAGAAAGACCCACTGTTGAGGTGATGATTAAGATAACATAAGGTTGTTCATCATTTTGATCCCCAAGAACAACCAGCAACTATATATAGAAAAGACTCTATTGTAAAACTCCCAGTACCCAAAGGTGAGTCTGAAGCACTCTCTGGTCCACAGAGACTGAAAAAGACTATATTAGAAGGGTAAGAGGAACAGTTTCAATTTAACCACACCCCTTCCCCATCCCTGCACATTGCTGCACTGAGAAGCCTGCACCAAGGCTATGGTTCCTTCAGTAAGAAAAGAAAGCCTAAGTTGGGCATCCAGTTCACCCAGTACTGAAGTATAATTCCTGGAGGTCCCCTAAAGTCTCCCTCATGGGGATCACTGAGGGAATTTGTGGAGTTCAACAACTAGGGATCAAATAGACACTGAGAAAGATGGCAAGGATTATAGCAGCCAGCACTCAGCTCATACCACTCAATAACAATTTAAAAATCCAATTTTAAAATGAGCAAAGTACCTGAATAGATATTTTTCTAAACAAGATATATGGATGACCAATAGGCACATGAAAATATGTTCAAATAATTGTGGAAATGGAACTGGAGAACATTATGCTAAGTGAAATAAGCCAGTCAATGAAGGAGAAACACCACATGATCTCACTCATTTGTGGATAAGAAAGAACATTATAAACTGATGAACAAAAAGATAGATACAGAGGCAGTAAAGCATCAAACAGACTGTCAGATTACAGCAGGAAGGTTAGGGAGAGGTGGGGTAAATAAGAGATCAACCAAAGGACTTGTATGCATGCATATAAGCATAACCAATGAACATAGACACTGGGGGGTTAGAGTATGCCTGGGAAGGTGGCGGGGTGGGGGGGGGGATGGCAATGGGAAGATATGTGTACATGTAATACATTAATAAAAAATTAAAATAAAATAAAATAAAATAAAATAAAATAATTCACAATGAGATTATCACCTCACACATGTGAATAGGTCTATTAGCAAAAAGACAATAGATAAATACTGGTGAGGATATGAACAAAAGGGAATGCTTTTACACTGTTGATGGGAATATAAATTGGAATAACCACTATAGAAAACAGTATTGCAGTGCTTTGAAAATTTTAAAACAGAACTATAATTATACTAGAGGCCAGGTGCAAGGAATTTGTACATGGGGGGATGTCCCTCAGCCTGGCCTGCACACTCTTCAATCTGGGACCCCTCAAAGAATGTCCTACTGGCAGTTTGCAGGAATCGGACCTAAACTGATAGTCGGATATCCCTCTTGCAATCTGGGACTGCTGGCTCCTATCCACTCACCTGCCTTGCCTGCCTGCCTGATTGCCCCTAACCATGCTCTCTGCCTGCTGGCTTGCTCACCCCCAACTGACCCTTGGCACCAGCCCACGCATCCCCAAATGTCCCCCCCCTGCCAACCTGATCACCCCCAACTGCCCCACCATGCCAGTATGCTCACTCCCAACTGCCCCCTTGCTGGCCTGCTCACCCCCAACTGCCTCCCCTGCTGGCCTGCTTTCTCCCACTTTCCCTCCCCACTACCCTGCTCACCCTCAACTGCCCCCATGCTGGCCTGCTCACTCCAAACTGCCCCCCCACTATCCTAATCACCTTCAACTGACCCCCACTGATGTCTTGCTCACCCCCAACTGGGCCCCCCTGCTGGTCTGCTTACCCCCAACGGCCCTGCCCCTCACCAGCCTGATCACTCACAACTGCCATCCTACCTTGGCTTGATCATGCACAACTGCCCTCCCCTCTTGGCTTTTAACCAACTCTACCTCTGCCCCACCACCATGGCTTTGTCCAGAAGAATGTCCAGAAGTTCTCCTGGAAGGTCTCCCAGTCTAATTAGCAAATTACCCTTTTATTAGTACAGTGGTACCTCAAGATACGAGTGCCCTAACATACGAGATTTTTGAGATATGAGCCGTCAAGCAAGAGATTTTTGCTTTGAAATACGAGCAACATTTGAGATAGGAGTAATCGTGCAGATCGGCCGGCTGCACACAACCCACCAGTTTACCATGACTCGAGTGTCTCATAGTTTCCCACTCCTCAAGGTTACGGAATGAATTAAACTCATATCTCGAGGTACCACGTATAGATAGAGGCCTCGTCCACAGGTCGGGGCTGGCTGGTTTGCCCTGAGGGGTGTTCCGGATTTGGGTGAGGGTTCCCTTGGAATGTAGGGCAGCCTGGATGAAGGGCTGAGGGCCATTTTCAGGTTGGTCAAGCCCCGCAATGGGAACCCTCACCCCATAGGAGTGTGGTCTGCCTGGGTGAGAGGCTGATGGCTATTTGCAGTCTGGCCAAGCCCCCCAGCAGGACCCTCACCAGAAGGGAGTGTGGCCAACTGGCCAACCTGGTTGAGGAGTTGAGGGCTGTTTTCAGGCTGGTCACGCCTCCTAGTAATCCAGGTTCCCAGCACCTCCTTCTTTTCTCTCTCTTTTTTTTTTTTCAGCACCTCCTTGAGTGGAGGCCAGGGCCGGCTGGAAGCAGGTATCTGGGATTTATTTATCTTTTATAATTGAAACTTTGGAGCCTTGAGCTGAGGCCAGGGCCGGCCAGGGCAGGTGGGAAGCTTGGCTTCTTCCATCACCAGAAGCAATCGAAGCATGCTCACTCCAGCTCTGTGGCCACCGCTATCTTTATTGGGTTTATTTGCCTTCTTGTTCCTGATTGGCAGGTGGGCATGGCTGGTGGGTATAGCGGAGTGATGGTCAATTTGCATGTTTCTCTTTTAGATAATCCAGCAATCCCCTTCTGGGTATTTTTCAAAAGGAAATAAAATCACTACCTTGAAGAGATATCTGTACTCCTGTGTTCATTGCAGCTTATTTTCAACAGCCAAGACCTGAAAACAACCTAAGTGTCCATAGAAAGAAAGATAAAGAAAATATGGTATATAATACATAAAATAGAGTATTTTGCCATAAAAAAGAAGGAAATTCTGCCATTTACAACAACATGGATGAAACTTGAGGGCTTTATGCTAAGTGAAATAAGTCAGATAGAGAAATACAATGAACTGTATGATCTCACTTATATGTGGACTTTTTAAAAACTGAACTAATGGAAACAGAAAGTAGATTAGTGGTTGCCAGAGGAATGACAGAAATGGTTAAATATGGCCAAAGGGTATAAAGTTTGAGTTATAGGATAAAATAATGTAATGTACAACATGGTGACTATATATAACAGTATTGTACTGTACACTTGAAAATTATTGAGTGTATATATTAAAAGGTTTATTCACAAAAATGTATCTATGAAATAATGAATTGCTAATTAACTTTATTGTGGTAATCATTTAAAAAACATATATATAAAATCCTCAGTTTTACAACTTAAACTTACACAATGTTATATGTCATTTATGTATCAATAAACACAGGGTGGCCTAGACCGGTTTGGCTCAGTGAATAGAGTATCAACCTGCGGACTGAAAGATCCCAGGTTCGATTCCAGTCGGGGGCATGTACCTTGCTTGCGGGCACATCTCCAGTGTGAGATGTGCAGGAGGCGGCTGATCGATGTCTCTCTCTCATCGATGTTTCTGACTTTCTATCCCTCTCCCTTCCTCTATGTGAAAAATCAATAAAATACATTTAAAAATAAAAAAATAAAAAATAAACACAGGGTGAAGGAGAAAAACAGCCACTGTTTTTGGAAGAAAATTTTAAAATACTCAAATGATCTACAGAGACTCTGGGTGGGCTACATTTAGTACAATATGTTTAAGTTAGGGAAATGCATGATCCACCAAGATGGAGGGCAAAGAAAGCCCAGGGCAAACAAAATACCTAGATGTGTTTTTTTTTTTCCAATTATGGCCCCAGGAGGACCATAGGTTATGGTTTCATTGGGACTTTATTTTTTTTCAGTCTAAGGCTATGTTCCCCTTTATCATGGTGAATACACTGCTCCAGACTACTCTTGACCTGGGATGCCTTATTGTATCAGTCAGGTTTCTTAAGGAAAACAGATATAGTCATGCTGAGTAATTTGAGAAGAGTTTGATGAAGTGATCATTAATAAAAGTGTATGCAACATTTAGAGAAACTTACCAAATTTAATGTAGTATTCCATTAATGACAAGAGGGAAGAGGTATTACCATGACTAGACCTGAAGGGTTGGTTGGTAACTGGAATACAGAGAGGGTCTGTGTATTAAGTAATTCAACAGGAGTTATGGCTTTTAGTAAGCAAACTTACATCAATAATGGTTCCTCAGGGAAGGAGTCAGGAGAGTGAATACTCTCTCTTCAATTTCTCCCCACCTTCCAATGTACTGCCTACATCACCCACTGGATAAACCCAAGTGGGAATCAAAAGGTAATGAAGTCCTTTAAACAGTTGAAGTCATCCTGCTGTGTCAAGAGCCGTGAGGAAAAAGATGCAAAATAAATCTGGAAAGAAAAATAAAAAATATCCAGCATATGCACACTCCCTAAGTATGGATTACCTCTCTTGACTTCTGTGCCTCACTGCTGCTATCATTTCACAAGCAGCTGTTAGAAGTTTTTTGTTTTGTTTTGTTTTGTTTTTTTCACTTTTCTCCCTACATTGTCTGTGGTGAATTCCTCTTCCTACTGCAGAGAAGAGAGCAGCAATGTGTCGTCCTCGCTTTCCAGATGTTAGTCTGTTCAGCTCACAGATGTGTTTGTTAAAACTATGATTGTATTCTTTAATTGGTATGTTTTGGTTTTATAATAAGAGTGACAATGTCATTAGACTTTCTACATCTGAACTAGTAGCAGAAATTGGACTAGAGATTAATTTTAAAGATAGAACTAAAAGGATTTTCTGAAATATTGAATGTGTAGTATTAAAGAAGACAGGAGTCAAAGATTGCTGTTTTCAGTCTGAGCAATTAGAAAAATGTAATTGCTATTGAACTGTAATGAGACAGACTGTGGGATGATCATATTGGCACTGAGAGAGGTAGAAAAATGCAAAAAATGAAATCCCTTATCTTCAGAAATCTTAAATTCATTTGTTTAGATAACTTATATTACACTGATTAAATACTTGCTACACCCCAGACACTATGTTAACTTGTATATCTGAACTGATTTATTTATTTCTCACAAAAAAACAATATGAGATAAATACTATAATCATTATTAATTTTGAACATTAAAATATAGACTATTAGAAAGGTGATGTGACATACACAAATAATAGTGGCTGAGCGAGGTTTTGAACCAAGAATTTCTATATCCAGAACTCATGCTTATGTAGAAAGGGTTAATCTCCTCTACCACACATGAAACAGGAGTGTATAAGTGCAGCTGACCTCCTAATTCATCAAGACTGCTTTGTAACTACTATTCCTTTACTATTGTGTAAAACTTTCTTGCCAGAAGAGTTCTAGTATCACTTTATCCCTTTTCACCTTTTACAGTTTTATTCCATGTTATCTACTGACCACATTAATCAATGGCCTTGACATCTGGGCTTCTCTCTTTTCTAAGTTCTGTTGTCTAATCCATCATCTTGAGCTCTCTATTTTTTATATCAACTGTAGGACTTATCTGTAAACCAATACCACTTCAGTTACCCATATTCATGCCTCAGATCTTGTCTTCACCAATTGCCCTCCCAGCACATAGCTGTTCACCACCTTAGACATCTTCAGTCCCCCAACCACCCTCCATTTTCCCTTTTCTGTTAGCCCTTCCCTGGATCCCTCCCTTCTCAGTTCCTCCTTCCTTCCTTCCTTCCCTTCCCTTCCCCTTCCTTCCTTCCTTCCTTCCTTCCTTCTCCTGAAGCTTGCAGCTGTTCATCTGCACTATACTCACCAATACCTGCAACTGTCTTTTATGCTCCTCTAGGTTAAAGTACAACTCCCTTTCAAAATCAAACCCTAGTATTCGCATTATATCCATATTTATTTTTTTCCTGTGTCTGAGTTTCTAAACAGTGCTGAAGAAGAATGAATATGTCATTTGGAATTTAGGGTCCCCAAACTCAGCCCAGCCTCAATGATCTTGTCTTTTGACTTGTTTCAGGTTCCATTCAAGTACTCCAGAAGCTAATATTTCAAATGTTTGTAACTGCCCGTATGTCCCCCACCAATTTCCAACTCCTATATTCTCACACAACAACTTTGAATGCTGCATCATTGATATAAGTAAACTAATTAGGTCTAAACTTCTTCAACTTCCCTCCACATGCCACTTATTAAAATACTAGGGGCCCAGTGCATGAAGATTCGTGCACAAGGGGTGGGACCCTCAGCCCGACCTGCACTATCTCCAATTTGAGACCCCTCAGGGGAGCCCTCTCCAATATGGGAGTTTCTGTCTGTCTTTGCAATCATATGAGCGAATTGTCTGAGACCCCAGCCCAGTTTGGTTTGTTGCTCACAGAATAATACAGGCTTTTTTTTTTCTTTATTTCATTGGTGGAGATTTCCTGGAAGTTTTAGGATATCTTCCCTTTAATTTTTCCTAGACACTCTGATTTTACTTATGTATCTCACCTTTGCTTTCCCTTCATCCCCCACCACAACAGTAACTTGCTCCGGGCTCACTTTGCTCTAGTGTCTAGGAGATTTATTTGCCACCAGAACTATGATTCCCAGAATTCCAGGTGCTCCCTGCACTCTTGGTTTTCCCTTCCTGCTCTGTCCCACAGCCTCCCACTCTGCCAAATCCTCTGAGCCACCAGCTCACCCTCTCTGCTCTCCATCTGGTGCCTTGGGGAGCCAAGTTCCCCACACCACTCCACTCTCCACCAGCTTTCCCACTCTGCTCTCATTCTGGTGCCTGTGTATGCAAATTAACCCAACATATTTGCAGGGTTAATTTGCATACTCACTCCTGATTAGCTGGTGAGCATAGTGGCAGTATGGTCAATTTACATGTTTCTCTTTTATTATCTAGGATAAACTTAGGTAGCTGTAACACCCAGTTTTGCATGATTGCATCTTCTCTTTTTCACTCTAATATATCTATTTGTCTTCCTGGTCACACCACCTTCCTTCTCTTCCAGGACTTCTTTTTATTAATTATTTGTTTTATTCCCATAATTCTAACCTCTCACTCTCTATTGGGTTCTTCACTGAGAATCTTAGCTTTACTAAAATTACTCAAGTCCCATTCACTCCAAATATACAACTTAAACATCCACAATAATAGCTTTCAGGATGTTGAAAATGTCTTCCATATTGCATTGTGACTGAACATGTTTCAGCCCAATGTTACTTGAACTTTTATAACCTTAGAAAGTGTTATATATGACTGTCTACAACTTTCTTCTTCTCTGGAAAAACCACTGTCTCGTGATTTTTACTCTGATCTCTTTATCTACTGATTTTTCATCTCTTTTACTGGAGTCTCTTTCTCTCCCCATTACATTGATGTTGGTATTTTTCACATTCCTGACTTTTTAGAACTTCTTATCTTCTCCGGTTATACCAGATATTCCTAGCTGACTATGCTTCAAAATCCACTTGTGTAACATTTTTTTAAAATATAAAGAACATGCCCTAACCGGTTTGGCTCAGTGGATAGAACGTTGGTCTGTAGACTCAAGGGTCCCAGGTTTGATTCCAGTTAAGGGCATGTAACTTGCTTGCAGGTACATACCCAGTAGGGGGTGTGTAGAAGGCAGCTTATCAATGTTTCTCTCTCATCAATGTTTCTAACTCTCTATCCTTCCCCCTTCCTCTCTGTAAAAAAACACTAAAATATATTTTTTAAAAATCTAAAGAACAATACTATAAATGAACAAACAGAAACAGAAATCAACTCACAGATACAGAGAATCAATGTATGGCTGCCAGAGGGAAGAGTAGTTGAGAGACTGGGTGAAAAAAAGTGAAAGGGTTGAGAAGTACAGATTTCTAGTTACAAAGTAGCCACAGGGATATAAGGTATGGTGCAGAGAATATAGTCAATAACATTGTGATAACTATGTACAGTACCAGGTGGGTACTAGAAATATCAGAGGGAACACTTTGTAAAGCATATGATTATCCAACTAAAACTAACACAAAATATTGAATGTAAACTGTAATTGAAAAAAAATATAAAAGAATGCTAACCAGACTCCATTCCTGAAAATTGTGATCAATTCACCTTCCTTCCTTCCATCCTCCCTTCCTCCCTCACTACCTCCCACCCACCCTTCCTTTCTTCCTTCCTTCTCCCTTATTTTATTCCTTCCACCATTTTACCAGCCTCTCTCATTCTCCTAAACTTTCATTCCTATTATTTCTTCCTCCCTCTCTTCTACCTAAAGTGATAAATAAATATTTGTTGAACACTTTCTATACATATTAGATACTGGATTTTGCACAGTGGGAATGTAAGAAAGAGTAAATTTGTGAACATTCCTTTAGAAGACAAAAAGCATCTAAAATTGAATATGAAATCCTCATTTTGTACCTCAGTGAAATTTTGATTACTCTAATCATGAGCATGCATTTGAACTTAGATTGAGATATCAAGGCTAGTGCCTGGAATGCTATCCTCCTAGTATGATTTTAATTGGTGAAATAATGAGTCATAGTTTGCTAAAAAGCAGAAAAGTGTGAATGTATGGTTGAAATCTACCACAATTCTGAGTTTCCCACTAACAAACTCTGCAATGGAAACAGATTTATTTCCAGGAACTGGAGAAAAATAAATAAATAAAAAGTAGCATGAATACCTCACACCCACTATTTTTAAAAAGCATGAAGTTACAAGTGCTGGAGAGAATATTGAAAAATTGGAAATCTTGTACACTGTTGGTGGGAATGTAAATAATAGAAATGCTGTACAAAATAGTAGGGTGGTTCTTTGAAAAATTAAAAACAGAACTGTATTCAGCAATCCTACTGATAGGCATATATCCAAAAGAATGGAAAGAAAGGTCTTAAACAAATACTTGCACACTCATGACCATAGAAGCCTCACAATTGTGAGAGGTTAAAACAGCCCAAATGTTCATCAATAGATAAATGGATAAATAAAATTCAGCACACAAACAATTGAATATTACTCAGCCTTAAAAAGAAAAGATCCCAGCCAGTGTGGCTCAGTAGCCGAGTGTCAACATATGAACTAAGACAGTAGTCAGCAAACTGGGGCTCGTGAGCTGCAATTTGCCTCTCTGTTGACTAATGAGTTTGCAGCTCTGTTTACTAATGAGTTTGCCGACCACTGACCTAGACTCTCGATTCCAATAATTACAAGCTGTTGTTGTTCCTTGTGATTAAGTCCCTATCCCAGTAGTCGGCAAACTCATTAGTCAACAGAGTGGCAAACCATGGCTTGTGAGCCGCAGTTTGCAGACCACTGACTAGGAGGTCACAGCTCGATTCCCAGTCAGCGGATATGCAGGAGGCAGTCCATCAATGATTCTCTCTCACATTCATGTTTCTATCTTTCCCTTCATCTCTCTAAAATCAATAAAAACATTTTTAAAAAGATGTTGAAATCATTATTGTGTGTCTAGCATAGAGCACAGGATCTAGTGCAGAGCAAGCATCCAATAAATATTTGTTGAATTAATGGATTAATTAATCTGGAACAATTTTTGAAAATGACAAAACATAGATCTAAGTTTGTCATTACACAAAACACTTTCCCATAAATCATTTCATTTCGTTAGACATTTTATACGTAAAATTGGCAACATTTGAATGCAAGTATTTTTACCCAAAGCCCAGAGCTTTTCCTGACTGTATATATTGACTCATCTGATGGTTTGCCTATGGCATAAGGTAAAAAATTAGAAACAATTTTGAATTCTCTCTCATTCTTTTTTTCCCAGGGGTAGGTAAAGCAGTTACATCTATTGAATTATTTAAGAAAATGAACAGACTTCAGCAGAATTTTATAGAACTAAAGTTGTTCTTTATCAAAGTAAATCCATCCTATAAAATGAAATCCTGATATGCAAACTGACCCAACAGTGCAATGACCAGTTGCTATGATGCGCACTGACCATCCAGGGGCAGATGTTCAATGCAGGAGCTACCCCCTGGTGGCAGTGCACTTCCACAGGGGGAGCACCACCCAGCCAGAAGCCAGGCTCACGACTGGCAAGCACAGCGGCGGTGGTAGGAATGCTAAGGACCCCTTGGTGGGTCCTGAACTGAAAGAGGGCACAGGCCAGATAGAGGGATACCACCCCAGTGCACAGATGTTGTGCACCAGACCACTAGCTCTAACATAAAATAAAATTAAAATAGCCATTACTTTAAAGCAAAGTTGTAATCAATACTAGCTAATGTGTTGGATCTTCAGTATGTAAAAGAGAGTAGTATTAAGCATTGCTAAAGTCCTTACCTTTGATGTTAAAATATCCTTCATTTCCCTTGGTAACTATCATAATCTTTTGAAATTGTCCTTGGTAATCTTCTTAATATTATTTATTAAATGTATATCTATTAAATGCATGTCTTTTGTCAACTATTTAAAGCTCAATGAAAGTGTTATTATTTTTCCAATCAGACAAATAGAATGAGGCTCTGGCTAGTTTCTCAGTGGTTAGAGCATCAGCCTGCAGATCAAAGGGATGCAGGTTTGATTCCTGGTTATGGGCACATATCTCCATTGCAGGTTCCCCCCGCATCAGTAGGGGTGCATGCAGAGGCAACCAATCGATGTCTTTCTCTCTCATTCTCTCTCTCCCCCTTCTTCCTTCATTCCACTCTTTGTAGAAATCAATGGGAAAAACATCCTCAGGTGAGGAATCCTATCTAATAAAGAGGGAATATGCTAATTGAACATAACTCCATCACAAAGATGGCTGCACTCACAGCTGAGGCCAAGTTCCCATAAAGAGCCTTAACAAGCAATCAGAAGGGACCTGAAGCTATATCCTCCCCCACCCCCATGGTGCTTGACAAGGGAACTCAGGCTGTGCCCCCCACCTGGAAGGGCTTGACAGGGGACCTCAGGCCATATCCCACAATTGGCAGGGTTTGACATCCTGGTGTGCTTCCCATCCTGGTGCTGGGCTAGGGGAACTCAGGCTGCTCCTTCTGCCCCAATGCCAGGCTGAGGGATCTCAGGTCACACACCCTGCCCCAGCACCCAAGCCAGGGGACCTGAGGCTTTGCCCCCCTTCCTGGCAGGGCTTGATAGGGGGACTCAAGGTGCACCCCCAGTGCTGGGTCAGGGAGACTCAGGCTGTACCCCCTGCCCAGTGGGGCTTGATGGGGGACCTGAGACTGTCTTTCCCCCACCTGGCTCGGCTTGATGGGGGATCTCAGGCCATGCCCCCTACCCAGCGGGGCTTAACAGAGGATCTCAGGCTGTTCCCCCACCTGGTGGGGTTTGACAGGGGACCTCAAGGCACCCCCTCCTGCACTGGTCTGGGCTGCAGGACCTCAGGCCATGTCCTCTGCCCCAGCACTGGGCCGAGCGACCTGAGGCTATGTCCCCTGCCTGGTGGGGCTTGACAAGGGTGGGACTGGCCAGGTCTGGATCTAGCCTAATTGGGGAAGGGAGGCAGCTGGGTCTGGGTTTCATGTGATTTTGAGGTGCATGTGGGTGGGCGGGGACTTGACTCTGTGTCCTATGATGTGCCCCAGACTCTGATAGGAGGAAGGTTTTCATATACATTTTATTAATTTTCTTTCATCTCTGACACTTCTATTATAGAGAAAGGGCAAATAACACTGGGCCACTAGGGTGTGTGTGTGTGTGTGTGTGTGTGTGTGTGTGTGTGTGTGTAGATCCAAAAGAATGGAAAGAAGATCTTAAAGAAATAGTTGCATCTTATATAATAAAATCCTACTATGCAGATTGTCCCCTTGACCAGAGTTCCACTGGTAACTCGACCACTAGACAAGTCACTATTACACCCACTGACCACCAAGGGGCAGACACTCCAACTGATAGGTTAGCTTACTGCTGGCGCTGGTGGGCTGGACTGGGAAGTGAGGTGTGAGGTGAGAGCATGCAGGAAGCTCCCAGGTTTTGGCCCTAGCCTAGGGCAGAGTTGGGCAGGGGAGGGAGCCAGAAGGGGGGTATGGGAGGCTGCTACGTATGATCCAAGAGCCATGAACTGTGAAGCCCTCCACAGCCTGTGGCATTCTCAGTGGGAAATTTATAATATTCAGAGCTGCTTCTTTTTATTTGTTAAGTTTCACTAACTACTCCAGGAAAGTGGGTAGCACCATTACAGGGGGAAGGGCCAGGTGCACCTGCTCAAGGCCAAGGGGTCGCCTCGGGCTCCCAGGGATGCAGCATAGGGGTGGGGCAGGAATGATTCAGAGAAACCATGTCCAAACCTTAAAAGGAGGCAGGAGGCAGTAAGAGGCGGAGGGTGCAGCTATGCAGGGGCCTAAAAATAATTACAACTTTCATCAAATCAAATAATCATGCAAACATCAATTAAACTTCTAATATATACTAATAAATTTGCCTAGCACAGATAGCAACAAAATAAGCTTTGTGAGTGTGAAGATGCTGTTCTAACTCATCACAGTATATATATATATATATATATATATATATATATATCAAAAAATAGTCATTTTTTATAGTTCTTGGTAAGTAGTAGGTACTAAAAATATTAACACAATGTATATATAAAATATGACAATTTTATGGCACCTGCCCTTGAATATATTGCAAATAAAATGTTTTAACCTCACAAATGTCTATCTTGAACTCATGAACAAACACATGTTCCACAGTTGTACATGAGCATTTGTGGAGCCACTGGACCAACACAGTAGAATGAATGAGGTATGATGAGATATGGAGAACACTGTGACATTTGGCTTTGTACAGAAGGGATATGGTTGTGAAAAAGACAAGTTATTCAGGTGTATTCAGGGTTCTCACAATGCTGGCTGTAAAAGTCTCCATTTCTCCAATTTATCCTTTTGGGAAAAAAGAATGAGTTTATGGAATGTGGACGCTGCTCATTTGCAGAGTTCAAATTTCACATATTTTAAGTTGCATCATTTTGTAAACTCTTTGGACCAAAGGGAGATTTTTGCAGAGTCATGACATAGTTGGTGCTTAATATGTATTGTGGAATGAATAAAATTAAGTCTAATAAAATTGCTGTTCTTAGCCCCAATAGACTTTCAGAAAGCTCTCTATCATCATCTTGTGGTCATCAAGTGCACTTGACGCCCAACCCAAGAAATACGACTGAGGATTTAATTTTACAGATGGGTGAGAGGAGAAAAAAAAGTGTGGAAAGTGGGGGCAAAGGGCAGCAAATGTTCTCTAAGGGAAGGACTAGTTCCCACCTTTGTGTCTCTGATCT
The DNA here is from genome assembly GCA_011751065.1 of Lasiurus cinereus. NCBI lineage: Eukaryota > Metazoa > Chordata > Mammalia > Chiroptera > Vespertilionidae > Lasiurus > Lasiurus cinereus. Next base: position 19,314,222 of record JAAGEH010000015.1, on the reverse strand, counting down.
GGAACTTGGTGGGTACACTGATCCACAAGCAGGGGCTTTAGTAGCCCACTTACAAAGGCACCTCTGAGGGGTGGAGCTAAGCTGAGGAAGTGACTTATTTCAAGGAGTTTAGCCCCTCCAAGAACTCAAAGAACAAGGCCCAAGTAAGGCCCTGCCATATCTTTCTAATGGCAATGCTAAGAAATTGGGGTGGAGGTTAGGAATTGAGCTACTATGTCACAACTTCATGAAAACAAGAGGACTTGATTTGAAAATAGCAAGATTGAGAAAACATATGGTGCTGCTCTTAAAATAGAAGGGATATGATGCATGGGGACTTGTTCAATAAATTCTTAAATTTTTTATTTGTCTTACCTGCTCATATGCCTCAAAAGAGGAGATACTTTACATTTTGTTTATTCACCAGCCATAAAAGGGAATGAAGTATTGATATATGTTACTACATGAATAAACTTTTAAAACATCATGCTAAGTATAAGAAATAACACAAATGTCACATATTATTTGATTCCATTTATATTAGTAGTAAAATCTATAGGAACAAAAAACAGATAAACAGGTTAGTGTTTGTCAGTGTTTGGAGTATGAATAAGGATTGGTAATGAGTGCTCATGGGTATGGAACTACTTTTTTGGTTATGAAAAGTTCTAGAATTAGTGATGATTGTTGCAAAACAATATACTGAAAACTATTGAATCATGTACTCTAAGCGAATGAACTTTAGGTATCTGAATTATAACTCATTTTTTAGAAGAGAAGAAAATACAGGAGATACAAGGAAATTTTGGATCACTTGGAACCTTGTGCAGAATTCTGTGTGACTGGTCAAGTTTGGGGAAATACTGGGGCCTATAACTGGTCATTATCGAGCAGCATTGTGTACTTAAATAGGCACAGGATGCTCTGGTAGCATTTTTGCATGTTTTCTAAGCTTGTGATTCTGGGTTCAAATATTTATACCAGAGGGAATTATTTTCTACCTGTGCTTGGAGGAATAAGCTTCTACTTTCTCACAGGCATTTTCAGAAAAATAATAAGAATCCAATAATACACAGTCAGGTCTGTCTCAACCAGAGCATAGCAACAAAAAACACTAAGTTTGTTTAGATAACTGGAATGAAAAAGTGTTGAAGAAATGTTAGGCACAGTTGAGGAAGTCATGCACAAAGTCCATAGTCAAAAATATTGGAACCTCTAAATGACAAATGTAAAAGAATGGGTATTTACTGATACCTTACTATGAGATTCCAAGATATAAATTAAAATAGCTAGCTAACATATATTGAGTGTTTATATGTCCTTTCTGATGGGTGTTTCTGGATTATTGGGATATATTCCCAAAAGTGGGATTACTGGGAAAAAGGAATTTTTTTAGGAATCTCCATATTATTTTCCACAGTGGCTATACCAGTCTGCATTCCCACCAGCAGTGCACAAGGGTTCCTTTTTCTCCACATCCTCTCGAGCACTTGTCCTTTGATGATTTCTTGATTGTAGCCATTCTTTCAAGTATGAAATGATATCTTGTTGTTGTTTTGATTTGCATCTCTCAGAAGATTAGTGACTTTGAAGATGTTTTCATATGTCTCTTGGCCTTCTGAATGTCCTCTTTTGAAAAGTGTCTATTTAGGTCATTTGCCCATTTTTAAAATTTTTTTAAATTATATTTTATACATATCTCCCCATTGCCCCCTCTCCCTCCCAGGCATAACCCAACCCCCCAGTGTCTATGTTCATGCTTATATGCATGCATACAAGTCCTTTGATTGATCTCTTATCTACCTCACCTAACTTTAATCTTCCTGCTGTAATTTCACAGTCTGTTTGAAGCTTTACTGCCTCTGTATCTATCCTTTTGTTCATCAGTTTATAATGTTCTTTATTATCCACAAATGAGTGAGATCATGTGATGCTTCTCCTTCATTGACTGGCCCATTTTTTGACTGGATTGTTTATCTTAATTTTGTTAAATTGTATGAGTTACCTGTAAATATTGGAGATTAAGCCCTTATTGGAGATAACATTGACAAATATGTTCTTCCAAGAGTGGCTTTTCTTTTTTTTAAATTTATTTATTGATTTTTTTACAGAGAGGAAGGGAGAGAAATAGAGAGTTAGAAACATGGATGAGCTGCCTCCTGTATACCCCCTACTAGGGATGTGCCCTCAACCAAGGTACATGTCCTTGACTGGAACTGAACCTGGGACCTTTGAGGCCAATACTCAATCCACTAAGCCAAACTGGTTAGGGCAAAATATTTACTCAAGAAGTGGGCTTTCTTGTTATTTTGTTCATGGTTTCTGTTGTTGCAGAAGCTTTTTATTTTGATATAGTCCCATTTGTTTATCTTCTCCTTAGTTTCCATTGCCCTAGGAGCTGTATTGGTAAAGATATTGCTATGACATATATCTGATATTTTGCTGCCTATGGATTCTTCTAAGATTTTTATGGTTTCCTGTTTTACATTGAAGTCCTTTAACCATTTTGAGTTTATTTTTGTGTATAGTGTAAGTTGGTGATATAGTTTCATTTTTTTTGCATGTGTCTGACCAATTTTCCCACCACCATTTATTAAAGAGGCTGTTTTGACTCCATTGTATGCTCTTGCTTCCTTTGTCAAATATTAATTGAGCATAATTGTTTGGGTAAATTTCTGGGTTTTCTGTTCTGTTCCATTGGTCTATATGTCCTTTGTCTTTTCTTGTGCCAATGCCAGGCAGTTTTGAGAACTGTGGCTATGTAATACAGCTTGATATCTGATATTGTGATCCCTCCAACTTTGTTCTTCTTTCTCAGGATTGTTGTGGCTGTTCAGGGTATTTTTTATTTCAAATAAATTTTTGGAGAGTTTGTTATAGGTCTGTGAAATATGATGTTAGTGTCTTAATAGGGATTGCATTGAATCTATGAATTGCTTTGGGTGGTATGAACATTTTTATTACCTTGATTCTATGATTTAATTTATACAATATGTTCATCCATCTCTTTGTGTCTTCCTCTCTCTCTTCTTTTCAATGTCTTGCAGTTTTCTGAGTACAGGTCATTTACCTCCTTAGTTAAGTTTATTCCTAGGTATCTTAATATTTTTGGTGCAATGCTAAGTGAGATTTTTTTTTATTTTCTCTTTCTGTGAGTTCATTATTGGTATATAAAAAAGCCATATATTTCTGAGTGTTAACTTTGTATCCTGCTACATTGCCAAATTCATTTATTAAGTCTAGTAGGTTTTTGATGGAGTCTTTGAAGTTTCCTATGTACAATATCATGTCATCGGCAAATAATGACAGTTTTACTTATTCTTTTCTAATTTGGATGCCTTTTATTTCTTCTTGTCTGGTCATTATGGCTAGCACTTAAGTACTATGTTGAACAGGAGTGATGAAAGTGGGCATCCCTGTCTTGTTCCTGTTCTTAGGGGAAAGGGTTTTAGTTTATGCCCATTGAGTATGATGTTGGCTGTAGGTTTGTCATATATGGCTTTTATTATGTTGAGATATGATCCCTCTATTCCCACTTTGTTGAGAGATTTTATCCAGAAAGTGTGTTGGATTTTGTCAAATGCTTTTTCTGCACCTATTGATATGACTAAGTGATTTCTATCTCATATTTGTTTATGTGATATACCACATTTGTTGATTTGCAGATATTGTACCATCCTTGCATCCCCAGAATAAAATCCACTAGGTCATAGTATATGATCTTTCTAATGTAATGCTGGATCAATTTGCTAGAAATCTGTTGAGGATTTTAGCACTATGTTCATCAGGGATATTGGCCTATACTTATGTTTCTTTGTGGTGTCTTTATCTAGTTTTGAAATTAGGGTAGTGCTAGCTTCATATAAAGAGCTTGGAAGTGTGCCTTCCTCTTGAATTTTTTGGAATAGTCTGAGGAGGATAGTTTTTAGTTCTTTGAATGTTTGGTAGAACTTCCTTATACAGCATCTGGACCAGAGCTTTTGCTTGCTGGAATATTTTTTATTACTGCTTCAATTTCACTGGTAGTTATTGGCCTATTCATATTTTTTATTCTTCCTGATTGAGTTTTGGAAGCTTGTATTTTTTAAGAATATGTCCATTTCATCAAGGTTGTCCAATTTTTTTGGAGTAGAGTTGTTTGTAGTATTTTAAATGATCTTTTGTATTTCTATAGGGTCTGCTGTTACTTCACCTCTTTCATTTCTGATTTTGTTTATTTGGATCTTCTTTCTTTCTTTCTTTCTTGGTGAGCCTGAATAGAGGTTCATCAATCTTATTTATCCTTTCAAAGAACTAGCTCTTGGTTTCATTGATCTTTTGTATTGTTTTCTTAGTCTCTATGTAGTTCATCTGCTCTGATCTTTATTATTTCATTCCTTCTGCTTACTCTTGGCTTTTCTTATTGCTCTCTTTCTAATTCTTTAAATTGTAGAGTTAGATAACTATTACCAGTTTTTCTTGTTTGTTTTTTTTTTTTTTTGGGGGGGGGTGTAGAGATATGAATTTCCCTCTCAGGACTGCTTTTACTGTGTCCCATAGATTTTGGATTGTCGTGTTCTCATTTTCATTTGTTACCAGGATACTTTTTATTTCTTTTTTGATATCTTTGGTAACCCAATCATTGTTTAATAGCATGCTATTTAGCCTCTAAGTGTTTGATTTTTTAATTGTTTTTATTATATTGATTTCTAATTTTATGCCATTGTGATCTGAGAAGATGCTTGATATGATTTCTATCATCTTGAATTTGAAGAGACTTGCATATGTCCCAATATGTGGTCTATCTTTGGAAATGTCCTGTGTGCACTTGAGGAGAACGTATATTCTGCAGCTTTGGGGTGAAATGTTCTGAAGATATTAATTAATCCATCAGATCTAATGAGTTATTTAGGATTGCTGTTTCTTCGCTGATTTTTTTGTTCAGAGGATTTATCCAGTTATGTCAATGGGGTATTAAAGTTCCCTACTATTTTGGTATTGCTGTCAATCTCTCCCTTGATAACTTCCATGAGGTTTTTTTTTATGTATTTGGGTGCTACTGTATTGGGTGCATATATGTTTACTAGAGGTATATCCCCCTGTGTAATTGCTCCCTTTAGTATTCTGAAATGGCCTTCATTATCTTTTGGTATGGCCTTCACTTTGAGGTCCATTTTGTCAGATATAAGTTTTGCTACCCCAATTTTTTTTTGTCCTTTTCATTTCCATTTGCCTGAAATTTTTTTTTTTTATCCCTTCACTATCAGTCTGTGTGAGTCCTTTGTTCTGATGTGGGTGTCTTGTAAACAGCAGATATATGGGTCATGTTTTCTTATCCATTCAGCTACCCTATGTTTTTTTATTGGATCATTTAATCCAGTATCATTTAAGGTTGTTATTCATAGGTACTTGTCACAATTTTTATTCTTTATACCTGTGTTCCTTTTTTCCTTCCTACTTTTTCTTTTTACAGCAGTCCCTTTAGCATTTCTTGTGCTGCTGGTTTCGTGGTAATAAACTCCCTTTGCCCTTTTTTTGTCTAGGAAGCTCCTTATTTCACCTTCAATAATGAATGATAGCCTTGCTCGGTATAGTATTCTTGTATTCAGTCCCTTGCTTTGCATCTCTTTGTATATTTTATTCCTTTCTGTTGTGTTTGAATGTGTTTCTGTTGATAAATCAGTTGATAGTCTAATGGGAGATCTCTTATAGGTAACGTTCTGTCTCTCTCTGGTAGCCTTTAAATTTCTTTGTCATTGGTGTTTTCCAATTCAATTATGATGTCTTGGTATCAGTCTTTTTTGGTTCGTCTTGTTTGGGACTCTGTGTCCCAAGTAAACCTGTGTGAGTTTTTTTTTTCTTCCCAATATCAGGGAAGTTTTTTGGCATTATGTCTTCAAACATATTTTATATTCCTTGCTCAATTACTTCTTCTTCTGGAACCTCTGTTATGCAGGTGTTGCTTTGTTTCATGTTTTCCCAAAGATCCCTTAGGCTCTCCTCCTGATTTTTAAGTTCTTTTTTTTTTCCAGATACTGTTCTGCATGGGTGTTTTTTCCATCCTTGTCCTTTTTTTTTCCTACAAAGGTGTCATTTTTTATATATTTTTTTATTGTTTAAAGTACTACAAATAGTAGTACATATGTCTCCTTTTTTCCCTATTGACCTCCCCCCGGCCTTTCCTACCACCAGTACATGCCCTCACCTGTCCCCCCAACCCTTCGACTCAGTGTCCTGTATCCATTGGATATGCTTACATCCATGTAGACAAGTCCTTGGTTGATCTTGTACAACTCCCACCCCCAATTTCCCCTGCTTTCCCACTGTAGTATGATAGTCTGTTCATTGTTACTTTGCCTCTGCATCTGTTTCCCCCCCCCCCGATTCTTTTCTTTGAAAACATTTTGCCTCTGTAGGCTTGAAATAAACTTATAAGAACAAAAAATTTTGAGTCCCAATTTCAATGTCCAATAGTTATGAGTCTCAGTTTCAATGTCAAACAGTTCCTTATGTGTACACATCAGCAATGGTATCCGGCTAGTGGACAAATGGTGGCAATGCAGGTCTCTGGTTTAGTCCTAGGCATCCTGTAGCGATACACAGCTGCTGATTGCTCGCATGGCAAGGCGTCATCAGCATCTTCCATCTCTGGACTATTTCTCCTCTTGTCTTCGTGGTTGGAGCAGACCTGTTAGTTCCTCTTTGTTGCAAGAGTCCACTTGGTCTTGGAGCTCTTTTCTGAAAGTATATAAATATATTCTCGACAAAAAGTTAATAAAGGAATCTTTTCTATAAAATTGACTTGGGGTACTTTTTATTTTTGCCCAACTGATTTTTCTTTGGCTTATTTTGACATCATGTGTGTTTTTTCATGGGTCTCTTGCTGTTAGTATTACAAAGAAAATTAATTTTCTAAACCAAAACTTTTCTAGATGTAATTTACTTACTGGATATTTTTCCTTACATGATATTATCCTTCTATTCCCTCCCCCCTTTTTTTGATTAATGGAGACTTTTGAAAAAAAATTTAAAGCAATCTTGATAACTTTAAATTTTAATTTTTTGCACACAAATATGCCTGTTTTATGTTTATCACATATTAAGCAATTTTACCATAAGATGAACTACCAATAGAAATTTTAGTTAATACTTTAGAAACAGCTTTTTGTACAGTACAATTACATTTTCTTCAGTATTCACTTCTTTCAATTTGCCAATTTAAATTAATCTGAAAGCTTGATTACTCTTTTACTGTCAAATTTAATACTCTAACAACAATCTTAGATTACCCTGTAAATATTAGTGGAAATGTTTATTTGCATTCTTGAGTAGGCACTGAGCATTCCTAGTGCTAGGCTGAATTTAGATATAGGGCAGCGGCTGTTGGCAAGTTTCTGTCTGTTACCTGGGTCCTGATCTGAGCAGGGCCATGTCTCTGTCTGTCACCTGGATCCCAATCTGTGCTGAGCATGGGAAGCGAAGTAGCCATGGGGGCAGGAGACCATCCTCAGAAGGGGTGAGGGTTCAGACCCCTGTAAGGTTGGGTGGAGGATGAGGGTCTGTGCCCCACCTCTGTTGACCCCCAAGTTCTCTCCTGATGGCCCCTCTGCGACTGTGCCTGTCTTAGGTTGTTCCTTCCCTGAGGAATCTTACCCGTCTCTGGCTAACCAGACATCCTACAGGGCCAAGCAGGATGTTATAAAGTTCAGTTCTGTCTCCTTAGTAGCCTATCTCCCCGTAGCTCCATGCCCAGCACCTGCCTTGGAATCCCTCCGCCTACTGGCGGAGCCCCGACACTGATCACATATCTTGGGGAATTCAGGTTCCTTCTCCAGGGAGGGCCCACAGATCCATTATATCAGCCACCTGGAGGCTTCAACCTCAGCCTGAATAGAAAGCTCAGGCTGCAGCTGAGAACAATTGGATTGTGAGAAGAGAGTCTCTCTTGGCAACAAAGATAAGAGGGTCCAGTATAGAATGCTCAAGTGCCTTCCCAGTGCCTGAATTCCTTCTGAAAGAGATTAAATCTTTTCATGTGCTTTTTTAAATTTCTGCTAAACATTAAAATAGTTTGTAATACTGTTTGGAATAATTATAAAATATGCTATCGTGAAATATCAAAAATTAAATTACATTGTAGAATAATATCATGTAAGGATATTCTTTGCTCTAGGCCATGGCAATTCAATTTCAAACTGGCTGTCAATTTTTTTTTTTGTAACCTTATATAAACTTTTTCAGGGAGGCAACAACACAGATTACTTACTGTAGTTCAAGAGGCCAAATATATTGAGTTTCAATTACAATTCTTACAACATTTGAAGGAAACTTCTCTTTATTTCCTTCCAAAATGATATTCATGGTACAGTTTCATTTAAAAATCTTTGTCACGTGAAACAGTTTCTCTTAAGGTTATGGTGACCACTGTATAGATTATATTTAATGTTTTATTATAATAATTTTTAAATTTTTTTACATATGTCCATATTCTCCCATTACCCCCCCACTCCCTCTCATGTCCCACACCCCATTGTCTATTTCCAATGATTATGTTCATATGCAAGTACAAAAGTACCTCTATTGATTACTCCCCCTTACTCCCAACAATCCCCACTTTCCCTGAGGTTTGGTGTTTTGATTGACATTTCTCATTCTCTGGATCTGATCTTGATCATCACTCTATGTCATTCATTATATTCCACAGATGAGTGAGATCATGTGATATTTCTCTTTCTCTGCCTGGCTTATTTCACTAAGCATAATGCTTTCCATCTCCATCCATGTTATTCCAAATGGTAGGAGCTCCTTCTTTTTTACCACAGCATAGTATTCCATTGTGTAAATGTACCACAGTTTTTTAATCCATTCATCTGCTGATGGGCACTTAGGCTGTTTCCAAATCTTAACTATGGTGAATTGAGCTGCTATGAACATAGGGGTGCATACATCCTTTCTGATTGGAGTTTCTAGTTTCTTGGGATATATTCTTAGAAGTGGAATCACTGGGTCAAATGGAACTTCCATTTATAGTTTTTTGAGGAAACTCCATACCGTTCTCCACAGTGACTGCACCAGTCTGCATTCCCACCAACAGTGCACCAGGTTTCCTTTTTCTCCGCATCCTTGCCAACGCTTGTCATTTGTTGATTTGTTGATGATAGCCATTCTGAGAAGTGTGAGATGGTACCACATTGTTGTTTTGATTTGCATATCTCTGATAATTACTGACTTTGAGCAGGTTTTCATATGTCTCTTGGCCTTCCTTCTGTCTTCTTTTGAGAGGTGCCTATTTAGACCCGTGCATATTTTTTGATTGGGTTCTTTATCTTCGTTTTGTGAAGTTGTATGAGTTCTCTGTAAATGTTGGAGATTAAACCCTTATTGTTGATATCATTGGCAAATATGTACTCCAATGCAGTGGGCTTTCTAGTTATTTTATTGATGGTTTCCTTTGCTGTGCAAAAGCTTTTTATATTGAAGTAGTCCCATGTGTTTATTTTTTTCTTTAGTTTCCATTGCCCTAGAGCTGTATGGGTGAAGAAGTTCCTTCGGCATATCAGAGATTTTGCTGCCTGTGGATTCCTCTAATATTTTTATGGTTTACAGACTTATGTTTAAGTCCTTTATCCATTTTGAGTTTATTTTTGTCTATGGTGTAAGTTGGTGTTTTAGTTTCTTTTTTTTTTTTTTGCGTGTACCTGTACAATTTTCCCAACACCATTTGTTGAAGAGACTGTCTTGATTCCATTGTATGTTCATGCTTCATTTGTGAAATATTAATTGGGCATAATGGTTTGGGTTGATTTCTGGGTTCTCTATCCTATTCCATTGATCTATGTGTCTGTTCTTGTGCAGGACCAGGCAGTTTTGAGAACAGTGGCTTTGTAATAAAGCTTGAAATCTGGTATTGAGATCCCAACTACTTTGTTCTTCTTTCTCAGAATTGCTGCAGCAATTTGAGGTCTTTTTTTTAATTCCAGATGAATTTTTGCAAAGTTTGTTCCAGGTCTATTATTCCTTTGGTGTTTTAATGGGGACTGCATTAAATTTATAGATTTCTTTGGGTAGGATGGACATTTTGATGATATTGATTCTCCCAATCCATGAACATAGCATGCTCTTCCATCTGTTTATGTCTTCCTCTCTCTCTTTTTTCAGTGTCATGTAGTTTTCTGCATATAGGTCTTTTACCTCCTTAGTTAAGTTTATTCCTAGATATTTTAATTTTTTTGGTGTGATGGTCAATGGGATTGCTTTTTTAGTCTCTCTTATTGTAGGCTCATTATCAGTATGTAGAAATGCCATAGATTTCTTGGTGTTAATTTTGTATCTTGCTACATTGCTAAATTAATTTATCACGTCTAATAATTTTTGATGGAGTCTTTAGGGCTTTCTATGTACAGTATCATGTCATCTGCAAATAAGGAACAGTTTTACTTGTTCTTTTCCTATTCGGATGCTTTTTATTTCTTCTTCTTGTCTGATAGCAATGGATAGTACTTCCATCACTATGTTGAATAGTAGTGGTGAGAGTGAACATCTCTGTCTTGTTCTTGTTTTTAGGGGAAATGGTTTTAGTTTTTGCCCATTCAGTATGATGTTGGTTGTACTTTGTCATGTATGGCTTTTATTGTGTTGAGGTGTGATCCTTCTATCCCCACCTTGCTGAGAGTTTTTATCAAGAAAGGGTGTTGAATTTTGTCAAATGCTTTTTCCACATCAATTGATATGACTATGTGTTTTTTATCTCTCAGCTTGTTTATGTTATGTACCACGTTTATTGATTTGTTAATAATGTACCATCCTTGCATCCCTGGGATAAATCCTACTTGGTCATGGTATATGATCTTTCTGATGTACTGCTGGATTCGATTTGCTAGAATTTTGTTGAGGATTTTGGCATCTATCTTCATGAGGGATATTGGTCTGTAATTCTCTTTCATTGTGTTATATTTATCTGGTTGTGGTATTAGTGTGATGCTGGCTTCATAGAAGGAGTTTGGAAGTGTTCTTTCCTCTTGAATTTTCTGGAATAGTCTGAGAAGGATGGGTTTTAATTCTTCCATGAATGTTTGGCAAAATTCCCCTGTGAAGCCATCTGGCCCTGGTCTTTTGTTTGCTGGAAGCTTTTTGATGACTGCTTCAATTTCTTCCATAGTTATCAGTGTATTGAGATTTTTAGAATCTTTCTGTGTGAGTTTTGGAAGGTTGTGTTTTTTTTAGGAATGTGTGCATTTCCTATAGGTTGTGTTATTTGTTAGAATAGAGTTGTTCATATTATTTTTTAACAATCCTTTGTACTTCTGTGGGGTCTGTAGCTACTCTCATTACTGATTTTGTTTATTTGGGTCCTCTCTCTTTGCTTCTCGGTGAGCCTGGCTAGAGGTCCCTCAATCTTGTTTATCCTTTCAAAGAGCCAGCTCTTGGTTTTGTTGATGTTTTGTTTTTGGGTTTTGTTTTGTTTTTGTTTGTTTGTTTTTGTTTTTTTGCTTTTTTGGTCTTTGTCATTCATTTCTCCTCTGACCTTTATTATTTCCTTCCTTCTGCTCACTGTGGGCTATTCTTGTTGCTCTCTTTCTAATTCTTTGAATTGTTGAGTTAGGTGATTCATTACCAATTTTTCCTGTTTTCTTTGAGATGGCTTGCAGAGCTATAAACTTCCCTCTCAGCACTGCTTTTATTGTGTCCCATAGCATTTGCATTGTTGTGTTTTAATTGTCATTAGTCTCCAGGATATTTTTAATTTCTTCTTTGATCTCATCTGTAATCCAATCATTGTTCTGTAACATGCTATTCAACTTCCAAGTGTTTGAACTTTTTGGAATGTTTTTATTGTAGTTTATTTCTAATCTTATGCCATTGTGTTCTAATAAAATGCTCGATATGATTTCAATCTTTTTGAATTTGGGGAGACTTTGCTTGTGACCCAATATATGGTCTATTTTTGAAAATGCTCCATGTGCACTTGAGAAGAATATATATTCTGTGGCTTTGGCTTGATAGGCTCTGAAGATGTCAATTAGGTCCATCTGATGTAGTGAGTTATATAGAATTGCTGTTTATTTGGTGATTTTTTTTGTCTAGAGGATTTGTCCGGTTATGTCATTTGTGTATTAAAGTCCCCTACTATGATTGTATTATTGTCCATCTCTCTTTTGATATCTTCCACGTTTTTTATGTATTTAGATGCTCCTGTGTTAGGTGCATATATGTTTACCAGAGTTATATCTTCTTGATAAATTGCTCCTTTTAGTATTATGTAGTGGCTTTCCTTATCTCTTGTTATAGCCTTTACATTGATATATGTATCACCACCCCAGCTTTTTACTCATTTCTATTTGCCTGAAAAAAAAATGTTTTTCCTTCCCTTCACTCTCAGTCTGTGTGAGTCCTTTGCTCTGAGGAGGGTCTCTTTTATACAGCAAATATATGGGTCATGTTTTCTTAACCATTCAGCTACCCTATGTCTTTTGATTGGTGCATTTAACCCATTTACATTTAATGTTGTTATTGACAAGTTCATGTTTGTTGTCATATATTTCCTTAGTATTTGTGTTTTTTCTTGCCTTTCTCTTTCTTCTTTTTACAGCAGTCCCTTTAGCATTTCTTGCATTGTTGGATTGGTAGTGATAAACTCTCTTAGTCCTTTTTTGTCTGTGAAGCTCCTGATTCCATCTTCAATTTTAAATGATAGCCTTGCTGGGTATAATATTTTTGGGTTCAGACCATTGTGTAGCATCACTTTATATATGTCATTCCATTCCCTTCTGGCCTGATGTATTTCTGTTGAGAAATCAGTTGATATTCTAATAGGAGATCCCTTGTAGGTAACTATATCTCTCTCTGGCAGCCTTTAAGATTCTTACTTTGGTCAAAACAGGTTTGGCTCAGTGGATAGAGCGTCAGCCTGCGGACTGAAAGGTTCCAGGTTCAATTCCAGTCAAGGGCATGTATTCTGGTTGTGGGCACATCTCCAGTAGGTGGCGTGCAGGAGGCGGCTGATTGATGATGTCTCTCTCATCAATGTTTCTAACTCTCTATTCCTCTCCCTTCCTCTCTGTAAAAAAATCAATAAAACATATTAAAAAAAAGATTCTTACTTTGTTGTTAGTGTTCACCAATTTAATTATGATGTGTCTTGGTGTTGGTCTTTTGGGGTTCAGCTTGTTTGGGATTCTGTGTACTTCTTAGACTTGCATAGTTTTTTTTTTTTTCCCTTGGCAATATCAGGGAAGTTTTTTTTGTCATTATTTCTTCAAACAGGTTTTCTATTCCTTGCTTCTCTTCGTCTCCTTCTGTTATCTCTGTTATGCAAATGCTGTTTCATTTTGTGTTTTCTCAAAGCTTCCTGAGGCTCTCTTCTTGCTTTTTAAGTCTTCTTTCCAGTTGCTGTTGTGTTTGTGTGTTTTTTTTTCCTACCTTGTCTTCTATATCGCTGATGCAATCCTCAGCCTCTTCTAGTCTACTGTTTAGGCCTTCCATTGTGTTCATTATTGCAGCTATGACTTCTTCATCTCTTCTTAGTTTCTTTTCATGTTGGTGACATTCTCATTCAGGTCCTTATAGTTCTCATTAATTTATGTGTACTTGTCATTGAGTTGCGTGTATTTGTCTTCCATCTGTTTAAACATCCTTAAAACCATTACTCTGAATTCTTTCTCTGATAAGTTGCTGGCTTTAATTTCCTTTAACTCCCTTTCTGGTGGTTCTTCTTTTTCTTTCCTTTGGGGACTGCCTTTTTGTCTTCCCATATTTTCCTATAATGTTTACACTGTAGATCCAATTGCTTTTCTACCCAGGTTTTTTTTTTTGGGGGGGGTGCTACTGGTGTATTCTCTCAGTTCTCCTGTGCTTGTTAATCTATTGTAGTTCCCTACTTAAGCTATTTGGGTTCTCTTGATGTAGATCTGTGAGCTTGAGCAGCACAACTGTGGTGTCTAGAAGTTGGCAGCCATGGAGGGGAGTGTCCCTATTTTTGCTGTTTTGCACCCTTAATTGAGATCACATGTGTCCAGCTGGGACTCACAGTGGCACCAAGGACCTATCTGTCAGGATGATGTAGTTCAGCAGTCCTACACTCTGGAGAGGCATGACTGTGGTGCCCAGAGTTATAAAATCACACCCACGGGGGCTCCCAGTGACTCCTAGGCACTGCCTAGGAAGTGGACCGCCAGAAACATGCCACTGAAGGTGGATTGTAAATGCACTGATGTGGGCAAGCTGTAAACTTGGTGACTAGGGCACGCTGTAAACGTGCAGACCTGGGAGGGCTGTAAACACGCCACCAACAAGGGCGTTCTGTAAACCAGCAAGGGTGCGCACCACAAATGCAATGACTAGGGTGCACAGCAAATGCGGCGACTAGGGTGCTTCATAAATCGGTGACAAGGGCACACCACAGATGGGGTGACTAGGGCACTCCGTAAACCAGCAACAAAGGCATGCTGCAGATGGGGCGACTAGGGTGCTCTGTAAACTGGCAATGAGGGCATGCTGCAGATGGGGCGACTAGCATGCTCTGTAAACTGGTGACTAGTGTGTGTTGCAACCGCATTGATGTTGCTGGGGAGGGGGAGGTTGCATTCACTGCTTTGGAGGTGGAGGTCCCAGGGTCCATGGGTCTGCAGCTGTGGCACCAGGACTGTGGCTGTTGGGTCGCAGGGCAGCTCCAAGGTCTGTCAGATTGGTGGTGTTGATGAGTTCCCAAAAGCTCCTTCCTTGTCTTTTATCTCATTGATGTGATCCTCAGCTTCTTCTAGTCTACTGTTGATGCTTTCAATTGTGTTCTTTATTGCAGCTATGCTATTCTTCATTTCTTCTTGGTTCTTCATTTCCTCTTGATTCTTACACATGTTGTTGAATTTGCTTTCCATCCTTTTCAGCATCCTTATGACCATTTCTCCAAATTCTTTCTCTGACAAATTGCTTGTTCCATTTCGTTTACTTCTTTTTCTGATAATTCCTCATTTCCCATATGGAAGCTATTTCTTTGTCTCACCATTGTTGCTCCTCTCAGGGTGTCTGGTTATGTGGCTCACTCTCTACTACATTGACCGAAAAGCACAAGATACAACTCGACAAGACTAGACATGGTGGGGAAAAAACACAAATGTATTCACAAAATTGATAACCCCAATAAAGGTAACCACCATAGAAAAGAGAATTAGGGGAGAGAAAAGAGCACAAAATAATATTGAGAAACAGAAAAAAGTTAAAAGAGTGAAGAAAAAAGAAGTGGAAAAATATATGTATATGGGGAGAAAACTCCATAAAACAAACAAATAAACCAAAAAATTCAAACAACAAACAAGTAGAAAAAAAAAAGGGAGGCGGGGACTGAACCTTAAGAGGCAGAGCTTATTTCCAGAATGTGAGGTAAAGAAATTTAATGAATGGGGGACTGGCATGGTTCAGTATAAAGGAGGTAGAAAGAGAATGAGTGGATAAGAAGAACAGTAAAAAAAAAAAAATGATTAAAAAATAAAATAAAATAAAAATTTTCCCTTTCTTTAATCTATCTATATTCATCTATTTTTTGAAAAGGAGAACATAGTAGAGAGCAAATAGGCGTGAATTTGGTGAGTAAAACTAATTAAGCAATTAGGAGAAGAAAGTGAATGAGAAGTGAAAAAACAACAGCATTAAACAAATTGGCTATCAAAGAAAGAGAGAAGAGAAGGGTGCCTGGACTTGGAATGGGGGAGAGGAAGTTAGATATATGAGTAAACCAACAGTGACTACTATAATAGTAATGCATCAATAAAACAGATAAAGAGGATCAATTTTTAATACAGTAAAAAGAAAGAAGAGAGAAAACTTAAAGCAGGAACAGGAAAATAAAAATAGGATGAAAAAAGGAGGAGAAAGAAAAGGTTGGAAAAAAGTAATAAAATGATATAAAGTAAAGTAATAATAAAAATAAAAAATAGAATGTAGAAACCTAATCCAGAAAAAAATAAAAGATTAAAAAACTTAATAATTAATAGAAAGAAAAAAAGAAAGAAAAAAAAATGTTCCTCTTCTTTCTTAAATTAAGTAAAAAGATAAAAAATAAAAAAGTGAAGTTCATTAGCTTCAGCTGCATTTTAATGTCCCTTGGGGGCTGGTTTAAGACCCCTCTCTACTGCTCTGTCTGCTATCTCTCAGCTTCCTGTTAGTATTCAACACCATGTTGAAGTTCCCAGCGAACCATCACTCCTGTCTCATACTCCACAATCTTGGTTTCAGGCAAGTGGGATCAATCTGCTCACTTTGTTTTTCTGCCTGTTTTCAGTAGTACCATCTATTTCTGACAGGGCCTCTAGGTGATGGTGTTTATGTATTAGTTTCTAGGACCAAATGGCCCCTCAACCCAGTTGCCAAGGACTCCCTGGGGGTATTCAGAATCCTTGTTTCCCTGGGAAGCTCAAGACTGGGTGTGGCTGTACTCCTAGGAAGGGTTGATTGTGACCGGACTATCTCAAAGCTGTATTCTTGGTTGCCTTTCCTTGCTTTGTTTTCCAGCCTCCACAAAATCACCTCCACCTGCACTGCAGCCTCAGTGAGTGTTTGTAATCGAAAGATCTTATGTACTGTGTTTAGCAAGGAAAATAGAAAGACAGAGCAGTGCGTCTCCCTCCCACGCCCCCCAGCACTCCCTATTACCTCCCCACTCACTTCATGGCCTGTGAAGAACTTTAGGTTGGCTTTCTGGGTGCAGTCTCCCAATACTGTGGGCTTATATCTAGAATCCCCAGCTGCCAGTCCCCCAGGGAGGAGGACTTGGTGCAGCACAATTTCCTTCTGACCCTCTAGTCCCATTTGCATGAGTCTCTCTCTCCAGCCCAGATCCCCAATCCTTCTGTTCTCTAGTCCTTTTCATCCACAGATTGTCTCACCAGCTGTGTTTAATTCGCCAAATGTGGGTGGATATTATTTGATTCAGCTGTTTCTTCGATCTGCTCTGTGAGAAGGTGCAGGACACATCTGCCTATTTGGCTGCCATTTTGTCTCTTCCCCCCATGCCTCCACCACCGACAAACTTTTCAGGAGCCTGCAGCCAGGGAGGTTGGAGTCTTAGTGTCACAGCAGCTCTCTCCTTCAAAATGGTGTGACTCTGCAGCAGAGCCGGCCACCCCAGGAACAATTGCAGTGGTAGCAGAGGCTGCCCGGCTAGGGGATCCTGGTCTGCTAGACCCCAAAAGTCCTGCGGAATATAGCTTTCCTTCACACAAACACACAGACACACGTCCCACACGCCTACACATTCTCCTTTCACTCCCTCACTCATACTTTCTATCTAACTGCCATCCTGTTGGCTGCCATCTTGGATCCACCTATAGATGTATTTTCTTCCCATAATAATCCTATAGGTAGGGACTATTACAATCCTCATTGTACATATACATGAAGAAACGTAGGCACAGAGAGGTTAAGTCACTAGGTTAAAGTCACACAGCTAAAAAGATGTTAACCATGTGCTTACCCAAGCCTACAGGATTCCTAGTTGTTGGTTGAGTTATGCTGAGGTCAAGGGAGAATCTGCCCGGACCACATGAAGAAGGGAAGCAGCAGGTACAGGGAGCATAGAGGCAGCCAAGGAAAGCTACATTCCTATCGGATTTTATTGTGTGATCCGCGAGGGGAGAGAATTGCAAAAGAACTTTCCAGAGGTCAGAGGCAAGTGGTTTTTAGGCTTTGTTCACTCAAAAATTTGTGACATGTAGAGCAAAGGTATGTGGCACTGGTTTGTTCTGAGAGCAAATTTTACCCACCAGAGCACAAATTTGACATGTGAAAAGGTTACCCTTAGCTCTACAAGAGTAGGTGCCTCAGCTTCCTACAGAAACAGCCAGGTCTCTGTCGGCATCTAGTGGTCACTGGGGCATATGACATCCAACACGGAATATGTGAGTAACTTCAAGTTGAGAGCAAAGAATATTATATTATTGAATTTATTAGGGTGACATTGGTTGATAACATTTTATAGATTTCAATTGTAAATTTTATAATGCATCATTTACATATTGCATTGTGTGTCCACCACCCATACTAAAGTCTTCTTCCATCATTATGTATCCAACCTTTATCCTCTTCCTCCCCAGACCCTCCTTTCCCTCTGGTAATCACCACACCATTGTCTGTGTCTATTACTTTTTGCTTAATCCCTTCCAAGCCTGCCAATCCTCCTCCCCTCTGACAGCTGTCAGACTGTTCTCTTCATCTATGAGTCTAGAGCAGAGTTCTCAACTTGGGGGATCAGGGAAAGGGCATGAGATTCTGTGAAAATAAAACCCCTTGAATCGTATGTACAGGCAATTCTGGTGCATTTCCCCATACATGTTGTCAGGTCCACAGTGGGTTTTGTGACACACAAATTTAAGAACCACAGCTGGAAGGTCAGGAAGCCGTGCCCCAGAGAGAGGCCGGCTCCAGGCTGGGGGATCCTCCCACTGTGTCATAACCCTGGGGAAAAGAGCAGGCAGGGCCCCAGCACTGTGTTCTCTGCTCACAAATGCAGATAGACGCTGGGTGGAACTGCACCAGTGGGGACTTCCTGGTGCCCTTTAGGCCCCTTCTGCTTTCAGAGGTTAGGGGCTTCCCTGACAGAGGTCTCTTGCAGCCCTTGACCTTTTCTTGGCCATCTGGGCCTGGCCTGGACACCCTCAGAGCCTTTCTTTCACTTAGCATCCCAAGCTCCTCTCAGGACTGGCTGGTCCCCCATGCTCTCCTTCCCTCCCTTTGGTTAAGGTATAGAACCCTGCTTCTTTCCCTCTCCAAAGCTGCCACCTCCTACTCTGCCCTTTGGGTTCTGTTTCCTCAAAGCATGGCTACAAGGGGGCCACTGCCACCCCAGGTCCTCCCTTCCTGGCCCCCAGATGGCCCACACACTGACCATCCTTCTTCAAGGGTTTCACTCTGGATCGGGCAGGGAAACATCCAGAACATATACACAGCAGGGTTAGTGCATACAGGACTCAAAAACAGCAAGCAACTTCCAGACGTTTTCAAGTTCCCATGCTGGTTGGCAGCTTCTTTCTCCCTTTGACTAAAGTGATGACACCTGCAGGACCACTTAGGCTCTTGTCCTCTACTTTCTTCTCTGAAGTTTGGGTTCCCCAGCTTTACTTTTCTGCCTTAAGGGGTAATCATGACCTGGCCTGGATATCTTAGAAGGATACAAATTGCAAGACCAGTGTGCAGTAGTTGCCTCCAATTTAAATGGCAACAGCCCACAAGAATAGGTTGAAACCACAAGAGTAAGTATGAATTATACTGGGAAAGTACTTGAAAGCAAGAGGCATAAAACAATCATTAGATTGGTGGTTCTCATCCAGGGAAATTTTTTAAAATATTGATCTCAGGGTTTCAACCCAAACTAATAAAATTAAAAACTTGGATGTGGAGTATATATATGCTATGGTATTTTTTTAAAAATCTACCTATGTGATTTAAAGGGACAGCCAGGAGTGAGAACAGATTAACTTTTAATTCAAAGTACATGAGGAGTTCTGGTTAGGCAGTTGGTGAGTGTCAGGGTGCCCTGAAAACATTGACCTATATTCTGAATATTATGATGGTGTAATAATTGCTGGTGATACAGCTTTGCTCAACCCTTTTCTGAAGTCCTTTTATAATGCCTGTCCCCTGGACACCCACATGTAGAGCTTTGAGAATATGCATGATAAGTGTGATGATTAGAGACAGGAAACCTCCTTGATACGTGGCAGCCTCCAAGGCTCATCCTGTCATTCCATATACTATCTAATCTCCTGAGTGCTAATTTGATGCACAAAAATACCGCTGAATATAACAAAAAGACAGAATGTCTTAAATGTTAATGAGACTTTTGGACTAATTGAAATTGCTATTCATGGACAACAACAGAAAAGAAATAACTATTATTTCTCAGATTACTAGTATTACCAAGTAATGTGATAAACAATCATTCTTATCTCCCCCATCACACCTGGGGTTCAATATCTAAAGTTCAGCCTTTTTTCTGTACCTTCTTCTTGCCAAAGCTTCTATGTCATTCCATCATAATCCTTGACTTCATGTGAGGGGCTTACATTATCCCTTTCCTTGTAAATAAAATACTATTTTATTACCAATTTATATGCAACACTATACCTACTCTTTATTAGCCTTCCCAATTCCTAACCCTCTCTTTACCAAATATCTGCCCTTTACTTTCTTTCTGAACACACCCTATTTCTCATCTTAGAGAAAATCACTTTTTCAAGACCAATTACCAAACAAGGTATAAATCAGATATCCCCAAACCTGAAATTCAAGCCGCCTATAATCTTCAATGTATCTCTCATCTTCTGCCCACTGAATCCCTCAGCTTTTATTATCATTTATTTTTAAATAAACTTTTAAATTATTTTAGAATCCTATATAATAAAAATGCAAATTGACTGTCACACCATCACAAAGGTGGCAGTACCTACAGCCACAAGATGGCAGCACCTAGGACCCTCAGCCCCACCAGAGTCCCACAGTCATTTCAGCCCAATGTGGGGGCGGGGGAGACTACAGGTGCACGCTGTGGCCAGACCCACCCTCAGCCTCCCAGCCGCCCAGGGCCAGCCTGAGGTGCAGGCAAGCCTCAGATGTCAGCTACCCAGCCACCTAGGGCTGACTCAAGATGCAGGCAAGCCTCAGATGGCAGCTGCCCAGCCCCCAAGGGCCACCTGAGGCTCAAGTAACCAGGGACAGCCAAGGCTTGCACTTCCAGCAGTGGCAGTGGCAGAGGTGTAATGAGGGCATTGCCTTCCCCTGCTTGCAGGTCGCCTCCCACCCCTGAGGGCTTCTGGACTGTGAGAGGGAGGCATGCCAGGCGGAGGGACCTCCCCTCCACTGGGCCTCTAGTATGTTTATATTTACAAAAGGTTGCAAAAATAGTACAGAGAGTTTCCATATCTCCTTATCCATTTTCCCCTATTGTTAATAACTTACATTAGTATGGTACATTTGTCATAATTAAGGAACTGATACATCATTATTCATTAAAGTCCGTACTTTATTCAGAT
Source organism: Lasiurus cinereus (assembly GCA_011751065.1). Lineage (NCBI taxonomy): Eukaryota > Metazoa > Chordata > Mammalia > Chiroptera > Vespertilionidae > Lasiurus > Lasiurus cinereus. Next base: position 19,293,247 of record JAAGEH010000015.1, on the reverse strand, counting down.
CTCCTTAGTTTTGACCTAATGTCATTTTTGTTCCAGGTTTCCATTCAGGATATCATATTATACTTAGTCATCATGTTTCCTTGGGTTTCTCTTGTCTGTGACAGTTTCTCAGACTTTCCTTGCTTTTGATTAACTTGATCATTTTGCAGAATACCGGTCAGACAATTTATATAATGTTCCTATTTTGGGACTTGTCTGATGTTTATTTTCATGATTAAATGGAAATTAGGGATTTTGAGGAGGAACATCACAGAGGTAAAGTACCATTTTTCATTACATCATATCAAGGGTACATACTGTTGTCAATGTAAGAAGCGTCCAAACCTGTAAAATTTTCTATGAGTCAAACTGATGACAATTGCCAGAAAGTAAAATGTCTACAGATTGAGAAAATGATACAGAAAATGGTAGTTTTGCACCTTACTTTATACATCAGAATCAAAGGGCATGACAATAAGGGGTTGCATGAAATTCATTAGTGATAGATTAGGGAGGCAGGAGAAAGCAAAGGGGGGAGGAGAATCTCTGATATAGGATAAAAAGTAAAACCAGTAGACACACACTTCTTTTACATTAGTGGATAGTTAGCAGTCAACAATCAACATGATAATAATAACAATGAGGGGATTTGTGGTCTCTGCTCTGGAAAGGTAGATGTGCTTTGAGGCCAGTGGTGGGGGTAAAGGGGGTCACTTTGATATTCCAAAGTCACTGTTATTAGGTATGTTATCAAAGATGGGGAAAAAAGACAACAGACAAGCTCAGTTAAGGTAAAGATTGATCTTTGTTAGGGAAAAATATCAGCTTGGGTCAAGACTACCTGAATGAACTGCTTTTAGTTAGAAAGTTTCCATTGTATACCATTCTATGTGATTACTTTAGGTCTCTGCGCTTGTAAAACTGCCATGCAGGCCTCCCCTAAGCCTGTGAGATTTAGTATGTGGCCCATTTTTTGTCCCCACTGTCAATATAACTTAGTGTTAAAGTTAACCTTGATCCTTGATCACCTGGCTTGGGTAGTATTTGCAAGTTTTCTCCACTGTGAAGTCTCTCTCTCTCTCTCTCTCTCTCTCTCTCTCTCTCTCTCTCTCTCT
>JAAGEH010000015.1:19214811-19292143 GCA_011751065.1 Lasiurus cinereus | reverse complement strand
TCTCTCTCTCTCTCTCTCTCTCTCTCTCTCTCTCTCTCTCTCTCTCTCTCCTTTTTGGAAGAAAGTCGCTACGAACAGATCACCTTAAAGAGCAGAGAGTTATGCTCTCCCTCCTTGAAAGCTGCCCTGGTCCTAGAAATAGCCAATAAATTATTTGGCATCACATGGGATATTTGTCCATTTTCTTTTATTTATTTATTCAAATATGGATTCATAGATACATGTATTTTATACTTTAGGTTATAACCCAATACTAAATTTTTTTGCTAAAATTCTAGTTTTGTCAGCGGACGCTCTTTCTGTTGGCTTCTATGTCCCTTTGACAAACATCTATCTATATGATTTTTTGAAGTAATTTCAAATTTTCTGGCACTACAAGATACTTAAGGTTCATCTTGTATATTTCCTGCCCTGGTCCAAGAAATAGCCAGTTCTCTAAAGAGCCCTGGTTCCTTTTATGGTCTAATGGTATCAGAAACTAAGATCTTAGTAGTAGATGTATTCATTGCTACTGGACTAGTCGCTTTGCTTTTTAAAACAAGTAAACTGCAATGCAGATATCTCTGAACCTGACCCAAACCATCACTGACCCTCCATGTATTTCACAATCTCTCTCTCAAACAAATCCATCTTTTATGTAAATTCAGGGCTTTATGCTACTTAATATATAGCAAACAAATATTTCTGATACTTATTTCATCCCTAAGAATATGTAAATATCTCTATATTTCACAGCCAAATGAACATCTATCCCCATCACTCCTTCCCAAAACCCACTTTGTCTGTACCATATACTGCTTTTCTAATGAAGTAATATGTAAGTATTCATCTGTAGTATATCCCTTATCCTAACTCTCTTCAACATCTCATCCACTGCTGAGGTGGTCTCCGACCATGACCTCTATCCCAATTGAACACCTTATCCTATGTAAAATCAGTACAGTGGAACCTCGGTTCTTGATCTTCATTCTTTCTGAAAGGCTGTTTGAGAAGTGATCTGTTCAAAAACCAAATAATTTTTCATTTTTCTCCATTAGAAATAATGTAAATTGAATTAATCTGTTGCAGACCCCCAAAGGATTCCGTTTTAACTCTTTATATACAGTGCATGTCTAATGTACTATTTAATCTATAAGTAAACACTCCTTTTATTAAATTTATCAAACCGCCCTCTACTGACCTTAAACTAATCACTTTGAGCACTCTTTCCAGGAGCCTCTTTCAGGAGGTCAGTATGCAGCATCTTCACTTTTTCACAAATCATTGCCTCCAAAATGTTATCATCAGCTAAATGCTTTTCATTTATCTAAGTCAATAACAACTTTTCTATCTCTTCAATGGCCTGTAATAATTGTTTCATGAGCACTTTCAGACCTTTAGCAACATCAGCACTCTTGATGGCCACCGTATGTTTTAAAATTGTGCTGATAATTGATTTCACCATGCCATGAGAACAACTCTATCATACTTTGCATTTATTTTTAAAGCTATATAGTTCTCAAAATTTTTCTCTTCACTTTGCTATTATTAACCTTCTTAGGACTCATGGTGACTTACTGGATGTATTTAATTATAATAAGCAGCAACAAAAACAAACAAACAAAAAAACATCTACAAGAATATTCATAGAACAATTTCCTGAAATTTTAACAGTGTGTGGTTTAGCGGTAAACTGGCTCATACTTGTGCATTCTCTCCTTTGTCACCTAAGAAATGCTTTTTGTCATGCTGAGTTATCAGCATGAAATGGTTATCTGGTTGAGAACCAAAATTTTGTTAGATAACTGAGACATTTTTCCATGAGCAATTTGATCAAGAACTGAAGTGTTCAAGATAGAGGACATTAGAGAACTATAGTTTGACTGTGCTTTCAATTTATATTGAAAACAGACATCTCCAACTCTCACAAAATTCCTGATTCATCCCATCCATAAGTTCTCTTCTAACAGTCATATAATAATCATCATAATAAAAATGTTGGTTTATGAGCAACTAATGTGAAAAATGGACACACATGACCATCCACCGATCACCAACACTCACTTGATTCCTTACTTCTACCAAGCCCCTTTTCAGTTTAAATGTCTATGTAATGTTCAAAACAACATCCTTGATTTTATCTCATCCTTGGCTCTGATGCCATCTTTATCTCTCACCAACTGTTTCACACACACACCTTCTTATTATCCCCAATAAGGCCAAAGTTTGGGTAATTAGCAAGTAATATAAGAAAAATATTTTTTTATTTTGAATCTATCCCTAATTATTAATCTTTTTTTAAATAATCACCCAAGGATATTTTTCCACTGATTTTTTGAGAGAGTGGAAGGAAGGGGTAGAGACAGAAAGAGAAACACCGATGTGAGACAGAAACATTGATTGGCTGCCTCCTGCACATGCCCTTCCCAGGGCCAGGGACTGAGCCCAAAACCCAGGTATGTGTCCTTGACCAGAATCAGACCAGGGACCATTCAATCTGTGGACTGATGCTCTATCCAGTGAGCCAAAATGTCTAGGCCTATCATTCTATTTAAAATCACTCTTTTTTTACTACTAGTAATGTTATAAAAAGAAACCTCCAATCCTCATTCATACCATTGAGAGCAACTATATAATTCTTGCATTCAAGTAAAACCACTACTTTATATAAACAAATAACCCCCCAAAAGGACCTCTGTGATCCTCATTATACAAGATCCTCATCCATCACTAGCCTTTACATCACATCTGCCACTCAGTCTTCCTAATTTTCCTGTCATCCCTGATAACCATGTTATTCTATGTCCTATGTAAATTCCCAATTTCCAAAATTACCAAGTAATGTAAAAAAATAATATATTACTGTATATTTGATGCTGACTTCATTCTAGTCTCACACATCATTACTTACTATAAATAAAATCAACTAGTTTTAAAAATTAAGTAATGTGAGGAACAAGCATCCCTGACCCTTTCCACATCTCCAAAACAAAAACCCAAAAAGAGCCATGACCTTATAATCTCTGTAAAAATCACTTTTTAAAATTAACACATGAATTGCAAACTAGTTTTCCTCAACCATTATTCCATCACTGGCCCATTCCTCTTTTCTGACACTTCATAGCTTTTCATTATCACATCACTACACTGACAAATGGCCTTAAATTCACCTCATCCTTATAACCTCTTACCTAAATCCTCTATACTATATCTTATCCTATTTTTTAATTACTATTATTTTAATTGATTTCAGTGAGGAAGGGAAAGGGAGAAAGAGATAGAAACATGAATGGTGAGAGAGAATCATTTATTGGCTACCTCTTACACAACCCCTACTTGGGAGAGAGCCCACAACTCAAACATATGCCCTGACCAGGAATCCAAATGTGATCTACTGGTTCATGGGTCAACACTCAAATCACTGAGCCACACCAGCCAGGCAGAATATTCTCTTTTTAAAACTAATTGCTCAGTTTATCATTTATTTATCAGATGCATATATAACCATCACAATGTTATCAACAACAAAGAAATTTTATGAGTAACCTTTTTTCAATGTTGAATGAAGAAATGATAACACATTCTTTATAATTGGAATTTGGGTTTCACACTTCTAGGAATATATCCTAAAAAACCCAAAGCACCAATCACAAAGAATGTATGCACTCTTATGTTCAAAGCAGCACAATTTACAATAGCTAAGATCTGGAGATAGATCATATGCCCATCATAGATGAGTGGAAAAAATATTTGGTATGTTTATACTATGGAATAATATGCAGCAGTAAGAAAGAAGAATCTCTTACTCTTTGAGACAGCATGGAAGAACATAGAGAGTATGATGCTAAGTGAGATAAGTCAGTCAAAGAAAGACAAGCATCACATTATCTCATATGTGGAATTTAAGCAACAAAATAAACTGATGAACAGAGTAGATCCAGAGACTCAAAGCATGGAACAGAGTGTGGAATCTCAGAGGAAAGGCAGGAGAGCATGCGTGGGTGGGTGGGAGGCAATTGACGAAAGAACCTGTATGCATATGTGCATAACCCATGGACACAGAGAATAGGGTGCTGAAGGCCTGGGGTGGGGGGAAGATGTCAGTGGGATGGGGGAAAGGGGAACAACGGTAATACTTTCAATGTTAAATAATTATTAAATAAACAAACAAACACATAAATAAGTAAATTCTTAAAAAAGAAAAGAAACAATAACACAAAATTCCACCTATTATATATATATAGCAACCTCTATGGCAGAATGACCAGGACAACTGACTACCAAGGGGCAGATGCTTCCCCCTGGTGGTCAGTACACTCACACAGGGGAACTCAGCTCAGCCAGAAGCTGGGCTCATGGCTGGCTAGCACAGCTGCAGTGGTGGGAGCCTGGTCTGCAGCAGCACTGCCAAGCTGCAGCAGCAGGTGCAGCTGTCAGGATGAGTGTGAGTGGCATAGATCCCGACCTGTTTCGAGTTCCTCCCTGGCCTCCTGCTGCTTCGGGCACTGCTGCATCCCTCAGAGGTCCTGGATTGCGCGGGTATCAAGAACTTGTGTTCTATAGGTGCTCCTGTAAAGCAAGTGGTTACCATGGACTGGTTTCATGCAAGTCCAATTTCAGTCTGTTTTCTTCTTAACTATCCAAATATATGAACTTAGAGCACACTACCTCTCCTAGTGGGCAGAAGCATCGAGGACATTGGAGGGCCAGTGTTCAGGAGAAGGTACATGGGAGGGAGTTTTGGGCGCATGGCTACATGGGAGTTAGGGATAGGATTGGAATCTCTTTTTCTGTAAGCAAAGGGGAAAAGATAGGAACCACTGTTTTGGTGGCTGCAAGTGTCTCCCTATTGAGCCTGTGTGCCCAGTGGGTTTGAATGTTGTTTGCAAACATGACATTCTGTGCACAAGTGGAGAGAAGCCTGCCGCACACTGCCTCAGGAGTCTCTTCAGTGGGTCTCTTCCTCCGGGAAGTGGGGTTTCTTTGGTGCAAATTACGTGAGATCTGAATTTAGAGGTGGAAGATAGCACCCTAGGACTGCGTTCCCAGAGGAAGACTGCGCCCTGGTTAACTTCAGTCAAAGGCACTGGGAACCATTCTTGAGGTTGGGCACGTGTTCGCTAAACTGCGTAGCCCACGGAGCTGTGCCAGTACTCAGGCATAGTGAGCGGAAGAGGGAAAGGAGGGCAGACCCACAGGGCCGCTGGCCTCAGGGATCTGACTGTTGGCCGCAGCTGGGAGGTGGCTGGAAGCAGTGGGCAAGCCTGGGATTGAGGGAGACACCTCGAGGGCATCAGAAGCAAGCCCTGGGGTTTGGGAGTTTGGGATAGTGTACATATACTGGTAAACAGTGCCTGGGCAGCAGCACCCTGTCCCAAGGTGTACAGGACGGGGGTGGGAAGGTGGAGGAGGGTCTGGAAGGGCCTTTGGACTGCTGGCCACCAAGGCTTGAAAAAGGGCAGGTCCAAGTGGGAAGATGGTTTGGCTCTCACTGAGCCCAGTCATGCTGTTTAACCCCAGTGGTTTCCTGAGATTTTTTAAAAACCTCTTTCTGGGAAGGCTTTTCTCCCCCATCCCCACCCCCAACTGCTGTGAATCCAAAGGCACTAGCCTCTGAAGCCGCCATGGAGCCGCCCAATCTCTTCCCACACCTAGTCGGATTGCATCTGGTGCATGGTGGGGCAGAACACCCAGAGCCACTGACCGAAAGCAGGAAGCTGGCTGGGTTGGGGGGTGGACGCAGGGCCACAGAGCTGGACCACCCAGCCCTCTGCATGCTCTTGTCCTGGAGACGTCCAGCTTCAGACCTCTGCCCCCATTAACTGGATCAGTGGTGGGGTGGAAAGTGATCCGGGAGGGTGAGGAAATGAAACTTGGGGCGAGTATCAGGGGTGTAGTCCCTGTGACCTTCCCCTCCCAGGATAATGCTGCGTTCCCTAACGTCCCATATTCCCAGAGAGATAAATGTAGATTTGCAAAGAGGCAGGCCCCGAGGAAGCTTCAGCTGAAGGAACAAAAGGAGTTACTCACTTCGGACAGACACCCCACTCTTTGCTTTAAGGCTGCATGCACTCTCCTTCCCTAATACAAGTTGCTTGAACTACATGATGGTTTGTATTTAGACATGCGATAAATGTGGAGAGAGCAGTTTTGTGCTTTAGAATAAAAGAGTCTGGAGTCTTTGAGGGGGTCTCTCTCTCTCTCTCTCTCTCTCTCTCTCACTCTCTCTCTCTCTCTTTCTCACACACACACACACACACACACACACACACACACACACACACTCCTTCCTCCCCTCTTCCCAGCCTGGTGAATCTTCTCACAGAAAGTTAACCCTAGCTCCTCAGAACCCACCCTTGCTGGAGTGGCCTCTGTTTTGTTTTGTTTCTCTCACAAGGATTTTTTTCTAACCTATAAACTGGCAGTCAGACATCCCCTAAGAGGTCCTGGATTGCGAGTGACTATGTCATAGTTTATAAACTGCTACATCCCGCACAGTTAAACAAGGAAGGTGGCTTCTGCAGTATTTGAAAAAGAGATCTGTGGCTGCTTAATCCTAATTTATCAGAAGAATCTCCAAACTGTTCACATTCTGTTTATTCTACATGAGGATGAACATGCATTCCTATATATTGGGAACAGTCTCTTACATTTAAAAAATAAAACCTGGCAAGGCTACTCTAACACTGAAAAAAACAGGATGATGCAGTGATGACATGCACATTTTGTGGTCAGCTGATTCTGACACTTATAACTGTGTGACAAAGCCAATTACTTAACTTCTCTCTGCTTCAGTTTTTCACCCATAAGATGGGGAAAATGATACTACTACCTCAGAAGGATCATGTCATGTACTACTTTTTATATCAGGGCAAAAATATGTAGCTGCCCATACTAAAGCAAGTTGCCTTTCACATGTATGAAAAGTATGGTCACTGATGCATGTAGTGTCCTGGATTGTGAGAGGGATGTCTGACTACCGGTTTAGGCCTGACATCCCCCAAGGTGTTCTGGATTTTGAGAGGGCGCAGGCCGGGCTGAGAGACAACCCCTCTTCCCCAGTGCATGAATTTTGTGCACTGGGCCCTTAGTCAGGATATAACTGAAGAAAATAAATAATGGTGTGTTTATCTGTGGGTGAATCTTTTGGTGTTTCAAGCACATCATGAGCAAAAAGGAAGTTTATCATTAATCTTCAGGCTCTATTTATTTAGTTAAATACTACCAGCTCACATAAATGATTATACATTATTTTTACCACACTTTAACACATGTGCTCATCAAGCTGTCTATAGTGGTTTATTTGGGATAGGTCAGTGGTCAGCAAACTCATTAGTCAACAGAGAGGCAAACCACAGCTCGAGAGCCGCATGTGGCTCACAAGCCGCAGTTTGCTGACCACTGGGATAGGTGATTTGGGATAAAGTGTTTCCATATGTCTGTTAGAGATTCGTGTATTTTACAAGATTCTTCACAATATTTACATTACATTGTAATTCAATAGCAAATCCAGAAAAAATTATTGGTGACAACTTGCTATGTTGACCACATGAGACCTATGAAATCTATCTCCAAGCATGCACAACAGGAGGATTGAAGACACAACCATAATTCACAAATCTTTGTCTGTTTGAGCTTGCATTACTTGTGACTTCCTTGCACTTCTTTATAAATGGCTGCTGTATCTGGACTTATTGTTAAGAACCATGTCTACTATTGAGAAATTCCAAGCATACGAGGTTACTCTTAAAAACTAATCAGTATTTCAAAGAATATTTAATTAAATGTGAGAAGTACTCTAGCTGCTAAGTGCAGAAAACACATGTGCACACTGGGGGTATGAATAAATTTGAATTTTATTTTTTAAAAGTTATTAGTATAGTGTATAAGTGAGAATGACGTTTTAAAAATCTTTATACTTGTTGAAATTAAACTACCATTATTTTGGCCTTGTAGTTTCTCAAAATCTGAACAGGCACAGCAGACATTTATTTTGTATATATCTTCCTATAGGACAGTGGTTCTCAACCTTTCTAATGCCGTGACCCTTTAATACAGTTTCTCATGTTGTGGTGACCCCCAACCATAAAATTATTTTCGTTGCTACTTCACAACTATAATTTTGATACTGTTAATGAATCTTAATATAAATATCTGTGTTTTCCAATGGTCTTAGGTGACCCTGCTAGCAATTTTCAACCTGTGGGTCATTAACTGGCCTGGGTCTCCCTCTGTGGGATGATTGTGGGGCGATGGTGGTACCCCCCCCACCAATCACATCACACCGGCCTTGACTGGCCTGGTGCCAGTGTGTATCGTAACATGGTCATCCGGACAGTCATTCTGCTGTTCAGTAGATTTGCATATTACTCTTTTTTATTATAGGTAATGTAATATATATACACATATATAAAATGAAAATTATATAAGGTAATTATAAAGATTTTGTTTAAAACCACCTTCAATATGCATTTGATTATGTTTAAAGAGAAACAAACATACATATTAGTACATTCAAATATATCCATCTATATGTGCACATTTGTGTAAAAATTATATATTTTAACCATTGTGATTATGGTAATAAAAATTCAGATAAAATTCACCCAAACTTTCCCCTCCATGTCAATGTATGCATGTGTGTATGTGCATGTGTATATATGTGTATGTGCATATGTATGCATGTAGATACTTAAACAAACTGATACTTAACTTCATACACAAAAATAAGTTACATTAAAATGAGATTTATATATATGTCATGGTTTGGATAATATAGCATATACCAGAAAATATATATGCATACTTTGAATAATTATAAAGAAAGTGTTTATTAAAATACATTTCATTTTCAAAATTGAGCTATCAGCTGTTAAAGTGTTTATACATTTTTTGGAACACGCTGCATTTTCACATCTGTTTCCTGGACAGTTTATCATTCTCCTGAAATATTAGAAAGACTTAATTTTTAGTAAATCATTATATAGGGAAATACTGATGAAAGATTATTGATGACTATAAAAATTATGAATGCTTTTACCTTGAAGCTTTAATAGAATACACACCTGGATCATAATGTTAGAGTGATATAAGACACAAACTTTATTTATACAATAATGTAATCTATTATTATATTTTTAATAATAAATATTAAGATTAAAGTTTAGCTTAAATATTTGAAAAAGGGGAAAAACTGTCTTCTGAGGCATATGCATGTAGTTTTGCTTCAATATTTGTTTATATATATATATATGTATATATATATATATATATATATACACACACACATGAGTGTATATATATTATCAGGATAAAGATGAGAAAATTTAGACCTTCAAATAATAGTACCCAAGGAGTGGCATCAGAGGCATTATATTTCTAGTTGTTAAATAATATCTTATGAACTGAAACTTTCTTCATTGAGATCCTAATATTTTTAGTGAATGTGGCAATCAAGAAGTTCTTTGAGCCCTGTCCAGTCTGCCTCAGTTGGTTGGAGCATTGTCCCATGCACCAGGTTACATGTTATAGGAGGCAGCCAATCAATGGTTCTCTTTCACAATGATATATTGATGTTTCTCTCTCTCTCTCTGTCTCTCTCTCTCTGTCTCTCTGTCTCTCTCTGTCTCTCTGTCTCTCTCTCTCTCTCTCTCTCTCTCTCTCTCTCTCTCTCTCTCTCATCCCTCCCCTAAAGAAAATAAATACATTTGTTTTTAAAATATTATTTGATAATGCTTTGCCTATTAACAATGAGGTCTTGCAAAATTTTCATGCAAATATGTTCCAAACCATTACATACAAATAAATTTCATTTTTATGCAAACTTGTTATGTGTGAAGCTAAATATACATGTTAGCATGTGTATATTAAAATGAGTTTTAGAAACTGAGCTTGTATGTTTCTGTTAAAACATAATCCCAAGTTTATCAGTGGTACTCACAGGTACTGTTTATGATGGTGCTTTATTCTTGATCAGCACATGGTTATTTTCTGAATCTTTTGCAGGCACCCTGTCTTAATTACGTATGAGAAAATGCTATATGATTGATCCTGAATACATAATCAGTGACACACAATAAAGTCATAGGAAATCACTGAAGGTCCTAAAATGATTTAAGGATGTGCTTGTGTTCCAATGTTAAATGATGAAAACATGTGGCTTAATTATGCCCCCCTCTGACTGAAATTTATACATATTTGTGTATGTGTATTATTCCAGGTAGACTCGGTAAAGCATGCAGACTTGAGAACTCTCTAGACACTTAGGTTTCCAGACAAAGAATTGCTTCTTCCTAAATACACCAAGATCTAGTGCCCAGGCCAGAAAATGGAAGAGGTCTCCCAGGGAATCTGAGAAATGAGAAAGGTTAAGAACTATTGTGTACTGGTTCTAGATTTGCTCTTCTTTAGGTCCTTAGATGCAACCATTTTCTTTACTCCCCTTTCCCACTCTCCATATCCCAAGACAATTTGTTAGGAAAAGGAAACACTGGAGATATAATGCTGTGTCAAGAAAAAATGGAATTGCAAAGACTAGGTAAGTGGAAATTGAGTTCTTAAACCAAAAAGATAGATGCCTTATGAAATAACTTTAAGCCCTAGTTTAATTGCAGATGGAAACCAAAAGCAAAATAAGAATAGTGTGAGCAGGTTTCTTCCAACTGGACAAGAATCAAAGTAGCCATATTTTCTATCACTATTGTTTCTTAGTAGCTTTTTTTTTTTTTTTCACACAAAAGGGGCGGGAGAAATGGGCACAAGGGCAGTGTTAAGTTGCATTTCTGGAACAACACTGCCATCATGAGGAAATCTCTAGAAAAAGCCCCAAAACTTTGAACAGACTTTTAGTTTGGAATGGTCCATTCTGTGGGAGCATGGCTGGGCCCCAAGGCTGAGCTCAGTGCCTCCACCAGAGACCCACCTGGAGCTCTGGACAAAGGTAGGACCCAGATGTATGAGTTGCCCAGTAGAGAGGCAGAACAGCCAGCAGCTGTTGGAAAGTCAAGTCTAGGAAGTTGTAGGTTTGATCTTGATATCCTCCGAATAAGGAAGGGAACTAAAGGATTAAGTATTGGGGTCTATGAGTGTTTGTCTCTTGCTTATACCATCAGAAAAAATGATATTACTAAACTCTGGGACCTGAGTTCCAGCACAGAGGACACCAAGATTCCTAATAGCTTATAGCAGGACACAATGTGCTTGCTGGCTGTCTCAATGGCACCCAAATTGGAACTGGGAGAGCCTGTAGAGATGTGGAACCACCCAGCCAAGATAAGAAAGGTTAGCACTTCTGCTAGGAGGTCAGACTTTTCACAAACATATGAGAACCAAAAACAAGTGAATGATATTGAAGATGAACTCAACATTTTGAAAAGTCCTTGTCTGCCCGAGGAGGTGTGACCTCAATTCATGTCTTTATACATCGCTGAAAAAGCATGATTGTTTCTTAAAATGCAAAAGCAGGTGACAAAATTTTAAAAACATGTCAGAATTCTAAAGAATAAATACTTAATGATGTTTTAAAAAGCATTGAAGATACAAAGTAGAAAAACTTGCCTTATAGTAGAAGGAAATTTGAACATTGTTTTTTAAAAGTACTTATATGTACAAAGTGAAGAGATAAAAATGCATGTCAAATGGTTATTTTTTATTTAGGAACCACTTGTTTGTCTGTTTTTACTTTATATTTTGAAGGATTTGCCAGAAGCAGATGTAATTTTATAATTTCGGAGAATAGGACAATCTTCTAGAATAAAATATAAAAACATTTTCAATCACTCAAAAACATATATTAGCCCTAGCTAATTTGGCTCAGTGGATAGAATGTTGGCCTGTGGACTGAAGGATTCTGGGTTCGATTCTGGTCAAGGTTAGTTACCTCGGTTGAAGACTTGGCTATAGCAAGAACTCTTCATAAGCCTTTGGAAAGATTGAAATTCATTCTATTGAATTTTATCAGGATATGGGTCTATACCTTTGACTCGGAAAAGAAAAAGCAGTGTTGCAACTTTAGAATCAAGCCATCTTAGGTGACTAGTCAAGGAAAATGAAATAGAAAAATAAAGTCTGTCTTACTCCACTTATTACATAGTTAATTCAAATTGAACACATAAACTATGAATTTTAAAAAGTTCATAGGCATAAGAGAAATACTCAAAAAAAAAACACACACAACCTACATCAGAAAGATCATACACCATAACCAAGTAGCATTTATCCCAGGAATGCAAGAATGGTACAATATTTGCAAATCAATAAATGTGATATATCACAGAAACAAATTGAGAAATAAAAATCACAGTCATATCAATTGATGCAAAAAAAGCATTTGACAAAATCCAACATTCTTTCTTGATAAAAACTCTCAACAAGGTGGGAATAGAAGGATCATACCTCAACACAATAAGAGCTATATATGATAAACCCACAGCCAACATCATACTCAATGGGTGAAAACTAAAATCATTTCGCTTAAAAACAGGAACAAGATAGGAATGCCCATTCTCACCACTCCTGTTTGAGATAGTACTGGAAGTATTAGCCATTGCAATTAGACAAAAAGGAGAAATAAAAGGCATCCAAATTGGAAAATAAGAAGTAAAGCTCTCCTTATTTGCAGATGACATGATACTGTACATAAAAAAACCTAAAGACTCCATCAAAAAACTAATAGACTTAATAAATGAATTCGGCAATGCAGCAGGATACCAATTAATGCCAATAAATCTATGGCATTTCTATACATCAATAGTAAGCTTATAGAAAGAGAGACTACAAAAAGCAATCTCATTTACCATCACACCAAAAAAATTAAGATACCGAAGAATAAACTTAACAAAGGAGGTGAAAGACCTATATGCAGAAAACTACAGGACACTGAAAAAAGAAATAGGGGAAGATGTAGACAGATGGATGAACATACCATGCTCATGGATTGGTAGAATCAACATCATTAAAATATCCATACTACCCAAAGTAATCTATAGATTCAATGCACTCCCTATTAAAATACCAATTGCATGGTTCACAGACCTAGAAAGAACTCTCCAAAAATTCATCTGAAATAAAAAAAAAACAAAAAACACCTGAATAGCCACAGCAATTATGAGAAAGAAGAATAAAGTAGATGGGATCTCAATACCAGATTTCAAGCTAAAGTATAAAGCCACTGTTTTCAAAACTTCATAGTATTGGCACAAGAACAGAAATATAGACCAATGGAATAGAATAGAGAATCCAGATATCCACCCAAACCACTATGCTCAATTAATATTTCACAAAGGAGGCATGAACATACAATGGAGTCAAGACAGTCTCTTCAAAAGATGGTGTTGGGAAAATTGGACAGATATAAGCAAAAAAAAAAAAAAAAGAAAGAAACTAGACCACCAACTTACACCATACACAAAAATAAAATCAAAATTAATACAGGACTTAAACATAAGATGGAAGCCATAAAAATTCTAGAGGAATCAACAGGCATTAAAATGTCAGACATATGCGGAAAGAACTTCTTCACTGATACTGCTCCTATGGCAATGAAAGTTAAGGAGAAAATAAACAAATGGGACTATATCAAAATAAAAAGCTTTTTCACAGGAAAAGAAACCATCAACAAAACAACAAAAAAGACCACTGTATGGGAGAACATATTTGCAAATATTATCACTGATAAAGGCTTAATCTCCAACATCTACAGGCATCTTATACAACTTAATAAAAGGAAGTTAAATGATCCAAATAGAATCTTTCGAAAGAAGACAGAAGGCCAGCAGACATATGAAAACATGCTCAAACTCACTAATTATCTGAGAGATGCAAATCAAAACCACAATGCGGTATGATCTCACACCTGTCAGAATGGTTATCATCAACAAATCAACAAACAACAAGTGTTGGCAAGGATGAGGAGGAAAAAGAACCCTTGTGCACTGCTGGTGGGAATGCAGATTGGTGCAACCATTGTGGAAAACAGTATGGAGATTTCTCAAAAAACTAAAAATGGAACTCCCATTTGACCCAGTAATCCCACTTCTAGGAATATATCCTAAGAAACCAGAAACACCAATCAGAAAGGATTTATGCACCCCTTTGTTCATTGCAGCACAATTTACAATAGCTAAGATATGGAAGCATCCTAGGTGCCTATCAGGAGATGACAGGATCAGAAAACTATGGTACATTTACACAATGGAATACTATGCTGCCATAAAAAAGAAGAAATTCTTACCATTTGCAGCAGCCTGGATGGAACTGGAGAGCATTATGCTAAGTGAAATAAGCCAGTTAATGAAAGAAAAACACCACATGATTTCACTCATTTATAGATAATAAAGAACATTATAAAATTATGAATAAAAATATAAATACAAAAGCAGTAAAGTATCAAACAGAATGTCAAATTACAGCAAGAAGGTTAGGGAGAGCTGGGGTAGATAAGAGATCAATCGAAGGACTTGTATGCATGCATATAATCATAACCAATGGATGCAAGACACTGGGGGTGAGGGCATGTATGGGTGTGGGTTTGGAGTGCAATGGGAAGATATATACACATGTAATACATCAATACAAAAATTTAAAAAAAAAGAAAATAGAGCTCCTTCCCCCCCTCAAAAAAAACCACACACAACCAAGCAACTAATAGTCTCTTTTTAGAGTAATGTTTCTAATGGCTTGCTGACAAGTTTTAACTGTATACTTGTATAAAGTTTTGAAAGCAATAAAATTTGTATTTGAATTTTTTTCAATCAAGAAACCAGCATCATCCTTACATACAATTAAGAAAAGGTTGTTCAATATTTATTTTTCTTTGAAAAATATGTACATGCTAGATTTAAAGCCCTTGCTCATAATTGTTTTGCAAATAGAATGGTATTTATAAATTTTGCTTAACAGAAAATCCAGTTTTCTGAAGCATATTTAATGTCATATGAAGAGACATATGCAATGTAAGAACTGAGAAAATGATGATAGAAGGAAGCAACTCAAAATGCAAGGATATTCTACATTTTTCATATAAGTAAAAATCCATACCAGCAAACCCTAACACTCTTTGCATATGGACCCATATATGCACAATCTACACTAATAAAAGAGAAAGATGCTAATTGACCATACCTCCGCTATGCCCACCAGCCAATCAGGAGTGATATGCAAATTAACCCAACATAGGTGGCAGATACATTTGAATATGCAAATGGATCGTGCAGAGTGAGATGCCACCCTTGGGGTCTGGGCCCTGACTGGGTACCTGAGAAGGTGAGGTGGGCCACCCCAGCGCCCGCCAAGGCCCACCCTTGGGATCCAGCAGAGTGAGAAAGCTGGTGGCTTAGAGGGCATCACTCCCTCTGGAGCCCCAGCTTCCTCATTCCAGCTATGGAAACTGACAACAGGTAGGGGAAAGGCCCACCCCAATAGAATCAGCAGTAGGTCACACAGCTCTCAAAGGTCTGACAGCCAGGACTCTCATTCACCTGTATCTGAGATCTTGGCAGTAGAGAGGTGGGACTATGTCCAAAGAAAAACTGTAAATACAATGTAGCTCTGCAGCAGAAAGATGTCTACATTATCAACAGAAAATGTCTGAAGAGTAATGTGCGTCTTACCTTGAAAGAAGGCGGCGCCTGCAACAAAATATATCTGAAGAGCAGATATTGGGAAAATGTCACTCTGAAGCTAAAAAACACCGGCATCATCAACAGAAAATGTCTAAAGACCAAAGTGCCTTTGAAGTTGAAAGAAGGTGGTGGTGAAGACAGAACATGTCTAGAGAACAGTCATCAACATGTACTAGCAATATTGGTAGGAACTGCCTTCTCAGAAGAAATGGAGTACATGAGGATGCAATTCTCGAACATGGTTGTGATGGAATGACTGTTAGATGTGAATTTTGTTTATCACTAAATTTCTCTAGTGAAAAACCATCCGATGGGAAATTTACTCGATGTTGTAGTAAAGGGAAATTCTGTCCAAATGATATACATTTTCCAGATTACTCAGCATATTTTAAATGATTAATGACAAAGATTCTGACAGTAAAAAATTCATTGAAAATATTCTATCCATAAATAGTTTCTTTGCTTTTGCTTTGATTTTGCATCACCATCAGGGTACAGGCCATGCTGTTTTAGAATACACTGACAAGTTTATCACCATACTGGGACTTTACATCCTTCAGATGGTGTTTCTCAGAAGTTTGCTCAACTCTATATTTTGGATACAGCTGAAGGTACAAGTAAAAGATTAGCAATGCCAGAAAACCAGGGCTGTTCAGAAAGATTTATGATCAACATCAATAACCTCATTCATGAATAAGTGAATTAACAAAATCATACAAGATGTTATATGAGGTAGAAAAGGAAGCCCAATCTGAAAAGCAGCAAAAGGTATTGTTCCCAAGGAAGTAACTATGGCAATTAAATACAATCGTAACAGTGACCCAAGTAGATGTAATTCTCCCTGTGTAACCGAGGTTGTTGGCATATTCAGAAATGAAGATGGAGAACCTCCTTTTGAAAGGGACCTACTCATTCATTGTAAACCAGATCCTAATAATCCAAGTGCCACTAAAATGAAACAAGTCAGTATCCTATTTCCTATATTAAACGCAATGACATAACCTATTTTTTATCCTGCCTAGTGAAAAAGGCTGGGGAACAGATATTGCATTAAGACTTAGAGACAACTGTGTAGTTGACAATAATACTAGACAAAATGTAAGGACACGAGTCACACAAATGCAGTATTACAGATTTCATCTCTCTGTGAAGGACACGTTCAATTCTATTTTAAATGCAGGAAAGTTAACTCAACAGTTTATTGTGGATTCATATTCAAAAATGGAGGCCAATCAGATAAATTTCATTAAAGCAAACCAATCTAAGTTGAGAGCTGAAAAATATAGTGTTTTGATGGATTATCTCACATCTAGATCTGAAAATGACAATGTGCTGATTGGTAAAATGATAATACTTCCATCATCTTTTGAGGGTAGTCCCAGCAATATGCAGCAGCGATATCAGGATGCTATGTCAATTGTAATGAAGTATGGCAAGCCTGATTTATTTATAATCATGACATGCAATCCCAAATGGGAAAATATTACAAACAATTTACAACACTGGAAAAAAGTTGAAAACAGACCTTACTTGGTATCCAGAGTTTTTAATATTAAGCTGAATGCTCTTTTAAATGTTATATGTAAATTCCATTTATTTGGCAAAGTAATAGCTAAGATTCATGTTATTGAATTTCAGAAACGCAGACTGCCTCATGCTCACATCAAATAGGGTACATGGACCATGTGGAATACAAAATCCAAATAGTCCATGTATGGAAAATGTTCAAAGGGATATGCAAAATAATTTCAAAATGCGATCATTGGAAATATTGATGGATATCCCAAACACAACCCAAGATCTGGTAGTACTATTTCTATTGGGAATAAGATTGTTGATAATACTTGGATTGTCCCTTATAACCCGTATTTGTGCCTCAAATATAACTGTCATATAAATGTTGAAGTCTGTGCATCAATTAAAAGTGTCAAATATCTATTTAAATACATCTATAAAGGGCATTATTGTGCAAATATTCAAACTTCTGAAAAAATATTATCCATCATGATGAAGTACAGGTATGTGAGCACTCCTGAGACTGTTTGGAGACTTTTTGGAATGCGAATGTACGACCAATCTCATGCAATCACAAGATTAGCTGTTCATTTGCCAAATGATCAGAATTTGTATTTTCATGCCGATGATTTTGCTGAAGTTTTAGATCAAGCAAAAAGACAACTTTGATGGCTTGGTTCTTATTGAATAAAGGAGACTTTTTTTTAAATTAAATCTTTATTATTCAGATTATTACATTTGTTTTTCTTTTTTCCCCTCCATAGTACCCCTCCACCCATTTCCTACCCTTCCCTCCCTCCCGTTGACCTCATCCATAGGTGTATGATTTTTGTCCAGTCTCTCCCTGTATACCCCTCACCCCTTTCCCCCTGAGAATTATCAGTCCACTCCCTTTCAATGCTCCTGATTCTAGTATATTCACCAGTTTATTCTGTTGATCAAATTTTTAATTCACTTAATTTTTAGATTCACTTGTTGATAGATACGTATTTGTTGTTCATAATTTTTTTACTTTAATATTTTTCACGTAATTATTATTATTGGGAGATTCCACAACATTATGTGTTTAATAATTATTTGTGAACAAAATACCAAAAGGGTTGGAATAAAGTATTAGGTAGACTGTTCACTGTGAGCTTTAGAGAGCCACAATGATATTACCTTAGACTTTTGCTTCTGCGGGTAAGATATGTGATAAGTTTTGAGGATCTGTGAACTGTAGGAGGTGTAACTTATGGTACATTTCATGAATCTGCTAAACACTAAGGATTATTACTTGATGATACTATCTAGAAAGATATGATTGACGATGCAATCACCCTTAATATGCCCAAACAACTACAGCAACTTTTTGCATGCTTATATGTGTTTGTGTGTCCTTTTGATGCAAATTATGGGATGAGAATAAATCTAATTTTATTGAAGATTTCTGTTGGAAATTACACTGAAGAGAAGGTGGCTATGTAAACTGTGAAATGCATGTCCTTGATGAAATTCAGGAGGTATTCACATTGCATGGAATGAAATGTTCACATTTCAAACTTCCAGACTATCCTTTATTAATTAATGCAAATATATGTAAAGAATTGTATGAGCAATAACAGGCAAATATTTTGATCAATTCTCTGAATGATGAATAGTCGGCAGCCTTTCAGACTATAACTTCAGCCATCAAAGATCAAACTGTATACCCCAAATGCTTTTTCTTGGATGGTCCAGGTGGTAGTGGAAAAACATATCTGTATAAAGTTTTAATACATTATATTAAAGGTCGTGGTGGTATGTTTTACCCACAGCATCTACATAAATTGCTGCAAATTTACTTCTTGGTGGAAGAACCTTTATTTCTAATATAAATTACCAATTCCATTAAGTGAAACTTCAATTTCTAGACTCGATATAAAGAACGAAGTTGTTAAAACCATTAAAAAGGCCCAACTTCTTATTGATGAATGCACCATGGCATCCAGTCATGCAATAAACACCATAGATATATTACTAAGAGAAATTATGAATTTGATTGATGCATTTGGTGGGAAAGTTCTCCTTTTCAGATTCTCGGCAATGTCTCAGTATTGTACTGCATGCTATGCGATCGGCCACAGTACAAAGGAGTTTAAAGTACTGTGATGTTTGGGGATATTTCAGAAAGTTATCTCTTAAAACAAATATGATATCAGAGGATTCTGCTTATAGTGAATGGTTAGCAAACTTGGAGATGGCAAACTTGATAGCAGTTTGCATTTAGGAATGGATAGTATTGAAATCCCCCATGAAATGATTTGTAATGGATCTATTATTGAAGCCACCTTTGGAAATATATATCTATAGATACTATTAAAAATGTACCTAAACATGCAATTCTTTGTCCAAAAATGAGCATGTTCCAAAATTAAATGAAGAAATTTTGTATATACTTAATGGATATGTTCACACATATTTGAGTGATGATTCCATTGACTCAACAGATGATGCTGAAAAGGAAAATTTTCCCATAGAAATTCTTAATAGTATTACTCCTTCAGGAATGCCATGTCATAAACTAAAATTGAATAGCAATCATCATGCTATTGAGAAATCTTAATAGTAAATGGGGTCTTTGTAATAATACTAGATTTATTATCAAAAGATTATGACCTAATATTATCAAAGCTGAAGTATTAACAGGATCTGCAGAGGAAGAAGTTGTTCTGATTTCAAGAATTGATCTGTCCCCATTTGACACTGGCCTCCATTTAAAGTAATTTTATGACAGTTTCCTGTGATGCCAGCATTTGCAATGACTATTAATAAATCAAAAGGACAAACTCTAGACAGAGTAGGAATATTCCTACCTGCACCAGTTTTCACACATGGTCAATTATATGTTGCTTTCTCTCAAGTTGAAGAGCATGTGACAGTAAAGTTAAAGTTGTAAATACTTTATCCCAAGGGAAATTAGTCAAGGACTCTGAAAATGTTCTCACTCTTAATGTGGTATACAGGGAGATATTAGAATAAGTGTAATCACTCTATCAGTCATTGTTTGCATCAATGTGGTTTTTATATCATTAGTTTGTTGTTATATCATTTTGTTATTGTTTATTTATTTATAAAATTATGTATTATTTTTATATACATTGAACTCATTTCCTTTTATCTCTCACACTTTTATTATAGAGAAAGGGCAAATAGCAATATTTCCTCTCATTAATTCCTTTTCAATGTGCACGAATTTTATGCACCAGGCCACTAATCCTATCTAATAAAGAATGAATATGCTAATGGACCCTCATGCTATTGCAAATATGATGGTACCCACAGCCAATAAGGAGGGAATATGCTAATTGACTGCCCCTTTCCCAAATATGGCAGCATCCACAGCCAATAAGAGGGAATATGCTAATTGACTGCTCACCCTCTAAGATGGTGGTGCCCACAGCCAATAAGGTGGGGATATGTTAATTGACTGTCACACTCGCAAAAATGGTAGCACCCACAGCCACAAGATGGTGGTGCCCAGTCCTCATGGGGCAACAGGAGTACAACAAGGTGTCTGCCTCCAGAGTTCCCCAGTCCCTTCAGCCCCCAGCCACGTAGGGCTGGCCCAAGGTGCAGGAAAGCCTTGGATGGTGGCTGCTCAGCCACCCAGGGATGCCTGAGGCTCAGGTATCCAGGTCTGGCCAAGGCTTGCACTGCTGGCAGTGGCAGCAACAGAAGTGTGATGGGGCATCACCATCACACTTTATTATTGATCAAGTAACAAAAATAACATGCAGCATACTTTATATAAAGCTATAGCCAAATGAATTAATGTATAATTGGGAAGAAACAAATGTGTATCCAGTAGTTTGCTTTCCTCCATTGCTTTCATTTGTAACATGTTTCTTTATCTCTGCATTTTGTTTCCTGTGGCTGTTTCTATGTATTTGGTAGAGCTGCTGTGTCTCCTTTAGTTGATAGAGTGGCCTCGTGTGGTAGGTGTCCTATAGGCCCAGTGGCTCAGACTCTCCAGTCACCTGAGCTGGGAACTCTAGGTGCACCCTTTTGTGGGCTTTGTGCATAGTCTTTTTGTAGTTGAGAATTGATTGCTGATGGTTTCACTAGTAGGAATTGATCTCCAGGCCAATTAGCTGTGAAGATTAGCTGTGATTACAGTGGGAGAGCTGCTGTGCAGGAGACACCCTTATGGGGCAGGACTTGCTTCAGTCGGGTTTTGATACTCACTGAGTCTGCCCCTTGAGTGTGTCACTTGTGGAGTTGTAATATGGTATTGTATGAAGCTGTCCACGGGATGCACTGGCTCTAGGTTGTCCATGGAGGTACAAAGTCAACCACTGCCTGAGGCCACCAGGCAAAGGCTACAGAAAGATCTGCAGGTGGTGAAGGCCTCGGTGGGAACTGGGTGGAGGGGGCAATCTGTGGGAAGGAGGAACATTTGTAGTACTCTCAACAATAAAGATTTAAAAATAAATAAAAAATATTAATGTGGGAACCTCTTTCCACGTCCCTCGTGGTTCAGGGTTCCCGGTTCAGGGTTTGGGTTCTGAAGGAGGCCGCACGCAAATGAAATGAGAGACTAGAAAACATTAATTTGGTGATATTTGGGGGGCCAGCTGGGAGCCTTCCTCTAGTGGAAAGGACTGCCACTTGCTCTGGCCTTTTTCTCCCTTTTATTAAGGCTTTGGGACACACCCTTAGCCTTTAGGCAGGAAATAACAAAACAGAAATTAACATGAAACAAACAGGTAGAGGTTGCTTCAGCCAACAATGTTTCAACTAAACAGTGAGTGATTAGCTCTGACCTTTCAGAGCAGTTAAGGTTGACCAGCCTTCTGGCCTCCTGTTTACATCCATTTAGTAAGAACAATGTTTGGTTTCCGACATATTGACAATTTGAATCCAACAATATATAAAAGGTACAACATACCACAACCAAGTAGAGTTGATTTTAGATATTCACACTGTGTTTAAAATTCACAAATCAATCAATATAATTCACCATATTAACAGGCTAAGAGTGAAAATTATGATGATTACAGTGGGTGTAGAAAAAGCATGATAAAAATTCAAAACTAAAGATAAAATAGAACATCACAGAAAAACCTACAGTTAACATCATACTTGATGAAATGCTGAATTGAACTCTCATATATTTGTAGTGGGCATCCAAAATTGTACAGCCATTTAGAAAAATTATTGGTAGTTTCTTATAAAGTTAAATATAAACTTATCATGTAGCACACCCACTACTAGGCATTTATTCAAGATAAATAAAAACATATTTCCACACAAAATTTACATTTATAGCAGCTGTATTCCTAAGTGCCACAAACTGTGAAGAACCCATTATACCAACAGTGCTATATCTATACAATTAAATACTACTTAGCAAATAAAAAGAAATGATTAACAAATGCAGCAATTAACTTTATGCTAAGCAAAATATCCTAAAGTCAAAAGGCACAGTCCTTAGGCTTTAAAATACCTTCCAGTGTAAGATTTCATTTCTCTAAAAAGAAAAAACGTAATAAGTATAGTTCTACTTACATATGCAAATGAAAAGGGTCATTTTACAGTGAAGAAAATAAAAATTTTTGTTCTAAGTAACACAAAATCTAATCTTCTGAAGGATGTCTAATGACATGTAAAGTAGCCTTGTGATATTAGGATTGGGAAATGTATCACAAAATGAAACACCGACAATATCCTCAAACTAAGTCACACCGATAACAAACACCATGGTAAAAACACATGCACATACTCATGCAAACATTCAAATGAAGTGTATTTATGCCAGCCAGTGGTTGAGCATCAACCTATGAACCAGGAAGTCTAGGTTAGATTCCTGTTCTGGACACATGCCTGGGTTGTGGGCTCGTTCCCCAGTAGGCAGTGTGCAGGAGGTACCCGGTTAATGATTCTAATCATTGTTGTGTCTATCTCTCCCTTCCTCTCTGAACTCAATAATATATATATATTTTTAAGTAAATGGAAAATTCTAGAAGTAAACAAGTTTAAAATTGCATGCTATCCAAGTAGTGTTATGAAATCTCAACTAGATGTGTGAATCATTCCTTCATTTAGCATATTTATGCTGTATATACTACTCACCCATTAGTAACTTAGTAGCCCTCTCAGTTATCAGATAGACTGCTATGGTACCACAGTGCTTGTGTTCAAGTAAGCTTTCTTAATAGCCACAAAGAACAAAAGTAGTAATGATGGCAATTCAGATAGGCCAAAGAAAAATTCTAAAGTGCTTCTTTTAAGTAAAAAGGAAATCTTATCATATTTGAAAAAGAAAGGGAGACTACATTCACATAAACTATTATGAAATTATATTGTTATAATTGTCCTATTTTATTATTATCTCTTACTGTAACTAACGTATAAATTAAAATTTATCATAGGTATACATATATAGAAAAAACATATTATATATAGGGTTTGGCACTAACTGTGGTTACAGTCATCTACTGGGGATCTTGGACCATATCTCCCTTGTGGATAAGAAGGATTACTGTAGTTTAGAAAGTAGCAAAATGGAATCTTTTTAAAATGTCTTTCAAGATGGAGAGTTCACCAGTAAATATTTCAGTGGCTCATACTTCATGCTCAAAATGAATATTCATATTTAGTTAAGCTGTACATAGGTTTTTAAATTTACATGTTAAAATTCAACTTTATCAAGTATTTTTCTTGTATCTTTACACTTTATATGTTTATGTCTCATATACATATAAAAATATAGAAATGATGCATTTTAAATAATAATTTGGTAATTACGAAGAGAATATAAATCCTTATCAAAATCCTCGGAATATTCACTGGTATATTGTAAGTGCTCAATAATTGTTAGCAGTTGTTTCTGTTGCCTAGAAATACCCTAATTCTGACCTTAATCTTCTTCTTTCCTAGGTCTGGTTCCTTGAGACTTGCCCTCAGAAGCAGACTACTTAATAACTTGGAAAAATGGATAAGATGTAAAGCTGAGTGAACAAGAGCAGAACTAGGTCAAGTAGAAATTAAGTTCTTAAAAAATAAGATGCCTGGTGAGGATAGGTAATTTAGACCTTAGTTTTTAATTGCAGATGAAAACCAAAACCAAAAGAGCAGTGTGAGCAGATTTTTGAAAACTGGAAAAAGTATAAGGAAGCCTTGTATCCTCATGCCCTTCTCTCTCTTGATCTCCTGGCTTTTTTAGTCTGTTTGGGTGGGAGATGAAAGCTCAAGAACAAGGCTTGTTTGCATATCTGGAGCACTACTGCCATCCTGAGAAAATAGCTTCAAAACAACCTAAGTTGTTACATCTTCCTTTCTCTGAGGTTTAAAGTGGAGAAAGATCTAGAGGAATTGTAACAGTCTTGGACCCAAGCTGGGCCTCCTTGCCTTCTTTTCTAAGGCATTACAAGTGACTTTAAATAATGGTGTGATTTTGGTAAGCAACTTGGAGAGTGAGAGGCTAGAACTGAGCCAGCAGCTGCCAGAAGGTCCTAGCAAAGAAGTCATGTGGGTGAGGCTTCATTCTCCACCCAATGTGGAGAGGATTAAAATATCCACTGAAAGACAAATGCAGGCTCTTGTGGGCACTTGTCTCTTGTTACTGTTTCTTTGAATAAGAGGGTGCAGGCTTTCAAGCACTAACCTCATGTTATAGGGGCACAGATCTCTTGTAGCAGCAATGTCAGAACATCAAGGAGAGGCCAGTCCAAGTGACATATAATAGGAGCAGGTGTGCTTGCTGGAATTCTCATGTACACCCACAAGATTAAAGTCACATTGCCTGTTGCTAAAACTTATAAGGGAGCACATTAAAAAAATATGGGGAACAAAAACACTGAAATTATTTAAATGAACACACATTTAAAAATATGTCCCTGCCAGAAGTATCATTACCCATGATTTCACTTCATACATTCACACATGGCTGTTGTAGCAGGTACATTGTAAAGAAGCTTGATTATTTCTAGAAATGGAAAAACAGGTGGCAAAAGTGATGTCAATGAAGATGCCGAAGTAGGGAACTCTAGTGTTCCTTCCCTCAACAAGAGCAAAAACTGAGCAGGCAAAAAGTATTATAATTCATTTTTATAGAATTCTAGACCTAGTTGGAACAAAAAAGAAAAACAAAACAAGCAAGGCTTGGTGAAGAAATAAGTAACAATTTTGCAGTGACAAAGGGCTGTGGCATTTTAAATTCTCCACCAACCATCTCCCAATCATCACATTGCCTTATAATGTTAGTGCCTCAGGGAGCAATATTCTCAAAGAATTGTGGTAGTTCATTTTGACCTGTCTGGAAGTTCCCTGAAGAACTGGGGCAAACATTTGCCACTTTTTCTACTTATTTTGAATGTTTCTAGGGCTGGGATGTCTTCCAGAAAGGGATTTACTAAAGGAATTACAAGGTACAAGTATTGGACAGAACAGCCTGAGGCAAGATATAATGGTTAGAACAAGTAATATACAGATGGAAAAGGATAGGAAGGAGATTGTGAAAGGATATATGTGAGGGATTAAGGAATTTTAAAACTTCCTGTATGTACTGGAGAAACAAGAAAACCATAGTCATGCCCAGGACTGGATAACTAGTCAGAAAAGGCCTGAGGAGGCTTTAAGTTCCCATGTCTCACAAGATTTTTAGGCTCCTTGCAAGCTGAAAGTAAAGGGTAAGGTGGAGTTGTGAACATCCTGAATAACTGTTAAAAGAGTTCCTCAATACAAAACAAATCTGCAAAGACTGGGAGTATTTTTCTTAGGCTCCAGATATTTAGAAAAGTCTTGTCTGAACAGTAAATGATCATAGAACAGTAAGTTGCAAAGTATATTGACTTTATAAAAAAATTTAAAGTCACTAAACAAGCAAAAAGCCAACCCACAACAGGCACCATTAACTAAACCAGCATTGATACATTATTAAATTCAAACTGTCTACTTTTCAACAACAAAAATATGAGACACGCAAAGAGACCTGAGCGCGGGCGGTCCTGCTCGCTTCCCCCCTCTCTCTCCCCTTCTCTCTCCCTCTCTTCTTTTTTTCCTCTTATCTCTCTCTCTCTCTCTCTCTCTCTCTCCCTCTCTCCCTCCCTCTCTCCCTCTCTCCCTCTCCTCTTCCCCTCTCTCTCCTTCACTGTCTCCCTCTCTCCCCCTCTCTCTCCCTCTCTCTTTAAAAAAAGAAAAAAGATTCAAACATGTAAAGGCACAAATAAAAAAGAAAAAAATCCTAAAATTTATGATACACAAATTAAACTAAATTGAAAGGAAATAGAATTATACAAAAATAGTTGAGGACTTCAATACCCCACTTCAAATTATAGGTAGAACAACCAGAAAGAAGATCATTAAGGAAATAGAGAATGTTATCAACATTGTGAACTGACTACACCTAACAGATAATATATTAGCAGAATACATGATTTTCTCAAGCATACATGAAATATTCTCCAGGATAGATAGAATGAGAGACAAGATAAAAATTCTCAATACATTTTAAAAGATTGAAATTACACAAAATGTCTTCTCTGACTATAATTGAATGAAAAATCAATACCATAATGAAAACAAACAAAATCATTGTATTAGCTAGAGTCATCCAGAGAAATAGTACCAAATATACATAAACAGGTTGCCCAAAAAATGTACACACACTTTAATAGCTGATAGCTATTAAATGAAAATGAAGTGTATTTTAATAAACATTGCCTTTATAATTATTCAAAGTGTGTGTGTGTGTATTTTGGAGTATCCTGCATATATATTAGTGGCCTGGTGCACAAATTCATGCACACTAAAAGGGAATTAATGAGATGAATTATTTTAATATTGCTATTTACCCTTTCTTTATAATAGAAGTGTTAGAGATAAAAGAAAATTAGTAAAATGTATATGAAAATCTTCCTCCTATCAGAGTCTGGGGTGTGCTAAGGGACTAAGGCAAGTCCCCACCCACCCACATGCACCTCAAAATCATGGAGACCCAGACACCGCTGGCCCCACCCCCACTGGGCAAGATCCAGACCCAGCCGGCCCCACCCCATCAAGCCTTGCTGAGGTAGGAGGTGTGGCTGAAGTCCCCAGTCCTGGTTACAGAGCAGGGGCCATGGCCTGAGGTACCCAGTCAAGCCCTCCTGGGCTAGAAGGTACAGCCTCAGGTCCCCCACCCCAGCCTGGTGCCACAAGCTTCAGATCCCTGCTAATTGCTCATTATGGGAACCCCACCTCCATGGTGGACACAGCCATCTTGTGTTACGGGAACCCTGCCTCAGTTGTGGGTGCAGCCATTTGTGATGGCGTAAGGTCAATTTGCATATTACTTCTTTATTATATATGATATGTGTGTGTTATATTATATTATGTACTATAACATTATAAGATAATACTTGTTCAAGTAAAAATTGAAGTCTGAAAAAGAGAAGATGCCTAATGGAGTGGGTGGCTTATATCTTCATTTGAAAACCAAAAGCAAGTTTACCTAATTTGAGCAAAATACAAGGTGGCCATATTTTTCTGATGAAATTGTCTCTGCATGGAGTTTTTTTTTAAATATTTTTTTAATTGATTTTTTTACAGAGAGGAAGGGAGAGGGATAGAAAGTTAGAAACATCGATGAGAGAGAGACATCGATCAGCCGCCTCCTGCACGCCCCCTACTTGGGATGCGCCCGCAACCAATGTACATGCCCTTGACCGGAATCGAACCTGGGACCTTTCAGTCCGCAGGCCGACGCTCTATCCACTGAGCTAAACCGGTTTTGGCTACATGGAGTTTTTTTTAAAACCTGAAAGGTTGGAGAAGAATGCTCTAAAGCAGAATGATTTGACTTTTCTGGGATAATACTTGCATTATGCAAAAATAGCTTCATAAACCCCAAACCCTGAGCAGTAGTTTCATTTAAGGACTAGCAGTTGAGGAAGACCAGGCCATTGGGAGGCTGAACAGTTTTGTACTCAGCCTTGTTGTGTGTGGCCTGGTATGAACAATGGAAAAGTCTGGGTCTTGATTAGTATCTGGTAGAGTAAGAGGCTAGGACCCAGATAGCTGCTGCCAGAATGTCCAGGCATAGGAAATAGAAAGGTGGGGCCTCAGTTTCCTAACAGTGTGGGCAGGACTTAGATCCAAGTGCAGACCCTGGGGGCATTAGTCTTGTGAATATGCCCTTTGTGGGTTTAAGCAGGCTGGCTATCCCTGTGTAGTGGGGCTTGGGCCCATTGTGACAGCTATTGTGCAGAGCACAATGGATGGACTAATGCCAAGTACCATTTGTAGCCCATGTCACTGATGAAGTAGAACCACATCAAAAATCTAGAGTACCATAGTCTGAAGCAAAAAGGATTTGTATAGAAAGAACTAAGATACACTGATATCCCAATCTGGGCCAGAACACCTTCTAGGAGATTGAAATTGCTCAAGTGGATGAAAAACACTAATATAATGGAAGACCTCAAGGAATTCTCTGAGCCCACCAGCCAACTCTTGTGGCTTTCCAGGCTCATTGTAAGAACCAAAGTTAATTTTGTCCTGACAGGACCCTGATATCATCATAGTTCTTGCAAGGAAGGCAGAGCACTGGTTTTATTTTATTAATATTCTCCTGAGAAGAGTGGCATTTATAGGCCTGAGGAAACCATTATTAACATCAGGATAGTCAGTGTTCTTCTCTGCCAGCTTCATAAGTAGTTCCTGATGAAGATTCCTCAGTATCAAAGTGAAGGACATAACAAGAGATAAAGAAGGCCACTTCATAATACTAAAGGGAACAATCCAACAAGAAGAAATAACTCTGGTAAACATGTATGCACCCAATATAGGAGCACCTAAATACATAAAAAAAACTCTTGGAGGATATTAAGGGAGAGATTGACAATACAATCATAGTAGGAGACTTTAATACCCCACTGTCACCATTAGACAAATCCTCTAAACAAAAAATCAGCAAAGAAACATCAATCCTAAATGACTCACTAGACCAGATGGAATTAATTGACATCTTCAGAACATTTCACCCCAAAGCCACAGAATATACATTCTTCTCCAGTGCACATGGGTCATTTTCAAAGATAGATCATATGTTGGGTCATAAGAAAAGTCTCTTCAAATTCAAGAAGATAGAAATCATATGAAGCATTTTCTCAGACCACAGTGGCATAAAACTGGAAATCAACTATAATAAAAACAATAGAAAGAAATCAAACACATGGAGACTAAACAGCATGCTTTTAAACAACGACTGGGTAACCAGAGAGATCAAGGAAGAAATAAAAAAACATCATGGCAACAAATGACAATGACAACACAACAATACAAAATTTATGGGACACAGTGAAAGCAGTCTTGAGAGGGAAGTTCATAGCCCTACAAGCCTACTGCAAAAAAACAGGAAACAATGGTAATAAATCACCTAAACCTACAACTCAAAGAGCTAGAACGTGAGCAACAAGAAAAGCCCAGTGTACTCAGAAGGAAGGAAATAGTGAAGATCAGAGCGGAGATAAACAACTTGGAGACCAAAGAAACAATTCAAAAGATCAACAAAACAAAGAGCTGGTTCTTTGAAAGGATAAACAAGATTGATGGACCTCTAGCCAGGCTCACCAAGAAGCAAAGAGAGAAGACCCAAATAAACAAAATCAGAAATGAAAGAGGAGAAATAACAACAGACCCTGTGGAAATACAAAGGATTGTTAAAAAATACTATGAACAACTCTATTCCAACAAATTGGACAACCTGCAAGAAATGGACATTTTCCTAGAAAAATATAACCTCCCAAAACTCAATGAGGAGGAAGCCAAACATCTCAATAGTCCAATAACTATGGAAGAAATTGAAGCAGTAATCAAAAAGCTTCCAGCAAATAAAAGCCCGGGTCCAGATGGCTACACAGGAGAGTTTTACCAAACATTCAAGGAAGAATTAAAACCTATCCTCCTCAGACTATTCAAAAACATTCAAGAAGAAGGAATACTACCAAACACCTTCTATGAAGCCAGCATCACCCTAATACCAAAACCAGATAAAGACAACACAATGAAAGAGAATTATAGGCCAATATCTCTCATGAACATAGATGCCAAAATCCTCAACAAAATTCTAGCAAACCGGATCCAGCAGTACATCAGAAAGATCATACACCATGACCAAGCCGGATTCATCCCAGGAATGCAGGGATGGTTCAATATCCACAAATCAATAAATGTGATACATCACATAAACAAATTGAGACATAAAAATCACATAGTCATATCAATTGATGCAGAAAAAGCATTTGACAAAATCCAACATCCTTTCTTGATAAAAACTCTCAGCAAAGTGGGAATAGAAGGATCATACCTCAACATCATAAAAGCCATATATGATAAACCCACAGCTAACATCATACTCAATGGGAAAAACTAAAACCATTTCCTCTAAGAACAGGAACAAGACAGGGATGCCCACTCTCACCTCTCCTGTTCGACATAGTACTGGAAGTATTAGCCATTGCAATTAGACAACAAGAAGAAATAAAAGGCATCCAAATTGGAAAAGAAGAAGTAAAGCTGTCCTTATTTGCAGATGACATGATATTGTACATAAAAAACCCAAAGGACTCCATTCCAAAACTAATTGACTTAATTAATGAATTCGGCAATATAGCAGGATACAAAATTAATGCTAAGAAGTCTGTGGCATTTTTATACACTAACAGTGAAATTATAGAAAGAGAAACTAATAAAGCAATCCCATTTACCATCGCACAAAAAAAATTAAGATACCTAGGAATAAACCTAACTAAAGAGGTAAAAGACCTTTATGCAGAAAACTACAGGACACTGAAAAAAGAGATAGAGGAAGATGTTAACAGATGGAAGAGCATACCATGCTCATGGATTGGGAGAATCAACATCATTAAAATGTCCATACTACCCAAAGCAATCTACAGATTCAACGCACTACCCATTAAAATACCAACGACATATTTCACAGACCTACAAAGAATTCTTCATAGATTCATCTGGAACAAAAAAAGACCACGGATAGCTACAGCAATTCTGAGAAAAAAGAATAAAGTAGGTGGGATCTCAATACCAGACTTCAAGCTATACTACAAAGCAACTGTTCTCAAAACAGCCTGGTACTGGCACAAGAACAGACATATAGATCAATGGAATAGAATAGAGAACCCAGATATCCACCCAAACCACTATGCTCAATTAATATTTGACAAAGGAGGCATGAACATTCAATGGAACCAAGATAGCCTCTTCAATAAATGGTGTTGGGAAAATTGGACAGATACATGCAAAAAATTGAAACTGGACCACCAACTTACACCAAATACAAAAATAAACTCAAAATGGATACAGGACTTAAACATTAGAAGGGAAACCATAAAAATACTAGAGGAATCCACAGGCAGCACAATCTCAGATATATGCCGAAAGAACTTCTTCACTGATACTGCTCCAAAGGCAATGGAAGCTAAAGAAAAAATAAACAAATGGGACTACATCAAAATAAAAAGCTTTTGCACAGCAAAAGAAACCATCAACAAAACAACAAGAAAGATCAATGCATGGGAGAACATATTTGCAAATGCTATCACTGATAAAGGTTTAATCTCCAAAATCTACAACCAACTTATACAACTTAATAAAAGGAAGATCTAGGATACAATAAAAAAAAATGGGCAACGGACCTAAATAGAACCTTTTCAAAAGACGACAGAAGGAAGGCCAAGAGACACATGAAAACATGTTCAAAGTCATTAATCATCCGAGAGATGAAAATCAAAATGACAATGGGATACCATCTTACACCTGTCAGAATGGCAATCATCAACAAATCAACAAACGACAAGTGTTGGCGAGGATGCGGAGAAAAAGGAACCCTTGTGCACTGTTGGTGGGAATGCAGACTGGTGCAGCCACTGTGGAGAACAGTATGGAGTTTCCTCAAAAAACTAAAAATGGAACTCCCATTTGACCCTGTAATCCCACTCTTAGGAATTTATCCTAAGAAATTACAAACACCAATCAGAAAGGATTTATGCACCCCTATGTTCACAGCAGCACAATTTACAATAGCCACAATTTGGAAACAGCCTAGGTGCCCGTCCGCAGATGAGTGGATCAGAAAACTGTGGTAAATCTACACAATGGAATTCTATGCAGCCATTAAAAAGAATGAATTCTTACCATTTGCAGCAACCTGGTCGGAACTGGAGAGCCTATGCTTAGTGAAATAAGCCAGTCAATGAAGGAGAAGCATCACATGATCGCACTCATTGGGGGATAATAAAGAACATTATAAACTGATGAACAAAAGGATAGATACAGAGACAGTAAAGCTTCAAACAGACTGTGAAATTACAGCAGGAAGATTAAAGTTAGGTGAGGTAGATAAGAGATCAATCAAAGGACTTGTATCTATGCATATAATCATAACCAATGAACATAGACACTGGGGGGTTGGGGTATGCCTGGGAGGGAGGGGGGGCAATGGGGAGATATGTATAAAAAATTAATTAAAAAAATAAAGTAGCTTAGAAACTCAAAATATTTAGAATGACCCTTTAAGAAAGTATAGCAAATATTTCATTATGTTGGGTTGTGACTTTTTTAGGTTCACATTAGATAAAAAACATTAGTCAGAAAATATTTGGAAATATCATTAATCAAATGAGAAAAATGAAAAGATGGAAGTGAGTTTGTGATAAGAATTGAAAAATTGAACCAAAATAGATCTCAAAACTCTGGCTTCCCATAGCACAAAGTGTGTGCACATGTGTGAAGGCAATCTTGGAATACTAGCTATTGAAAGTTTTGGTTTTGTTAAGCAAGGACCAAACTAGAAATTGGAAGAGTTTCATGAAATGGTGCGAAGAATCTGAAAAATAAAACAGACTTTAATCATGAAAAAAAAAAAAGATTCTTCGGTAACCTTACAAGATATCCATCCTTTTGGTATGGAGACCTCCATATACCACTTGTCTCATACCTGTAGCATCAAAACGGTTGCTAAAATATCATGAGTGTCTTTCTTTTCATGGTGTTCTTCTAACTCTCTATTATATCACTATTTGAATTCTTAAAGAAAAGAATTAATGTTGGTCTGGTGCTCTCCTGTGACATTCCAGTGGTTCAAGATATTCTTTAGGTATGACCCCTCCCAGACTCTGATGACCAAGGCAGGCCTTCCATTTGGAATGTAAGCTTCCATCAATACCAGAGGAAGAGAACTGGCTCTTGAGACATCCTTATCTGTGCCTAGCTTTCCTTCAGGCTGATCATGATTGAGTTCACTTAAGCTGTGTGGACATTGGTAGGCAGTAATATTAGAGATCTCTAGGAAGCATGTATCAATGGTTGTAGGTTCTGTAAAAGAGAAAAATGACCTCTAACCTCTTCCTTATATTTTATCATTATTAAATTTGGAAAAACAAACTGGTATGCCTTCTATGGGAAAGTAGTTTGACCTAACCACATTCTTGGGATAGTATAGCCTATATATGGAAACAGTGTCCCATATCCAAAGCTAGAAATGTGGTTGGTCCTACTTCTCAAATTTTTTAGGCTCAAGACAGTTGTGTTCATCTTTTGTTGCCTGTATTTAATAAGGTATATATGCTTGGCAGTGGTTAGAAGCCTAAGGCAAAATCCTTGGTAGAGCCAAGGAGTTTCATTGATATTTCCTTTGCAACAGTGGATAGAATGGAGGAGCAATGGATCACTATTTGTTTATGGATCCATTCAATTGATCTACTCTAGCTATGCACTTCTACCCTCACAATATCTGAATTTCCTTTTCTTTGTCTTAATAGGCACATACATTCTCTGCTTGTGATTTAGTGAGAAAAGAAAACTGTTGGACATGAGGATTAAAACATAAGTTTTCTAATAACATGTAAGGGAAATAACAAAAAATGTGTTTCATTCTATTTCTAACATTTAATAAATTGAAGTAAACATTGAAATATTTATGTATTTGATAGAGCTAATATTCATATTGGAATGCATGTTTCAAATTTTGAACAAAACAACAATTCCTTTCTAAAGCAATGTTTTAAGGTATACTTCCAACTTTTACATGTATATATGGTAAAGGCCTGAAATATTGGCAAACAAAACCTAGTTTTGATAATATTCAGTGTAATATTCTCTAAAAAAGATGTGTGGCACTATCTACATGTTGAAATGATTAAATATCTTCCTCTATATAGTCAAGGAAAGTAAAAGCTTCTGATAAATTATTACTTAACATAAAATATAATTGAAAATATATTTAATGACATTTAAGTAGTCTCTGTGTATAAGATTTGAGAAAAATGACAAACCACAAAGAAATTCCAAACCAATGATGTCATTTGAAACCCACAAAAAAAACTGTTATGCACATATACTGCACCCCTGCACTAATACACTGTAAATGGAAAAAATATCAGAATGCAATAAATAAAAAATATTGAATTACTATTGAGCTTCTGTGTTAAAATATACATAATTTACTTCATAATTATTTGATTTTGCATTTCTTTTCTTTTTTAAATATTTTTATACATTTTTAGAGTAACAGGAAGGGAAAGGGAGAAAGAGAGCAAAATATCCATTGGCTACTTTCTGCACATCCCCTATGTGGTATCAAGCCTACAATCCAGGCATGTGCCCTAATAGGGAATGGAACTGGCAACCTTTCAGTACACACATGATGATGCCCAACCAACTGAGCCACACTGACAGGGAGAATTTTGCATATCTTTTCCAGATGCTTATAATATTGTTTGGATTTGAGCAAAAAGTAAGAAATGGTATCAATTTTAGCATTAAAGTCCTATCAGTAACCTCATGAATATTTAATGCTTTTGGAACTCTCCCATTACCTTATATTGTGTAAAATATTCCTGGCAGTAAATTATATTTACAGTAAACAGTATTGAATTGAAGATTTGATAGTGTAGTTCATATATACATGTGTGTTTTGAATACTCCTTTGAGCAAATAGGGAAGTACATTGATGAGGCTATATCTATTTAAATGGAATTATATATGACCAATCATGTATAACACTAGTTTCCTGGTGCACAAAATTATACACATTAAAAGGGAATGAATTAGAGGAAATATTTTAATATTGCTATTTGCCCTTTCTCTATAATAAAAGTGTCAGAGATGAAAGAAAAGTAGTAAAATGTGTGTGAAAATCTCCCTCCTGTCACAGTCTGGGGCATGCCATGGAACCTAGAGTCAAGTCCCCGCCCACGATACACACACACTTCAAAAACACATGAGACCCAGACCCAGCCAGCCTCACCCCCATTGGATGAGATCCAGACCCAGCCTGCCCCACCCCCATCAAGTCCCTCTGGGTACAGCCTCAGGTCTCTCAGCCCAGCACTGGGTGAGGGGGACTGTCTCAGGTCCCCCATCAAGCTCTATCGGGTGGAGGGGGTGCAGCCTCAGGTCTCCCAGCCTGGTGTTGGGGAGGAAGGTGTGGCCTGAGGTCCCCCATCAAGTCCCACCAGATGGGGGACGTGGTTTGAGGACCCCTGGCCCAGCTCTGGGGCAGGGGGCATGGCCTGAGATCCTTCACCCCAGCTAGGTGCCATGCAGCCTCAGGTCCCTGATATTCAGTTATGATGTTATGGCATTCTGACTAATTTGCATATTCTTCTATTAAATAGATAGATCTGAGTGCATGTATCTATCAAATTGATAATAGTAGTTGCCTCAGGAAAGTGGAATTTGCAGTTAAGTGTTTCTTCAAAGATTTGTGAATTCTAAGAGGTTTTTCAAAAAGCTGTAACATGAAGAAAGTGAAGAATGTTTAATGGCATAGGAAAGTGTTATGTTCTAACATCAAATGAAGAAACTATGATGCAAAACCCTGAATGACTTCTGGTTAGAGTTTATACATATGTAGAGCAGTGTATGGTATATAGTGAGGTGAGCTATCTGGGCCTTCTCATATAACTCCTGGAGATACTTGTCAGTTATTCAACACATGAAGCAAGAGAATGAAGAACTCTGGGGTTTCCTGGGTAGGAAGGCAAGTCAGAGACCACTTGCACTAGTAAATTGGAATCTAGAGGTGATCTCCTACAGGATTCAGGTCATTTCTCCTCCATTTTCTGCCTTGATCCACCTAACTTATCACCTGACGTAGAAAAGTTGATGTCATATGAAAAATATAGACAAGTAATGTTGAATTAAAAGAACCTGGTGCAAGTATACTAGTTCAGCTAGAAACTTAATGTCTGAAAAATGAGATGCCTGATGAAGATAGGTAGTTTGAGACTTCAATTTGATTTTATATGGAAAAGGCTCAACAGTGTGAGCAGCTTTCTCTGAATTGAGCAAATTAAAAGGCAGCCATGTTTTCTAGAAATTTTGTCTCTTGGTGGCATTCTTTTTCAGACTGGAAAGGCAAGATAAGAGGACTTTAAGACAGGGCTTGTGAGCATATCTTGAGCATTACTGCCATCATGAGGAAATAGTTTCAAACCACTATGTTGTAATGACTTCCTTCCTGTGAGGCCTGCCAGATGACACAGCAGAAATAACTGTGCTTGCTGAAGGTCTTATGTGCACCCAATTATCTGGAGTCCCATTGCTTAGAAATAGGAGGGCCTGAAAATTAGTAGAATCACCAAGTAATCCAAAAAGAGTTAGATCTTCCAGTGGAGCAGATGTACATAAATGAATGGGTATCCAAAACAGTGAAAAGAATTA
Source organism: Lasiurus cinereus (assembly GCA_011751065.1). Lineage (NCBI taxonomy): Eukaryota > Metazoa > Chordata > Mammalia > Chiroptera > Vespertilionidae > Lasiurus > Lasiurus cinereus. The sequence goes on along the minus strand of JAAGEH010000015.1, from coordinate 19,255,343 downwards.
AAGATCAACCTACATTTTAAAATCCATTGTGTGTTAAAGATGGCATTACCATGATCTTGTTTTATTTTTTTACACATGGACATTATAGTATTAGGTATGTTTTAAAGAAGTATAATTGCTTCTAGGAATGGCAAAATAGTTGGGAAATGTGACATCAATGAAAATGATAGAGTAGGAAACTTCAGATCTATGGTATATCTCTCCACATAAGCAACTAAAAACACTCAACAAACTATAAATAGAAGGAAATTTCCTTAACATGATAAAAGACTTTTGTGGAAAGCCCACAGCTGATAGTAGGTCAATCTTAAATGATTGAATATTTTACCCCTAAGATTAGGAACAGAACTTTTGTCAATTAAATTGAACATTGTATCGGAAATTTTAGCCAAGGTAATAAGGCAAGTAAAATATATAAAAGGTATTCAAAATAGAAAGGAAGAAATAAAGTTATTCTTGTTCACAGATAATATGATTATACATAAAGAAAAGCAGAAGGAATATAACAAAATATTATTAGTGCTAATTAATAAATTCAATATTAAAAGCAACTCACAGAAATCAGTTGAACAATCTGAGCATGAAATTAAGAAAATAGTTCAATTTATATTAATATAAAAATGAATAATATAATTTGGACAACATTTTACTAAAGAAATTAAAGGCCAGTAGATTGAAAGTTACAGAAGGAATTAAAGATTATCTAAGTATATATATATATATATCTTTCCTAATAATAGACTAACTTGTAAATTGACTGTACCTCTGCTATGCCCACAGCCAATCAGAGTGAGTATATAAATTAACCCAATAAAGATGGTGGGTTAATTTACATATGCAGGTGTGGAGCAGCTGGGAAGGGTGGATGCCTGCTATGAGGAGGAGGGAGGTGGCAGAGGGAGCTACAGGAGTGGTGCTCCAGGCAGAAGTGAGGACTTGCCAGTTCCTAGGTGACTAGGAGTAAAGCCAGGGGATATTCTTGCACGAATATCATGCAATGGGCCTCTAGTGTGTGTGTGTGTGTGTGTGTGTGTGTGTATATATATATATATATATATATATATATATATTCTTAGTCCATGGTTTGGAAGACTACATATTGCTAAGATGGTGATACTCCCCAAAGAGATCTGCATATTCAATGTAATTTCTATCATTATTCCAACAACTGTTTTTATAGAAATGAAAAGGCTAATCCAAAAATTTGTATGGAATTACAAGAGACCTCTTCTGCAGCCAGAACAATCTAGAATAGGAAAATCCAATTTAGAGGACTCACTTCTATATTTCAAAACTTTTTACAAAGCTAGAGTAATCAAAGCAGTGTGGTACTGGAATAAAAATTGACACGTGAATCAATATATGTGCAGAATTAACCTTTATATTATTTTTTTGTAAACATTAAAAATAAGATTTAATTTTTTCTGTGAGTATATATTACATTGCTGTTTTAAAATTTAGTGATGTTACAAATGGATAAGAGCAAATGATTTAAGTGAAAAAAACTAAAATTACAAAAATCTAGTGTACACCTCTACAAAATGGAGGTGATAAGCCAAAAGTCATTCAATGGGCAATGAATAGTCCCTTTAACAAATGGTGCTGAGACAACTGGATCTCCAGATATAAAAGAATAGCTTTAGATTCCTACTTCACACTGTGTGAAAAAGTCAACATGGATCAAAGTTCTAAATGTAAGAGGTAAAACTATAAAACTTTACAGTAAAAAATATAGGGGCAAATCTTCATGACCTGAGACTTTATAATGGTTTTCCAGATATGACACCAGCAATATAGACAACAAAATAAAATATAAATGAATTTCATCAAAATTAAAAAATCAAGATGCCGCTAAACTTCCATTGTAACAAGCTTGTCCACCTTGCTCTGACAGTTCAGCCACAAGGGATCCAAGCCCCATACACTGGGACAGCACTTGAAAGCCTGCTCTTGCTGTAAGAGGCAGGTAAAGGAAACAAAAACCCACATTTATCTTTGGTGGATTTTTCTGGTTTTCTCCAATCCGGAAAGAAATATAAGGTCTGCCTCCCTGATTCCCGGTGTCTAGACCTCATTGGAGCTCACTTCAGGCACTTCATTCTCCAGGTTCTACATCAAGATGCTAACAATGTCCAAGTCTCTCTCCTAAGGCCTTAGGCAAGTAAGCAAGGAGCTACAGACTGGAACACAGGGGTGTACTACCTCCTCTTGGGTTGGAACCTTCTTTAATTTGTGTGCTTCATAGGAAGGATGCTGTAATAACTTAGGGTGTTTTGAAATTTTCCTCAGGATGGTTGTACTGCTCCAAATGACACCACATCCTTTCCTCAACTCTCTTCTCCCACACTTCCAGTAAAAACAACAAAAACAAACAAACAAACAAAAAACCAGACACACACTACATAGAGTAGGGAACCCAGGATATGGTTGTCCAGCATTTGTCCAGTTGCTCACACTGCTACAATTTTGCTTTGTTTACCATCTAAATGAAAATGATCCATTCTCATCAGGTATCTTTGCCTTTCAGAGATTAAATTTTCACTTATCTAACCTATGCATTTCTGCTTTTCTTCATTCAGCATTTTATGTCCAGTATTTTCCCTTTTCATCAAGTTTTCTGGCTCAAATAATAAGTTTGAAACATCCAAGATTAAGACAGAGAAGAAAATGCTTGAAGTTCAAAGACTAGATGAGAGTACCTTTAGTCATCCTACTTATCACTCAGGCCCTTAGAGGTTCTCATTCTATTTTCTACCCTAGCATTTATACATCCATTTTGTGGGAAATAGGGTTCTTCTGAACCCAACAATAGGTCCACTTAGTGCTCTTCCCTTTATTCAGAACAATGCCTGACATAGATTGACACATTTCCGTACACTCCTTTCATAATAGATATGTGAGGTTTTTTTGTATCTTTGAAAGTCATCTGTCAAAAATTTTTTTATTTTTTACTAGTAGCCCTGTGCAAGAATCCTTGTGCCAGTAGCTCACAAGTAGCCCACTGCTGCCCTCCAATAGCTTCCCCCACCTGGCTCCCCCCTCATAGCTTGCTACACTGCTCCCTCCTGTAGCTCTCCACTGCCCGCTTTTAGCTCACTGCCCCACACCCCTCTGATCCATGATGCGGTCATTATGCAGTCGGTCACTACACTTCATGATGTAATGACCATTTGCATATTACATCTTTATTATATAGGATTGTTGACACTATTACAGGTATCCCGATGTCATTCCTCTTTACTTCCTTTATCCAACCTCCATCCCTGTCCTCTACCACATTGTTTTTTTGTGTCTATGGACTATTAATATACGCATACATGTGTTTTTTAGGCAGTATATAATTGCCATGTGTCTCATTTAAGATTGTAACGAAAGTATTTTCCAATTTTTTTAAATAACTGTCTCCTATAACTTACAATTTTTTCTTTATTATTTGTTGATGTTTGATACCATTTTTAGTAGAAAATACCTTTTATTTGTAAATAGATTGAGAAAAAAAGGGCCATGTCAAAATAAACTCTGGTTAACTTATGGTTATTCACTTCTGATTCTTTTGTTTTATACACACATATCTTTAGATTCCTGCAGAAGACAGCTGAATTAATCAATCAGTATAAATTATTTATTAAAAATAAAATAACATCTTACATTCTCTTAATTAGAGCATGAGAATTTTTATAAAGACTTAGAAAATTTATGGCACAAAAATCACTTAATATATTAAAATATTAGGAAGTTTGCATTCTTCACTGTCCATTATCCAACATATTTAGAAGTTAATAAAAATCTATCAAATCTTACCTAATTTGAAATTAAGGAACATGTTTCATATTTCCTTTGAATAAAATCCTATCTAATAGAAGAGTAATATGCAAATTAACCATCACTCAGCAACAAAAATGTTGGTCCCCATAGTCACAAGATGGTGGCACCCAGGCCCCTAAGCCCCACTGCTGGAGTGTTTGGGCCTGTAGGCTCAGCCAGGGGTCCCAGAGACCAAGCAGAGAGGTGAGATCTGCCCACTCTGGTAGAGGATCTCACGTCACTGTTCTGCCACCTCTGGAGTGTCTGAGGCTGAGCAGCGAGGCTGGAGTATTTGGACCTATCAGTTGGCCAGTGGTCCCATGGGATCCGCCCACTCTGGTAGGGGATCATGCCTCACTGCTCTGCTGCCTCTGGAGTGTCTGGGGCTGAGCAGGGAGGCTGGATTGTTTGGGCCTGTTGGCCCAGCCAGGGGTCATGGGGACCAAGGGGAGAGGTGGGATCTGCCCACTCCAGGAGTGGATCCAGCCTCACTGTTCTCTAGCCTCTGGAAATGTCTGGGTCTGTCAGCCCCTCCATGAGAGTGGATGCTGCATCCAGGGAGCACATGCAAGTGGGCAGGGAATTGACTCTGGGTCTTTTGGTGCAAGGGGACTTGATGTTGTGTCCCAGTGTGTGTTGGTCCAAACTCTGTCAGCAGCAACGGTGAAGTCCCATCCCTACAGAATCAACCAGAATCAGCCATTGGTCAGACAGCTCTCAGTGGCCTGACAGCCATCTGACAGCAGAGAGGAGGAAGTCCCACCCCTAGAGAATCAGTGGTTGGTCAGACAGCTCTCTGCCACCTGACAGCCAGGACTCTCATTAACCTGACACTAGGGAGGTGGGACTATATCTAAATATCTACTATCAATACAAGGTAGCTCTGCAGCCAAAAGAATCCGACATTATCAACAGAAAATGTCAACACCAACATGCATCCGGTCTTGAAGGCAGGCAGGTGAGCAGTTGGGAGACAGCAATCCTGGATTGTGAGAGGGATGTCCAATTGCCCGTTTAGGCCCGATCCTTTGTCTGGGCCTAAACGGGCAGTCGGACACCCCTTGAGGGGTCCCAAATTAGAGAGGGTGCAGGCTGAGCTAAGGGACACCCCCCATGCAAGAATTTCGCGAACCGGGTCTCTATATATATAAAAGCCTAAGTGACCATCTGACCATTTGACCATCCAACTGGTAGCTATGATGCACACTGAACACCAGGGGTCAGATGCTCAATTCAGAAGCTGCTGAGCTGCAGTTGTTCGGTGATGCACCCAGAATCAGAGAGGAAGGAGTCTGATTCTGGGGCACATCACCCAAGAACTGCCCTCCTGCAATCCAGAATCCTCAGGATTTCAAAGAGCCAGTTTCAGCTCAATCCCTGCAGGCTAGGCCAATGGACCCCACTGGTGAATGAATCCATGCACTGGGCCTGTAGTAGTAAATAAAAAAGAACTTATATAATACCCAGGAAGGAATTAAAGAAAGAAGACATCAGATCAAATCCTATTATTCCTATAGATGCATTATTCCAAGGAAAGCTTTCATTTATAAATGTATTTATAATTTTTTAAAAATTAAGCAAATAGGACAGAAAATAATTTCCTCATTTTACTAAATATTAATAAACAATCAAAGACCCCCCCCCAAAGAAAGACTGAGTCAATCAGTAAAAAAATCAAGTCACAGAGATAGAAAGCCAAAAATGCAATAAAAATAGTAAATGAATTTCAAACTGATTCTTTGAAAGCATCAATAAAATGCATATGTCAACCTATTGTAAGACTGATCAAGGAATGAAATTAATATTAATAAAATATTAATAAAGTGTGGTTTCTTTAAAGTGCAAGGTTAAGTTTGAGAAAGAAATTTTAGGCTAACTCCAGGTAAGGCTATTGGAAAATCCTTTCTCCAAAGAGCAACTACAAAGCTATATAAAATGGACAAAAACATTTCTGTGCTCTGGAAATTAACTGAAAACATAAAACAATGTTATTCTTTGGTTAAGAAAAGTTGAAATCTGTGTTACTCTGGCCTTGGCTGTTCCCATCTGCCTCCTGCCAAGTTCCATTTATAAGAAGGTCCTGTCAAGGCCAAATAAAGACCATTAGAGATAAAAAGAGACTTTCTTGCTAGCAAACCTGTATTATAAGAAATACCAAAGAAGACCGTCAAGATTGTGACTTGAATCCACAAAGAGAAATGAAGAACACAGGGAATGGCAAATAGCTGGATTAGTATAACAGACTCTATATTTTCTTTTCATTTTTTTACCTTCAATTACAAGACAAAAAAACTAAATACTACAGTAATTATTACATTGTATTGTTGGCTATACACTGGTACCTCAAGATACGAGTGCCCTAACATACGAGATTTTTGAGATACGAGCCGTCGAGTGAGCGATTTTTGCTTTGAAATAGGAGCAACATTTGAAATAGGAGTAATTGCACGGATTGGCTGGCTGCACACGACCCACCAGTTACCGCTAATCGAGCGTCTCATAGTTTCCCACGCCTCAAGGTTACGGAATGAATTAAACTCGTATCTCGAGGTACCACTGTATAACATATATAGCTATAATATGTGATAATATCATCACAAAATTAAGGGTATGGAACAATATGGGAGCAATTTTTCCACATTTTACAGGAAGTTGGTATAATCTGATGTACATTTTGATAGGTTAAAATACATAGTGTAATCCCTAGAACAACTACTAAGAAAATAACTAAATCATATAGCTAAAAAGAGAAACTAAAATAGTACTTAAAAATATGTAATAAATGCAAAGAAAGCAGTGAAGGAAGAATTGAGGGAAAAAAGAAGGCAGGAGATACAGAAAATAAATAGTAAAATGACAAATTTAAATCCAACTATACAAATAACTAAGTTAAATTTTAATCATTTATGTACCCAAATTAAAAGACTGAGATCATCAGACTGAGTTTTATCAAGGAAGGCCTGCTTTGTTCGGTTTGGCTCAGTGGATAGAGTCCCAGGTTCGAATCCAGTCAAGGGCATGTACCTTGGTTGCAGGCATATCCCCAATAGGGGGTGTGCAGGAGGCAGCTGATCGATATTTCTCTCTCATCCATGTTTCTAACTCTCTAACCCTCTCCTTTCCTCTCTGTAAAAAATTCAATAAAATATATATATTTTAAAAAGGAAGGCCTAAGTGTATGTTGTGTATAGTAGACACAGGTTAAATTTAAAGACACAAATAAATTAAAAATAAAACAATGGAAAAAATATACCCTGTCAGTGATAACCATGATAGAGGAGGAGTGGCTACATTAATATTGAAGAAATGTATTTAAGACAAGACTTCAAGATAAAAAATATGTAACACAAAGAGGAAAATTACATAATGATAACAGAGTCAATGCAAAGGGAAATATAATAATTATTTAAAGATATTTTTATTTATTTCAGACAGGAAGGGAGAGAGAAAGAGACATAGAAACATCAATGATAAGAGAGAATTATTGATCAGCTGCCTTTTGCATGCCCCTCACTGAAGATTGAGCCCACAACCCAGGCATGTGCCCCTGATCAGAATCAAATCCAGAACCTTTTAGTCTGCAGGACAACACTCTATCAAACCAGCTAGGGTTGGAAATATAATCATTTAAATCTATACATGCTTAACATCACAGCCTCAAAGTATGCAGAGTGGCAAAAAAAATTATATATATATGCCAAGTGACTAGAACAAACAGAATGACCAGAATGACTGGGAATGACCAGTCACTATGACGCACACTGTGGCCAGCCAACTGCCCCAGTTGGGGGCAGGGCCAAAAGGCCATCTTCCCACCACCCCTCCCCCTGGCTGGCCCCACCCCTGATCACTCCCCTGACCCCAATCAGGGACAGGGCTGGCTGGCCAACTTCCCACATCCCCTCTCTCTAGCTGGCCCAGCCCCACTCCACCCCAATTGTGGCCCTACCCATGCACAATTCATGTATGGGGCCTCTAGTTCAACAGTAATGGTAGGAGGTTTTGGTACTCCATTATCAGTAATGGGAAGAAAAACTAGATAGAAAATAGACTTAAGTAGCCACAAAAAGCCTGTAGCATCTACATTATTTTCAAGCACACATGGAACATTCTTTATGATAGAACATATATTGGACCAAAAAACAGCCTTTGGAAATTTAACAATCAAAATCATACAATGTATATTTGATGAGCATAATGAACATTAATTAGAAATTAATAGAAAAAAGAAGTCTGAGTTGTCTATAAATATTTGAGAATTATACAACATACTTCTAAATAACTGAAGAGTTAAGGAAGGAGATAGACATAGGGGATGTGGGAAATGTGGACATCTACGTTAGTGTCCAACAATAAAAATAAAGTTAAAAAAGTTTATACACACATAGATTTAATTAATTACACAAGAATATTTATATATATGAAAGCCTAAGTGACCATCTGACTGTTTGTTTACCTGCTGGCTATGATGGACAGTGACCACCAGGGGGCAGATGCTCTGACCAGTAGAGGAGGGAGCGCTATTCCTCCCATAATTGGCCATGATTTAGGTTGCTGCTGGGGCACTGTTGTCCTGAATCTGCTTCACCCACATCTCGGACCTTGAGAGGTGGGAGCCAGATTCTGGACGGCATCACCCACGAACTGCCCTCTTGCAATCCAGGATCCCTCAGAGTATGTTGGAGAGCTGGTTTTGGTCTGTAGGCCAGGCCAAAGGACAACACCAGTGCATGGATCTGTGCACTAGGTCTCTAGTAGAAAAATTAAAGTCTGGTACATTTAAAAAATAAATTAAAAATTATCTTAAAACTAAGATGAAGCTTAGAAATAAATTTCTAGGCTTAAAGACATATATCAGAAAAGAAGGAAGATTTCACATTAGAAATCTCATTGTCCCTTTAAGAAACTAGAAAATAAGAGCAAACTCTTCTAAGAGTTTGAACTCTAAGTTCAATGAAGAAACAATAGGAGGAAACCTAGATGGCGGTATAGGTGAACACCTAAAGTGCTGCCTCACACAACAATTTCAAAACTACAGCTAAAAGAAAAACAAACATCATCTAGAACCACATAAAAGCTGGCTGAGTGGAAATCCTGTCAATAGAAGGAAAGAGAGGGGCTCACAGAGATTCAGAGGAGCTGCAAAAAGCTGACGTGGAGAGGATAGGTGATGGAGTGCCTGGCTGGATTCCTGTAGCAGGAGGGAGACAGAAACTCTAGACTGCACTGAACCCCAGTTCTGACAGCACTGAATCCCATTTCCTGGCAAGACTCATATGGGGGGAGTCTGGACTGTCATGAAAAGGGAGTAGTGAACAGAAACTTAGGGAAGGCACAAAACGCAGCAGTCTGGAGGCACATGTGCCAGTGCATGCAGAGAGGACTGAATGCTGATTGTGCTGCTGGCTTTCTCTAGCAGAAGGAAGACAGAACGTCCCAACAGCACTGAAATCTGGTTCCAATTGCACTGAACCTCAGTTTTGGGTGAGATCCTGGGGACCCAGACTCATATGGGTCCTTGGAGCTCACAGAAACTCAGGGGAGATGGGAAAGGCAGAGGTCTGGAGGTACATGAGTACGAGTGTGCACAAAAAGGGCTGCATTGATTACCTAGGGACATTGAGACTGATGGGCTGCATAGGGCAGGACTGACAGGAAGCCAAGGCTGTCTGCTCAGCCCTGAGACTCTGCCCCACCCAAGCTGAACACAGAGGCTTTTGCAATTTTGCAAGTCTTGTATCATAAGGCTGACTCCAGCACAGAAGTTCTCCTGGCATAGACACAGCTGATCTTCACAACCAATTGGCTTGGATGTCACTTCCCCCTAGTGATACCAACAACAATCAAGACTTAACCACAACAAGCTGTACAAACAGTCCACAAAGGGGTGCACCAAGCGAGTCCACCTCAGGTAACTGGGGAGAGGAAGCTACTGAGCCATATAGGACATCTAGCACACAAAGCTACTCTACCAACTCTGGGAAGCAGCAAAATGTGAAGACAAAGAAACAGATCACAAACCAAAGAAATAGAGGAAAACAAGGACTGGATATAGAGTTCAAAATCACAGTTATAAGGTTTTTCAACAATTTCCTAGAAAAGATGGATAAATTTAGTGAGACCCAAGAGGAGATAAAAAAGGACCAACTGGAAACTAAACATACACTGATTGAAATAAAAATATTATACAGAGACCTAACAGCAGACTAGAGAAAGGAAAAAATCAAGTCAAAGATTTGAAATACTAAGAAGCTGAAAACACTCAACTGGAAAAGAAAAAAGGAAAAAAGAATCCAAAAATGTGAAGATAGTGTAAGGAGCCTCTGGGACAACTTCAAGTGGACCAGCATCAGGATGATGGGGATGCCAGAAGAAGAGAGCAAGATACTGAAAACCTATTTGAAGAAATAATGACTGAAAACTTCCCCCACCTGGTGAAAGAAATAGACTTACAAGTCCAGGAAGCACACAGAACCCCAAACAAAAGGAATCCAAGAGGACCACACCAAGACACATCATAATTAAAATACCAAGAGCAAAAGACTAAGAGAGAATATTAAAAGCAGCAAGAGAAAACAGTTACTTACCTACAAGGGAGCACCCATATGATTGTCAGCTGATTTCTCAACAGAAACTATGAAGGCCAGACAGGAGTGGCAAGAAATATGCAAAGGGATGAATAGCAAGAACCTACAACCAAGATTACTCTACAAAGCAAAGCTATCCTGCAAAATTGAAGATCAGATAAAGAGCTTCACAGATAAGAAAAAACTAAAGGAGTTCATCAACACTAAACCTGTATTATATGAAATTCTGAAAGGTACTCTTTAAGAAGAGGAAGAAGAAGAAAAAGGTAAAGATAAAAATCATGAACAACAAATACATAGCTATCAACAAGTGAATATAAAAATCAAGTGAATTAAAGATCTGATGAATAGAATAAACTGGTGAATATAATAGATTCAAGGGCATAGAAAGGGAGTGTACTGACAATTCTCAGGGGGAAATGGGTGAAGGGGGTGCATGGAGAGACTGGACAAAAACCATACACCTATGAATGAGGACAATGGGGAGGAGGAGGTAAGTGCAGAGGGAGGGATGTGAGCCAGGTGGAGGGGAGCTATGGGAGGAAAAAGGAGGTAGATTTGTACCATGAACAATTTTAAAAAAAGAAAAGGAAAGAAAAAAGAAAAGAAAAGGAAAGGAAATAGGACAAGGTTATAGCCAGTTTGGCTCAGTGGGTAGAGTGTCAGCCCATGGACCAAAGGGTGTCTGATTTGATTCCTGTCAAGGGCACATACCTTGGCTGCAGGCTTCTTCCTGTCCCGAGTGCTGGTTGGGGTGTGTGCAGGAGGCAAGTAATAGATGTGTTTCTCTCACATCAATGTTTCTCTCTGTCTTTCCTTTTCTCTTTCACTAGCCTTAAAAACCAATGGAAAAATATACTCAGGTGAGGATTATCAAAAAGAAAGAAAGAAAGAAAGAAAGAAAGAAAGAGAGAGAGAGAGAGAGAGAGCGGGAGATAGAGTTCAAAATCATGGTTATAAGGTTTTTCAAGAATTTCCTAGAAAAGGCAGATAAATTTAATAAGAACCTTGAGGATATGAAAAAAGGACCAACTAGAAATTAAATATACATTGACTGAAATAAAAATATATATATATATTATACATAATAATCACTACTAAATTAAAAGGCTTAAAAAGGAGAATATTATGAACAAGAGTATGCTGGCAAATTAGACAACTTGGATGAAATGTACAAATTCCTAACAAGACAAAAATAATCAAAATTTATTCAAGAAGAAATAAAAAAATCTGAACAAATCAGTGGCACTAGTAAATACTTTAAATTAGTAATATAAAATATCTCCACCAAGAAAAGCCTATATCTAAGTGGCTTAACAGGTGAATTCTATTGAGTACTTTAAAAAACTATATAATACTACTACTTCACAAACTGTTTTTAAAAATGGAAGGTAAACAAACATTTCTCAACTCACCATATAAGGCCAGTATTATTCTGAAACCAAAGGCAGACAAAACCTTCAAAAGAAAAAAGACTATATACCAATGTATCCCTCATGAACATGACTCAAATATGCTTAAAATAAAATATTATAAGCTTAATCTAACAACTTTTAAGTAGGATGATATGTCACGATCAAGTGGGATTTATTCCATTAAGATAAGGTTGGTTTAGTATTTAAATGTCAACTAATGTACTCCACAATATTAATAAAGGATTGAAATCACATGATTTTTTTTCAGTAGATGCAGAAAAGTATTTCATAAAATCCTTCACACATTTATGATAAAAAGGCACAAGAAACTGAGAATAAAATGAAACTTCTTCAAGTTTCCCTTGATAAAGGGCATATATGAAAAACCCAAAGGTAACTTAATATTAAAGAAATGTATTATTTCCCCTCAAGATTGCTAACAAGACACAGATACTCACTTTCACCACCACTTGTTCCAATATTTTACAGGGTGTTTTAACAAATGCAATAAGAAAAAAAAAGACATTAAATGCACCTGGATTAGAAAGAAAAATATTAAAACTGCCTTTGTTCTAGAAAACATGGAGGAATGAACAAAAAATAGAGTAAATAAGTGAGTTTAGTAAATTTATTGTACAATAGTTTATTACATTTCTATATGTTACTAATTAATCTCAAAATGGAATTAAGAATACATTTGTATTTATAATAGCATCAAAAAAATAAAATACTTAGTACTTATGTTCAATTTGACAAAAGATCCATGAGTTGTACACTGAAAAATTACAAAATATTGCTAAGAGAGGTCAGAGAATGTCATGATCTCACTCCTATGTGGAATCTAAAGAACAAAAGAAACTGATGAACAAAATAGACCCAGAGACATAAAAGCATGGACCAGACTGAAGAATCTCAAAAGGGAAGCAGGGGTGGGAGTGGGGTGAGGATGGGAAGAGATCAACCAAAGAACTTATGTGTATACTAGAGGCCTGGTGCATGAAATTTGTGTGTGGGTGCACTCCCTAGGCCTGGCTGGTGGTCAAAGCATGAATGTATGGCATGGAATGGCAGGTTCCAGCTTACCTCTGGACCCTGGGCAGCACCTGGGCCCCCGGGCCCCTGAGAACTCCCTTTCATCTGAGTCACGGTGCCCAAGTCCCCACACAAAGATGTGATGAGCATGGCCTGACACATGCTCCTGTGTTGAGCATCTGCCCCCAGTGGTCAGTACATATCATAGTGACCTGTCATTCTAGTCATTCCGGTCATTGCATCATAAGGTTGCTTAGGCTTTTATATATTGATTAGAGGCCTGGTACACAAAATTCATGCATAGGGGGTGTCCCTCAGTCCAGCCTACACCCTCTCTAATCTGGGATCCCTTGGGGGATGTCTGTTAGGCCCAATCCTGGCAGTCAGACATCCCTCTCACAATCTGGGTCTGCTGGCTCCTAACTGTTCATCTGCCTGCCTGCCTGATTTCCCCTAACTGCTTCTGCCTGCCAGACTGATCACCCTGTAACCACTCCCATGCCGGCCTGATTGATGGCTAACTGCTCCCATGCCGGCCCGATTGCCCCCAACTACCCTCCAACTACCATCTGCATAAGGATGTTATGGACCCTGGGTTTTTATGTATTAGGATACTTTTGCTTTTATATTTTTAAATAATAAAATTAAATGTTAGACACTTTGTCTTTATGCTTCTAATTCTCTTTAAAGATAGAATTATTATTTATTTATTTAACTTCTAGATTCTCATCATAGTTCAGCATTTCTCCAATGGATAAATGTATTTGGGGTATGTGGCAAATCATCTGGAAAGATTTTTTCTTTTTGCCTTTTTAAGAGTAACTGCCTCTCAGCTTTTCTCATTCCTAGCTGTCCATGGATGATGGGTGAAGGTGGCTTGGCCATGAGTATATTTAAGTTTCACAAGTGTTTTCTGATTTTTCCCCTGTACCTCTCTGCTCTACCTCCTTGTTGACAACCACTAAGTTTATAGCTACTGAGGCCTTGATTGAAGCCAAAACTTACGACTGGAATTTAATCACAAAATGCATTTTCTTTACTAAGAAAAATCACACCTTGTTTTTCCTGAAAGTAGACTCATTCTCTGCATGAAAATAATGCCTTACAATTTACACAAATCTGTTTTGTAATTTTGTTCTCTAGAGGATGCTATGGCATTTTAAAAAGCACTATAGGAGAAATATGTGTTAAAGTACAAACGAAATAGAATCATAGGAATTTTTTTTGAGTCTTGTTTTTAGTGAAGTTAACATCAACATTTCTCAATACTTAGTAGTTGATACCATATGAAAACAGATCTCTGACTCCTTTGCAAAGTTTACAGTTTCCTCATTGATTCAGACCAGTCTCTTACTCCCTGTTTTTTTTTTCCCCTCCTCTGTACTCTTTCTGACTTCTGAAATGAATGAACATTCCATTCTGCCTGTATACAGCCTCTCCTCATTTTACTGAGATAAAGTCAGGCCTCACATTTCAAGTGGCTTTTCAAGATCTGATCTTTGCCCTTTCCCACTGATTATGGTTCATACTTACCTACCTGCTTACAATGGTTGTAGGTGCATTGTGAAATATACCTTGCACATTCAAACAAGCTCCTAAAGTCTTTTCCTTCAAACTTGATATTCTTACTCACCCACCTTTACTGGATTGGTTTGAAACGCAAAACCAGTGCCCAGACAAACATAAATTTTGCGTGGCTGGAGTTGATCTTGCCCATTCCGGTAACTCTAAAAAAAGAACTAGAACTAGAACTTTTCTTAATGCTAGATCTTCTGACTATAAATTTCTGTCCAGATAAGTGGCAGTTAATTAAATCTGAAAAATAAAAATTCTCAAGAAGTTGAGGAAAGGGCCCAGGTCTCCTAAACAACCCCATACAAAGTTTGCTCATACTATAGATAGAAGCATGTGTTTTCAAGAATAAATAAGTCAGGTTTAGGTGAAGCAGGAAAGAATAAGAAGATTAAAAGAATTTGGAGTTAGATAAAAACTTTATCAAATCAGTAGAATACTTCCCTCTTTAGTATGAGGGATGGAGTTGGGATCAGAGATTATCCCTTAAACCAGCAAACTAATGCAAGGGAAGACAACCTTCAAAAAAAGTAGAGACAGGAGTCCAAGTGGTCCTCTAGGTGTCATCATTTTAGTCAAAGAGAAAAAGAAACTGCCATCCAGCATGGGAACTCGGAGAGCTCTGGAAGTTGCTTGCTGTTTTTGAGTCCTGTGTGCACTAACCCTGCTGTGTATATGCTCTGGATGTTTCCCTGCCCGATCCAGAGTGAAACCCTTGAAGAAGGATGGTCAGTGTGTGGGCCATCTGGGGCCCAGGAAGGGAGGACCTGGGGTGGCAGTGGCCCCCTTGTAGCCGTGCTTTGAGGAACAGAACCCAAAGGGCAGAGTAGGAGGTGGCAGCTTTGGAGAGGGAAAGAAGCAGGGTTCTATACCTTAACCAAAGGGAGGGAAGGAGAGCATGGGGGACCAGCCAGTCCTGAGAGGAGCTTGGGATGCTAAGTGAAAGAAAGGCTCTGAGGGTGTCCAGGCCAGGCCCAGATGGCCAAGAAAAGGTCAAGGGCTGCAAGAGACCTCTGTCAGGGAAGCCCCTAACCTCTGAAAGCAGAAGGGGCCTAAAGGGCACCAGGAAGTCCCCACTGGTGCAGTTCCACCCAGTGTCTATCTGCATTTGTGAGCAGAGAACACAGTGCTGGGACCCTGCCTGCTCTTTTCCCCAGGGTTATGACACAGTGGGAGGATCCCCCAGCCTGGAGCCGGCCTCTCTCTGGGGCACGGCTTCCTGACCTTCCAGCTGTGGTTCTTAAATTTGTGTGTCACAAAACCCACTGTGGACCTGACAACATGTATGGGGAAACGCACCAGAATTGCCTGTACATACGATTCAAGGGGTTTTATTTTCACAGAACCTCATGCCCTTTCCCTGATCCCCCAAGTTGAGAACTCTGCTCTAGACTCATAGATGAACAGTCTGACAGCTGTCAGAGGGGAGGAGGATTGGCAGGCTTGGAAGGGATTAAGCAAAAAGTAATAGACACAGACAATGGTATGGTGATTACCAGAGGGAAAGGAGGGTCTGGGGAGGAAGAGGAGGATAAAGGTTGGATACATAATGATGAAAGAAGACTTTAATATGGGTGGTGGACACACAATGCAATATGTAAATAATGCATTATAGAATTATACACTTGAAATATATAAAATATTAACCAATGTCACCGCGACAAGTGCAATAAAACAGCAACCACAACCCTGCTCTATTCTCTTCTCCCAACTTGCAGTTATACATTCTGCATTGTGTGTCATATGTCCCAGTGACCGCTAGGTGCCGACAGAGACTTGGAAGGATGCCTTGTCTTCTCATAGAGCTGAGAGTAAACTTTTTCACAGGTCAAGTTGGTCCTCATCTGAAATTAGAGCTCAGAAGAAACCCATATCTTTCCCTCACCGCTCACACACACACATTTTTGAGTGAATGAAGGCTTAAAATAATATTCTGTTCAACCCTGGGACATTCTCTCTTTGTTATTCCCCTCCCTGACCACACAGTGTTGAAAAAAATATTTCCTCCAATAAAATCGAATAGGATAGTTGCTGCGAATGTAGCTGTCTTTGGCTGCCCCTATGCTCCTATACCTACTAACTACCACTCTTCTTCACATAGTAGGGGATAGAGTCGGAATGGGGGGCAGGTTCTCCTTTGACCTCAGCACAACTCAACGAACAACTAGGAGTAGTACAGTTTGGCTAAGTATGCATGGGTCACAACTTAGTAACTTTGTGACTTTGAGCTAGTGACTTAACCTCTCTGTGTCTACTATGAGGATTATAATAGTCCTTCCCACATACAGTTATTATTATGGGAATGAAATAAATCAATAATTCTAAAACATTGATGACAGTACCTGGCACATATTTGGTACTCAATATATGTTAACTATTTTAATTTGTTGTCTCTGAAACTCATAATAAGGTCTCAATAATTATCTTTTTGTTTCTTTTTGCCTTTCCCATTTAGAGTTCTTAGTTCTTTGTTTTTTTAAAATAAATCTTTATTGTTCAGATTATTACAGTTGTTCCTCTTTTTTTCCCCCATAGCCCCCTTCCCCTCTCCCCAGTTCCCATCCCACCCTCTGCCCTTACACCATCCATAGGTGCACGATTTTTGTCCAGTCTCTTCCCACACCCCCCAGAGAATTGTCAGCCCACTTCCTTTCTATGTCAATTCTATTCACCAGTTTATTCTGTTCACCAGATTTTTTCATTCACTTAATTTTTAGATTCACTTGTTGATAGATATGTATTTGTTGTCACTTTGTTGTTCATAATTTTTATCTTTTATCTTTTTCTCCTTCTTCCTCTCTTAAAAAATACCCTTCAGCATTTTGTATAATACTGGTTTGCCAGTGATGAGTTCCTTTAGCTTTTTCTTATCTAGGAAGCTCTTTATCTGACCTTCAATTCTGAATGATAGCTTTGCTGGGTAGTGTAATCTTGGTTATAGGTTCTTGCTATTCATCACTTTGAATATTTCTTGCCACTCCCATCTGGCCTGCATCGTTTCTGTTGAGAAATCAGCTGACAGTCGTATTGGTACTCCTTTGTAGGCAACTAACTTTTTTTCTTGCTGCTTTTAAAATTATCCCTTTGTCTTTTGCCCTTGGCATTTTAATTATGATGTGTCTTTGGTGTGGTCCTCTTTGAATTCTTTTTGTTTGGGGTTCTCTGCGCTTCATGGACTTGTAAGTCTATTTCTTTCACCAGGTGGGGGAAGTTTTCTGTTATTATTTCTTCAAATAGATTTTCAGCATCTTGCTCTCTCTCTTCATCTGGAACTCCCATAATTCGGATGTTGGTATGCTTGAAGCTGTCTCAGAGGCTCCTTATACTATCTTCACATTTTTGGATTATTTTTTCTTTCTGATTTTCTAGTTGGGTTTTTTTTTTGTTTGTTTTTTGCTTCTTAGTATTTCAAATCTTTGACTTGATTCTTGTGATCCTCTAGTCTGCTGTTGTATCTCTGTATATTATTCTTTATTTCAGTCAGTGTATTCTTAATTTCTAGTTGGTTCTTTTTTATCCTTGAGGGTCTCACTAAATTTCTTGGAGGTTTCTAGAAGATTCTTGAGTAAACTTATAACTGTGGTTTTGAAATCTATATCCAGTAGTTTGCTTTCCTCCATATCTATCATTTGTGACATGTTTCTTTGTCTCTGCATTTTGGCTGCTTCCCTGTGTTGATAGAGTCGCTTTGTATGCTAGGTGTCCTATAAGGCCGAGTGGCTCAGCCTCCTTAATTACCTGAGGTGTACACTCTTGGTGAACCCCTTTGTGGTCTGAGTGCACAGTCTTGTTGTAGTTAAGCCTTGATTGCTATTAGTATCACTGGTAGGAATTGACCTCCAGGCCAATTGACTGTGAGGACTAGTTGTGTCTAAAATGGGAGAACTTCTGTGCTGGAGACACCCTTATGGGGCAAGACTTGCTTCAGTGGGTCTTTGGCTCTCACTGAGTCTGTCCCTTGATTGTGTCTCTAATGGATGTGAAGAGATGTAATTTGTATGGTCTCACTCTGTCCACTGGATACACTTGCTCTTAGATCTCCAAGGAGGTTCAAAGTCAGCCACTGCCTGAGGCCACCCAGCAGGAGCTACAGAAAGATCTGCAGATTCCTCCTCTTTGTTTGGGATTTGGAGGTGCCCAGATAAAGCCCAGTTGTGAAGCAATTCAAGATGATGTTCAGCATTGGGCATTCTTTTGTAGGCTCTGGGGCTCTCTGACCCAGCTACAGTTTGGTTTTAGATTGAAAAAGGCCAGGCCATTCCTATGCAAAAGCCTCTACATACTGCTTGGGTGGAGTTCTAAATTAGGTGGGACAGGGTTTCAGGGAATTACCAGGGTGGAGCAAATAGCAATTGACCATCAATCCTGCCCCAAAGAGTTCTCTAGGTCTCTGTATCATAGGACACCATGCAGGAACAATGATCGCAGCAAGCACCTCTGAGAGAAAGCCACCCTCGTATTCTGGCTCAATGACAGATAGTCCACTTTCTCCCCATATGAGTCTGGCTCCCCAGAGTCCTGCCCGGATCTGGATTTCATTGCAGTCGGGAGCTTATATCTCCCTCGGTTGAAAAAGACAACAGCATACTCAGTTGCCAGCCCTTTTCCAGGCACGTGTACATGCCTCCATGCCTCCACACTTCACTTCTGCACCTCCACTCCTCCTCCCAGTCTCAGTGTGCTTTTTCTTTCCTTCTAGTTGTATAAATTTCACTCAGCTAACCTTTCCCATGGTTCTGAAAGGTATCTGTTTTGTCTTCTAGTTGTAGCTAGTTTTGAACTGATGTTGCGAAGCAGCAAGTTCAGGTGTTTTTCTATGCTGCTATCTTGGTTCTTCCTGAAATAAATAGAGCTCTTAGATTTTTACTAAGGACTTTGTGTCTGGCTTTATCATGTGTGTGTGGCAGTTAGTTGTTATCTGCTTTTTGGTCTTAGTTTTCTAGAAAGCCCAGGTATTGGTGTCACTGCTCTTATGCTCTGAATTGAGACAGTCCTGAAAGTATATCACTAGTGTCTATGGGAATGTATTAGAGAAAGTAGAAACTCCCTCAACCTACCAATTTTAAAAATTCTCCTTTTTATGAATTTAAAAAATGATATAAATATTTGACTCTGGGAGCAAAGATTTAGGGTCCATACTTAAAATGCTGTTCTTGGTACTCTAGTTAAGCTTTTACTCAGAAGGCAAAGTGCCCTACCCACTCAAGTACACAGTTCAGTATGAGAACTTACGTAGCTCCCAGAAACCCTCGTTCAACTACTTTTCTACCCATAAATTCAGGACTGTCTTAAATGTTCTTTATGATATATTTAGTTGCTCATGGTCCTAGTTGAACCACAGCTATAGGAGAGCAGGAAGTGAAGGCAGTCCCAAATGGGCAGAACTTCAGCAGAGAATTAGGTGCATTCCTCCAAAATCAAGCCTGCAGGCCCTTTGGAAAGCTCACTAAATTAAAGTTTTCAACTGTATTGCATAATCAATTGGATATGCCCATACAATAACTCTTCTGTTTATAAATTAGGTATAAATTTCAAAATAGAACTAAGTGTTTCTAATGAATGTGTCTCAAGAATCATTTCTATGAGCAGAAAAAGTCCTTGCACCAGGAAGGTGCTTTCAAAAATAAGACTGACTGGATAGTGTACAATCAGGTTGAATTGTTACATTTATTACATCTCCCAATATCTGAGTCCACCTTCCAGAAATCCCTGGAAAACTTGCAGTTTTTTGTTATGATAGGCCAGGTCATTCATACCGCATCTCCCTTTGAAGACAACTTTTAAAAACCTGCATAAAATTAAAATAATATTATTTTAAACAATTGAAATATTAAAAAGGAAGGAAGGAAGGATTACTTGGCAAGAAAAAAGGAGAATAAAATACTTAGAAAGATAAATGAATATTGGAGGCCACTTTAGCCACGTGAATATTTTCCAAATCAGAAAACAGTTTTGATAACCTCATAAGACAAGAGAAGCATAAACAAAAATCAAGATGTATAAAACATAGAGAATCTAACATAAGAGCTTTCCTTAAATAAATGAGCATCCAAAAAGGTTCCATTTCCAGTTTGTAGGATGTGGCTCAGCCCTCACTCAGAATGTGATCTTAAGTTGTACTTGCCTGATATGTAGGAAACCCAAGCCTTAAAATGTAGTGTTGTCCTCAACTGAACGTGCCCTCAATAATCTCCCAAATATTCCATTTGACAATGGCAAATGGTGATCCTCTCTAGAAGAATGTTACTCCATCCTGGCCTAAAGCTATTGCTACTGATAATTGTTAAAATATGATGGCCAAAATAACCAGGCATATAAATAACCAAGGCATCATAGGCAAGGACAAGCAGAAAAACAGATGAGAAAGAGCCACACAAAATTTTAGTTAATGGAAGTATTAGACACAAACCAAAAAAATCAATTATGCTTAAAGATTTTTTTTAAAAAAAGGAAATCCCACTTCTGGTCAGTAAGGAGGAGTTTAGTCTCGAGCCTGAACAACCACAAATTACAAAGAAATGAAACAATGGTTATCATGACAGTGGATATCAGTTTACATGGGATAGTGACTCTTAAAGATGGGCAAAACAATTATGTATTCACCGCAATTATACCAGCTTACTGCCTTGAAAGAATTTCCAGGCCTCATTGGTTGAGCCTGATGGACTCCCTGAGTTGAGAAGATGAAAAGGAGTGCTAGGAAGAATTAAGTGGCTAAAGTTTGCTAACAGAGTACTAGGGAGGGAATTTCATGGGAAGAAAACTTAGGGGATCTGCAAGGCTACATATGTATGGTATGTGAAACTAACCAAGACTAGAAAAAATGTTATGCAAAAGGATTAGAGGGAACAGCACCCATCACTCATACAGGGCCAAGAATAGAATCTAATCTTACCTGCAAGACTTGAAAATATTTTTTAAAAAATCAGGAGCATTGGATAGAGTACTCAGAAAGTGCTTGCCTCAGTTGTGGGAAATAATTTAATTAACCCTGCACTAAGCACGGTTTTGATGATACTTAACAAATTCAAAGAATCAGACTGTTCCCAGGTAACTAAACTGCATTCTAGTAAAAATGTCAAAAGTATTTTGAGAAATACAAAAATATCCAGTATTCAACAAGTAAAATAATCCAATATTCAACAATATCTGGTATTCCAATAAATGTTACAGCCATGAAAAGAATCAGGTCAGTATCACCTAATGAGGGAGAAATCAATTCAAATTGACCTGAATCTGACAGGGATATTACCAGTTACATAGGCAGAAAAGTAAAATAAAACAACTATTATAACTGTATGACTGTGTTCAAAAGCATGAAAAGGCATAAAATATATAAAAGAGCCCAAATAAAAAT
Organism: Lasiurus cinereus; assembly: GCA_011751065.1. NCBI lineage: Eukaryota > Metazoa > Chordata > Mammalia > Chiroptera > Vespertilionidae > Lasiurus > Lasiurus cinereus. Next base: position 19,233,576 of record JAAGEH010000015.1, on the reverse strand, counting down.
TTTATAGATGACTTCTAGTTTCAAAGTATTGTGGTCAGAGAATATGGTATGATTTCAAACTTCTCAAATTTGTTGAGGCTAGTTTTGTGACCCAACACATGGTCTATCCTTGAGGATGGTCCATGTGCACTGGAGAAACATATTCCCTTTCTTATTAGAAATCAACTGCAAAAAGCAAGCAAAGAAACCCGCAAATATGTGGATATTAAACAACATACATCTAAAAATTGCTGGGTCAAATAAAATTAAAAGGTGAGATTAAAAGATATATAGAATCATCCAAGAGATGCAAATCAAAACAACATTGAGATACCAACTCACATCTGTCAGAATTGCTATCATCAACAAATCAACAAATGACAAGTATTGGTGAGGATTCTGAGAAGAAGGAACTCTTGAGCACTGCTAATGGAAATGCAGACTGGTGCAGCCACTGTGGAGAACAGTATGGAGTTTCCTCAAAAAACTAAATACATAACTCCCATTTGTCCTACAGATCCCACTTCTAGTAATATATTCCAAGAAACCAGAAACTCCAATCAGAAAGGAAATATGCACCCCTATTTTCATAGCAGCACAATTTAACATAACTAAGATTTGGAAACAGCCTAAGTGCCCATCAGCAGATGAGTGGATTAAAAAACAGTGGTACATCTACACAATGGAATACTACAGTGCTGTAAAAAAGAAGGAATTTTTACCATTTGCAACAACATGGATGGAAGTGAAGAGCATTATTCTAGGTGAAATAACCCAGTCAGTGAAAGATAAATACCACATGATCTCACTCATTATGGGATATAAAGAACACTATAAACTGTTGAACAAAAATATAAACATCACAGACTGTCAAACTACAGCAGGAAGGTAGGGGAGGGTGGGGGGAGGTAAGAGATCAACTGAAGGACTTGTATGGATGCATATAAGCACAACCAATGGATGAAAGACACTGGTGGGGGTGAGGGCAAGTGCTGGGGGTATGGGAGGCCAGGGGAAGGTCAATGGTGGGGGGGGAGGAGACATATGTACAACTATTTGTAATGCCTTAAACAATAAAATAAAAAAAAACCTATGGTACATCTACACAATGGAATACTATGCTGTGTTAAAAAGAAGGAATTATCATTTGCAACAGCATGGATGGAACTGGAGAACATTATTCTAAGCAAAATAAGACACTCAGAGAAAGATAAATATCACAGGATCTCACTCATTTGAGGCCTGGTGCATGAATTCGTGCATGGGCGGGGTCCAGCCAGCCTGGCCAGGGGAAGGGGACATGGGCAGTTGACTGACCTGCCTGCTGGTCTAACTCCTGGTAGAGGGGACAATTTGCATATTAGCTTTTTGTTATATAGGATATATACTGAGTGGCCAGATTATTATGCCTTTAGAGCTGATAATCTGGCCACTCAGTGTATATTGTTCATTAGATTGCACATATTAATGAGATCATGTGATATTTGTCTTTCTTTGACTGGCTTATTTAAATTAGAATAATAATCTCCAGGTCCACCCATGCTGACACAAAAGGTAAGAGACCCTTCTTTACAGCCACATAGTATTCCATTGTATAAATGTACCACAGCTCTTTTAACTACTGATCTACTAATGAGCATTTAGGCTGTTTCCAGATATTAGCTATTGTCAATAACGTTGCTTTGAATATAGGGATGCATATATTCTTTCTGATTGGAGTATCAGAATTCTTAGGATTTATTCCCAGAAGCGGAATCACTGTGTCAAACAACTGTTTCATATTTAATTTTTTAAGGAAACACCATACCAATTTCCATAGTGGCTACACCAATCTGAATTCCCACTAGCAGTATACTAGGGTTTCTTTTTTTCCATATTCTCACCAGTGCTTGCTGTTTGTTGATTTGTTGATGGTAGCCATTCCAGCAGGTGTGAAATGACATCTCATTGAAGTTTCAACTTGCATCTCTCTGATGATTATTGACAATTAGCATGTTTTCATATGCCTCTTGGCCATCTATATGTCTTGGAGAAGTGCTTATTCATGCCCTTTGTCCATTTTTATTTGTGTTGTCTGTCTGTTTTTTGTTGAGCTGTAAAAGTCTATTATATATTTTGGAAACTAACCCCCTATCAGATGTATAATTGGAAAAATGTGTTCTCTCATACAGTGGGTTACAATTTCATTTTGATGATGGTACCTTTTGCTGTGCAGAAGCTTTTGAATTTAATGTAGTCACATTTGTTTATTTTTCCCTTTGTTATCTTGCCCTGAGATGTATTGGTGAAAATTCTGCTATGTGACATGTCTGAGATTTTGATGCTGTTTTCTTCTAGGATGTTTTACTTATATTTAAGGCTTTTATCTATTTTGAGTTTATTCCTGTGTATGGTGTAAGTTTGTGGTCTATTTTTTTTGCATGTACCACTCTCACCACTTTTATTCAATGTACTTCTGAAAGTTTTAGCCAGAGCAATCAGGCAAGATAAAGAAATAAAAGGCATCCAAATTGGGAATGTAGTAAAAATATCACTTTTCACAGATGACATGATTCTATACATAGAAAACCCTAAAATCTCCACCAAAACACTATTAGAAACAATAAACAAATACAGTAAAATTACAGGATATAAAATCAATGTACAAAACCCACTGCATTTCTCTATACTAACAATGAAATTTCAGGAAAAAATTAAAAACCAATTTCTTTTGCAAATGCAACTAAAATATCAAAATATCTAGTAATAAACTTAACAAAAGATGTGAAGGTCAAGTACACTGAAAGCTACAAAGCATTATTACAATATATTTAAAAAGATACAATGAAATGGAAAGATATTCTATATTCATGAATAAGAAGAATCAAGATAATTAAAATGTCCATATCACCCAAAGCAGATTTAATGTAATCTACATCAAAATACCAATGTCATTTTTTAAAGAAATGAAAAAAAGCAATAATCAGATTTGTATGGAACCACAAAAGGCTTCCAATAGTCAAATAATTCTGAGGGGAAAAAAACAATGAAGCCAGAGGTATTACACTACTTGAGGTCAAATTACCGGTGTACTTACTACAGAATGATAATCAAAACAACATGTTATTGACAGAAAAATTGAATCATAGACCAATGAGACAGAATTGAAAATCCAGAAAAAAAACACCACATGTATAATGGGCAAGTAATTTTTGACAAAGGTGCCAAAACATACAATGGAGAAAAGAAAAACTCATCAATAAATGGCACAGGGGAAATTGGAAATCCACATGCAAAAGAATGAAACTAAAGTTTGTCCCCATGTACAAAAATTAATTCAAAATAGATCAAAGACCTAAATATAAGATATGAAACGATAAATTACATATAAAAAAACAGAGATACTAAACTCATGGACCTTGGTTTTAGAGAACATTTTATGAATTTGACCCCAAAGGCAAGGGAAGTAAGACAAAAATAAATTGAACAACCTGGACAAAATGCACAAATTCCTAGAAATGTAAGATCTGTCAAAACTGAATCAGGAAGAAGCAGAAAGCTTGAATAGATTGATTATAACTAATAAAATTGAAGCAGTAATAATAATAAAAACACACACCAAGCAAACAAAGATCCTGGACTGGATGGCTTTACAGAGGAGTTTTATTGAACATTCAAAAAAGAACTAAAACCAATCCTTCTCAGACTATTCCAAAAAGAATTCAAGAGAAAGGAAGGCTTCCAGGCTCTTTCTATGAAGTCAGCATTATTCTACCCCAAAACCACATAACGATATTACAAAGAAAGAGAAATACACAGCATTGTCTTGATGAACATAGATGCTAAAATGCTCAACAAAATATTAGAAAATTGGATCTGGTAACACATTAAAAGGTTTATACCATGATAAAGTAGGATTTATTCCAGGATGCAAGGCTGGTATAATATTCACAAATCAATCTATGTGATATAATATATAAACAAAATGAAAAATAAAGATCACATGATCATATCCATAGGAACAGAAAAACCATTTGATAAAATCCAGCACCCATCCTATATAATAAAGAGGTACTATGCAAATTGACTGTCATTCTAATACACAAGATGGCTGCCCCCATGTGGACACAAGTTAGCCGCCACAAGATGGACAGCAGCGAAGGGCAGTTGGGAGGAATCAGGCCTGTAAGGGAGGGCAGTTGGGGGTTATCAGGCCTCAGGCGAGGGCATTTGGGGGTGACCGGACCAGCAGAGGATGGCAGTTGGGGGCAATTAGGCCTGCAGGGGAGGGCAGTTGGGGGACCCAGGCCTGCAGAGGAGGGCAGTTAAGGGTTACCAGGCAGGCAGGGGAGGGAAGTTATGGGTGACCAGGCCTGCAGGGAAGGGCAGTTAGGGGCAATTGGGCTGGCGGAGGAGCAGTTAGGTACCAATCAGGTTGGCAGGGGAGTGGTTAGGGAATGATCAGGCTGGCAGGCAGAAGCTGTTAGGAACAATTAGACAGGCAAGTGGTTGGGAGCCAGCAGTCCTGTATTGTGAGATCGGGCCTAAATGGGCAGTTGGACATTCCTCAAGTGGTCCCAGATTGGAGTGGGTGCAGGCTGGACTGAGGGACACCCCTCATGCATGAATTTTGTGCACTGGGCTTCTAGTTTATGATAAAAAGTTTCAGCAAAGTGGGAATAGAGTAATCACACCTCAGAATAATAAAGGCTATATATGAAAAACCTACAGCCAACATCATACTGAATGGGCAAAAACTAAAAGTGTTTTCTTTAAGATCTAGATCAAGACAAAAATGTGCCCTAACCAGTTTGACTCAAGGATAGAGCATTGGCCTGCGGATTCAAGGGTCCCAGGTTTGATTCCAGTCAAGGGCATGTACCTTGGTTGTGGGCATATACCCAATAGGGAGTGTGCAGGAGGCAGCTGATGGATGTTTCTCTCTCATTGATGTTTCTAACTCTCTATCCCTCTCTCTTCCTCTCTGTAAAAAATCAATAAAATATATTTCTTATAAAAAGAAAGGGATGTCTGCTTTCACCATTCTTATACAATAAAGTATTGGAAGTCCTATCCATAGTGATTAGATGAGAAAAAGAAATAAAAGGCATCCAAATTAGAAAGGAGGAAGTAAAACTTATTATTTGCAGATGACATGGTATCGGACATAGAAAACCTTAAAGACTCCACACACACACACACACACACACACACCAAAAAAAAAATCTTATCAGATTTAATATATGAACTCAGCAAAGTAGTAGGATGCATAATTAATAAATCAGTGGCATTTTTATATACCAACAATGAACTATCAGAAAGGGAAACTAAGAAAACAATTCCATTTACTATTGCAACAAAAATAAGGTACCTAGGAATAAATTTAACCAAGAAGATAAAAGACCTATACTGCTTCTCTAAAATTTTAAGGTTATGAAAGACAAAGAAAATTAATTAATTGCTTAGGAGACTACATAAAAAAAAACATAACAATGAAATGCAACTTACGATTCAAAATTTTATTTACTGATAAAGAACATTATTGAGCTCATTGGTAAAATTTAAATAAGGTCTTTAGATGAGCTAATAGTGCTATGTCAATTTATTGTATTTTTGTCATTGTGCTATGGTTTTTAAAGAAAATGGGTGATCTTTCTTTTAAGAAATATAAACTGGCAACCACCAATTTGGAAGTTTGGGGGCTCCGTGGAAAAGGTGAAAGGATTAAGAAGTACAACTTAGTAGTTACAAAATGGTCACAGAGATGTAACGTGCAGCATAGGGAATGTAGTCAATGGTGTACTGTGATGATCGGGTATGGTACTGTGTGGATGCTTGAGTTGACAGGTGGATCATTTTATAGATTATATAGTTGTCCAGATTGTATTGTACACCTGAAATTACTGTAAAACAGTGTTTAATGCCAACTATAATTGAAATATAAAATTTTAAAAAGAAATATAAGCTGAAGTATTATGTCTGCAACTTACTTTCTAATGATTCAGAAAAAAATAACACACACATATATATATACAGAGACAAATGCAATAAAATAATCTTTTAGTATTGCTGATAAGCATAAGGAAATTATTTGTACTATGCTTCCAACTTTTTGTAGGTCCAAAATTAGTTTTAAAAGATTTTTAAGTAGCCATCATGCTTTACAAAATGAGATTGCTGTGTTAAAATTATTAATTTTTTGAGAAAATATATTTACACAATCCTGTATCATCTTCCCATGAGATATGAGTAATCTACAAAGGATAAAATAGTAACTTCATAGTAGAGAAACATGATGTACATTACTAAGAGCATATGTCCAACGTTAACGTAATACTGGAATAGAACAGTACTGTGTGCCTCCTAACACTGTGCAATGGGAGGGAAACAAAATAACTTCTGTGACACCCCTAAACAAAACAAATTCTAGAATAACCTGAATGTAATAATGAAACATCACATGACCCCAAATTGAGAGAACATTCTCAGAAATAACTGATCTATATTCTTCAAAAATTTAAAACTTATAAAAAATATAGAAGTCTTTCAGATTAAAGAAGGGTAAAGAGACATCACAAACAAATGCCACACACGATTCTGGACAATAAATTGGAAAGTCTGTGGAAGGGTATACTATTTTTGTACTATTTTTGCAAAATTTCTGGGTAAAGTAATTTCAAAATGAATCTGAAGGCATTATATGCTCTGAAGTTGTTTAATTCATATTGAGGTAATGTTATTTATATGTTTTTATTGATTTCAGAGAGGGAGAGAGAGATAAACATCAATGATGAGAGAAAATGATTGACTGATTGCCTCCTGCACGACCCCCACTGGGGATGGAGCCCACAACCCAGGCATGTCCCCTTGACCTGAATCAAACCAGGGACCCTTCAGTCTGCAGGCCAATGCTCTATCCACTGAGCAAAACCAGCAAGAGCAAAGTAATATTATTTTTGAGAGTTTTGTAGAATTCTACCATGAAGCTTTCTAAATCTAATTCAATTTATTGGAGAGAAGGAGATCCTTATATAAACTTATTTATTTTATTTTGCTATTGGCCTACTAGACTTTCTGTCTCTACTGTAGTCAATTAGTAAGTTGAATGATAATTTTAAAATTATCCATTTTTTAAAAAAATACATAGAGTTGTACAAAATAGTTTATCTTTTCTGGGTTAAGAAATAGATATTTATTTCTCATGAGTTTGTTGGCTGATTGAGTGATTTTTCTGGTTTGGATTATCTAAGATGGTTTCTGAGGTCAGTTGGCAATGAAGCTGAATAATATTTGAAGGCTTCATTCACATACCTAGTGATTGACAGGCTATTGACGGAAGCATCTTAATTTTCTACTTTGGCCTCATCATTAATTTCAGACTCATTCATATGAAGATAGTCTCAGGGTTTCAAACTCAGCAAGAGAGAGAAAGCAATAAATAATAAACACTTGGAATGAATCACATTTGTTAAAGCACCACTAACCAAATCAAGATACGTGGTCAAGATTCATTTCAAGAAGTGAATTAATAGATTAAACTTCTTGATATGTTTAAACTTCTTGAGAGAATGGCAAAGTACATTGCCAAGATACATGACTTCAGGAATGGGAATACTTTGTGGTCATTTTGCAATCTTTACTTTAGTTGAGTATTGAAAGCCTTTTCTACAGTGGATATATTCTGGTGGGGATTTAAATAGGACATAAATACCTTATACTCTGTGCCTAATCTGAGAGGTCCATATACATATATATTTATTCTCCATACTTTAGGTGCTAGTTTTCTAATATTGCTTTTTTTCAAGCCCTTAGCCAGTTAACTATTAACTACTGTCCATGAATAAATCCATATTCTAGGCCATTTCTTCTTCAAGAGACCACTTGAAGTTCTGACTAGCAGCGTTATTTCATTGCTAACCCTGAGTGATGAGGCAATGCATCATCCACCCACTTCTGGCTGGTTACAGCAAATTGTCCAGATCTGTATGTAAACAGTTCTATTATTTTATTTACTTGTTAACTGGTAATAGGAAACTTTATGAAGGCTGAAGGAAAAGCAGGGAAGCATGTACAATAGAAGTCTGAGGGATCCCATGCATAAATCTACAAATGCCTCCTTTGTGCACCCCTTACACTTTGTACATGACTTTATAATACAATACTTCCCATGTGGTCCAGGCCTTGGAAAGCAGGGAAGAGTGGTATCCATATGACTAGTGCTACTAGTAGAACATAACCACATTGCTATGTGAATTTTCCCAGACATTCACATTGATATGGGGTCTTGAGAGGTCTGAAGAACAGCTTGAAGCAAAAATAAGTCCATCTCTACTTTCCTACTCCTCACAAACTAACTATAGCCTGTCTCTGGCCCCAAAGCTACAAATAGCCTTTTTGCTTCTTCCTTTGTCACCCACTTGAATGAGACCTTTGGTCCTGGACTTGCTGGGCTGTGGGTAGTGGACCAAACCCTTCTTTCTGGAAGTCCTTCTAAATCAGTGACTTTGATTCCTAAGGGAAGAGAGAGATCTGAGCACCTGATCCTAATCATAACCCTTCCAACACTCTAAGAATACTCAGCTTATCCTTATTTTTTTGCCTGAATAGTCTCACATGGCTGGAAACTATTCATTACTACTAAATTCAAGATTTCAGAAGCATCAGCAGGAACTTCTTCATTTTTCTAATTTTGTTTTTGGAAATTATCTTTTCCTTTTTTAGTCCTCACCCAAGGATATGTTTATTGATTTTGGGAGAGAGAGAGAGAGAGAGAGAGAGAGAGAGAGAGAGAGAGAGAGAGGCCAGTTGTCTCTTGTAGGAACCCCAACTGGAAATCCAACTCACAACCTAGGTATTTGTCTTGATTAGGAATGGAACCTCCAATCTTTTGACGTATAGAATGATACTCCAACCAACTAAGTCACCCAGGTAGGGCTTTATAAAACAATTTTAAAGAAAATATAGAATCTCTGTCTAATAGGAAACTTTCCCCTCTAAGCGTAGAGACAAGGGGAACAAATGCAGAGAAGCTGTCATGTTTTCTACACAGTGAAGAAATGGAGAATTCAGAATGTATTTACAATGATAGCATAATAAAATACCTCATTCTACATGGCCAAATGAAGGATAACAGAGACATTAACACTGTCCTTAAAACAATTCTCTTAGAGGAAGTAAGTGGTGACCAGAAGGAAGGTAGGGAGGGAGAGTGTGTGAGAGAGTGAGAGAGCAATAGAGGTGTGTGTGGGTGTGTATGTGAGTGAAATAGGGATAGTTAGACCCTGCAGTTCTTCCAGGGGGTTGCCAATCCAGGCAGTCTTAGACAGCAAAATCCCGTGGCTGCTGCAAACATTCCAGGGTGAATACTAGCAGCACAGATTCCATGCCATCTTGAAGAACAGAACTGCTTGAGACTGGGATCCTAGCCTAGCCACCATCCAGTCTGGTCTCAGAAGCAAAACAGGACCTGGTGCTCTGGTAGTAGAACTGCCACCACAGCTGCAGACCCAGGGACACCAAGACTCCATGCACCCAGCTGTAGATTTCTGTGAGTCACAAAGCCAAGCCCCCTCTCTTGCCACCCCTGCTGCAGTGACATAGAAACTACCAGACCCAGCTGCACAATAAGGCTTTCTGCACACACAAAGCAGTGGCAACTCTGTCTGACTTTGAGCCTTGGTGTCTGACATGGGAAATTTCTTTCCCATGACTCATCTCCATTCCCAGGCAGGGAGACTGAGCAGAATTCGAGCTTAGTCGCTCATCCCTAGGGAGGCAGTTTCTGTAACCAGATCCCCTGCCCACACAGGACAGGGAAACAACGCTGAACTTGAGCCTAGCCTTGTGAACTCTGAGAATTTGTTAACCACAACTCATCTCTATGCCTAGGCAGGGAGACTGAGAGGAATTCCAGACTATCTGCCCATTTTTATGGAGGTAGTTTTCTGCCACCAGATCCCGGGCCCATGCAGGGCAGGAAGACAGTGCTGAATGTGAGCCCAGACTTGCAAACTTGGGGAATTTCTTTCCTGAGACTCCTCTCCATGCCCAGGCAGGGAGGCAGCCCTGAATTTGAGCATAAGCACTTGGGAATACTGTTTTCTGAGATCAGATCCTATGTCCACACAGGGACACAGCACTGAATTTGATCCTGAGGGTGCAAACCGGGGGTGTTTGTTTCCCATGAACAGACCCTGTACCTTAGCAGAGAGGCTACAGTGAATTTAAACCTGGATGTGTGGTCTTGGTGAGTTTGTTCCCCACAACCAAACCCTGTGCCCGCACAGGAAGGCAGAACTGAATTTCAGCTTGGGTACATGGACACAGGGAGTTTGTTTTCCACAGTGCACACCCCCTTGACCAAACCCTACACCCACACTAAGTGGCAGTGCCACCTGACTTTGGTTCAGGGGAAGTACACACTGAAGGCTGTTTGGACCTCCTGCCAACACAGTGCAACTGAGCAACCTGGCCTCCCGGGAAGATCAGGGACCTTGAATCTCCACAAAAGAGGCAGCATTGACCACCAGTGACTAGACTCTATTCCTCATTACATGCGCCTGAAATCCCTGATTCCCAGTCCATTCACACTAAGAGCCAATGACTCCAATTCTTGAACCATGTGCACACAGGGACCTGATTCTCATTGCGAGATAGCAACAAGAAATAGAGACTCTAATACTCGATTCTCTGCATGAACACAGGGAGCATCTGACTCCTGACACACAATAGGAGATTTTTATTTTTGTCACATGCCAGTGGGTTCTCTGTTTCAAAGTGGTGCAGGCAGGGTCCCTGATTCTAGATCCACAAACAAGGCCACACTAAGCACCTGTGACTCTGACCCAGGGTGAGTGTGGCTCCCACCAACCCACAGCAACTGCATGTCTTGGTATCAGAGCTCTTAAAGGGACACTTGAGGGGTGAAAAAATTCTACTGCACATGGTCCAGGCTCCTGAAACTCAACATCTGAACCTTCTGGTGATAGTCAGAATGAGAAGACAACGAAGCAATGCCCAGAGGAAAGAAAAGGAAGAATTGCCAAGTGAAGAAATAAGTGAAATGGAACCATGCAACATGACAGAAAAAAAATTCAGAGTAATGGTCATACAGCTCATACATGGGGTGGATGAGAAAATCAACAACCTGTGCAAAAATCAGTAAGAAATGAAAAATGATGTAGCTATAATCAAAAACACCATGAAAAGTTTCAACAGTAGACTAGAAGAAGCAGAGGACTGAATCAGCGGTTTAGAAGATCAGGTATAGAAACAAGCCCAATCTGGACAGCAACTAGAGAAAAATAAAAAATAAAAAGCAGGAGGAGAGCCTAAGGGTGCTTTGGGACAATGCAAATCAAAATAACATATCTATAATAGCGCAAAGATTAGAAAATTTATTTGAAGAAATAATGACAGAAAATTTCCCTGATATGGGAAAGAAAAATTTACTCAAGTACAAAGAGCTCTAAGCAAGATGAATCCCAGAAAACCCTTTACTAAGACATGCCATAATTACAATGGTAAATGTTGTTGATAAAGAGAGAATCGTAAAGGTTGCAAGAGAAAGACAGTTACCTACAAAGGATCCCCCATCAGATTATCAAATGATTTCTCAACAAAAACACATCAAGCTGGAAGAGAATGACAGGAGATATACAAAGTGTTGCAAAAGCAAGGGACTCAATCCAAGAATACTCTATCCAGCAAGACTATCAATCAAAATTTAAGGGAAAATCAGGAGTTTCACAGACAAAAAAAAAAATGGCTAAGGGAGTTTATCACTACCAAACCAGCAATGCAAGAGATGCTAAAGGAAATGCTATAAAAAGAAGAAACAAAAAGTCAAGAAGGAACACAGCCTTAAAAAAATAAAAATGGCTACAAACAAGTACCTTGCAATAATAACTTTAAACATAAATGGACTAAATGCTCCAATCAAAAGACATTGAGTGACTGAATGGATAAGAAAACATGACCCATATATATACTGTCTACAAGAGATTCACCTCAGAACAAGAGATTCACACAGACTGAAAGTGAAGGGATGGAAAAATATATTTCAGGCAAATAAAAAAAAAAGCTGGGGTAGCAATACTTATAGCTGACAAAGTAGATCTCAAAGTGAAGGCCACTTCATAATACTAAAGGGATTGATACAACAAGAGGATATAACCCTGGTAAACATATATTTGTCCAATGCAGGAGCACCCAAATACATAAAAAAATCTCCTGGAAGATAGCAAGAGAGAGATAAACAACAATACAATCACAGTAGGAGATTTTAATACACCATTGACATCAGTGGATAAATCCTATAGACAAAAAACTCAGCAAAGAAACAACAATCATAAATGACTCACTAGATCAGATGGACTTAATTGAAATCTTCAGAACATTTCACTCCAAAGCTGTGGAATATATGTTCTTTTCAAGTACATATGGAACATTTTCAAAAACAGACCACATACTGGGTCACAAGCAAAGTCTCCCAAAATTCAAGAAGACTGAAATCATACCAAGGATCTTTTCAGACCACAATTGCATAATATTAGAAATAAATTACAATAAAAATAATCCAAAACACCCAAACACTAAATAGCATATTATTAAATATTGATTGAGTTGCCAATGAGACAAAAGAAGAAATGAAAAGCATTCTGGAAACTAATGACAATAAAAACACAACAATGCAAAACCTATGGGACACAGTGAAAGCAGTCCTGAGAGAGAAGTTTATAACTCTACAGGCCTACATCAAAAAAGAAAAAAAAGAAAAAATGGCAGTAAATCATCTAATGCTACAACTCAAAGAATTAGAAAGAAGGCAACAAGAAAAGCCAAGAGTGAGCAGAAGGAAGGAGATAATAAAGATTAGAGCAGAAATGAATGAAACAAGAAGTGGATGTCTACAGTGGACTGAAAAGCTAGCTGCAGCACACACCAAACGGCTGGGAGACCCAGAACACCGCTCTCCAATTGGCACAAACACAATTGGCACGGATTCAGAGGAGATCCATACACCACACGGAAAGGTCAGATTTTGCCTAGGATAAGGATAGAGAACTACATAACCAGACACCATAAGAAGAAAGACCATGGGAAGAGGAAGAAACAGCCCACAGATGAAAGAAAAGCAGGTATCACCAGAAAAGGAAGTAAACTAAATAGAAGCAGAAATAAATCTGCCAGAGAAAGAGTTCAGAGAAATGGTCATAAGGTGGCTGAAAAGAATGGAAGACAAAATCGACAATATGAGTAAGAGCCAAGAGAAAATAAAGAAGAACAAAGAGGAAAAGAAGAATAATCAAGAAGAAATGAAAAATGTCATCACTGCTGTAAAGAACTCAATAGAAAGCCTTAAGAGAAGGCTAGAAGAAGCAGAGGACCACATCAGTGAGCTAGAAGACAAGGTAGGAAAAAAATACCCAAGTAAAGCAGCTTCTAGAAAAAAAATTAAAAAGCAAGAGGAGAGCCTAAGGGAAATTTGGGATAACACGAAACAAAACAACATCTGCATAATTGGGGTTCCAGAAACAGTGGAAACTGAGCAAGGAATAGAAAACCTGTTTAAAGAAATAATGACAGAAAACTTCCCTGATATAGGAAAGAAAAAACCCACACAAATCCAAGAAGCTCACAGAGTCCCAAGCAAAATGAATCCCCCAAAACTGACACTAAGGCACATTATAATTAAATTGGCATATACCAACAACAAAGTAAGAATCTTAAAAGCAGCAAGAGAGAAACAGAAAGTTACCTACGAAGGAACCCCCATCAGACTAGCAAGTGATTTCTCAACAGAAACTCATCAGGCCAGAAGGGAATGGAATGAAATACAAAGTCATGCAAAGGAAGAGTCTGAATCCAAGAATACTGTACCCAGCAAGGCTTTTATACAAAATTGAAGGTGAAATAAGGAGCTTCACAGACAAAAAATAACTAAGGGAATTTATTACCACCAAACCAGCAATGCAATAAATGTGAAAGAGTCTGCTGTAAAAAAAAAAGAAATAGGAAGCGAAGAGGGAACACAGGGGTAAAGAATAAAAATGGCGACAAACAAGTACCTCTATCAATAATATCTTTAAATGTAAATGGATTAAATGCTCCAATCAAAAGACAGGGGGTAATGGATTGGAAAAGAAAACATGACCCATATATCAGCGCTCTACAAGAAACACACCTCAGAAAAAGTTATGCACACAGACTGAGGGTGAAGGGATGGAAAATGGTGTTTCAGGCAAATGGAAATGAAAAAAAATCTGGGGTTGCAATACTTATATCTGATGAATTAGATCTCAAAGTGAAGGCTATAACAAGAGATAAGGAAGGACACTTCATCATACTAAAGGGATCAATAAAACAAGAAGAAATAACTCTGGTAAACATATATGCACCCAATATAGGAGCACCTAAATACATTTAAAAAAAAGCTCCTGGAGGATATCAAGGGAAAGATTGACAGCAATACAATCATAGTAGACTTTAATACCTCACTGTCACCACTGTACAAATCCTCTAAACAAAAAATCAGCAAAGAAACATCAATCCTAAATGACTCACTAGACCAGATGGAATTAATTGACATCTTCAGAACATTTCACTCCAAAGCAACAGAATATACATTCTTCTCCAGTGCAGATGGGTCATTTTCAAAGATAGACCATATGTTAGGTCATAGGAGAAATCTCTTCAAATTCAAGAACACAGAAATCATGTCAAGCATCTTCTCAGATCACAATGACATAAACCTGGAAATCAACTACAATGAAAACAATCCAAAGAAATCAAGCACGTGGAGACTAAACAGCATGCTATTAAACAATGACTAGGAAACCAGAGAGATCAAGGAAGAAATAAAAATCATCATGGCAACAAATGACAATGAAAACACAACAAACCAAAATCTCTGGGACACAGTGAAAGCAGTCTGGAAAGGGAAGATCATAGGTCTACAAGTCTACTGCAAAAATAGGAAACAATGGTAATAAATTACTTAACCCTATAACTCAACAAGCTAGAAAAAGAGCAACAAGAAAAGCTGAGTGTAAGCAGAAGGAAATAAATAGTAAAGATCAGAGCGCAGATAAACAACACAGACCAAAGAAACAATTCAAAAGATCAACAAATCCAAGAGATGATTCTTTGAAAGGATAAACAAGATCGATGGACCTCTAGCCAGGCTCACCAAGAAGCAAAGAGAGAAGACCCAAATAAACAAAATCAGAATTGAAAGAGGAGAAATAACAACAGATTTTTCCGAAATACAAAGGATTCATGAAAAATACTATGAACAACTCTATTCCAACAAACTGAACAACCAGCAAGAAATGGACATATTCCTAGAAAAATATCACCTTCCAAAACTCAATCAGGAAGAATCTAAACATCTCAATAGTCCAATAACTATGGAAGAAATTGAAGTAGTCATCAAAAAGCTTCCAGCAAACAAAAGCCTGGGACCAGATGGCTACACAGGAAAGTTTTACCAAACATTCAAGTAAGAATTAAAACCTATCCTCCTCAGACTGTTCAAAAATATTCAAGAAAAAGGAACATTTTCAAACACCTTCTATGAAGCCAGCATCACCCTAATACCAAAACCAGATAAAGACAACACAAAAAAAGAGAATCACAGGCCAATATTTCTCATAAACATAGATGCCAAAATCCTCAACAAAATTCTAGTAAATAAGATCCAGCAGTACGTCAGAAAGATGACCAAGTAGGATTTATGCCAGGAATGCAAGGATGGTACAATATCTGCAAATCAAAAAACGTGATATATCACATAAACAAATTGAGAGATAAAAATCACATAGTCATATCAATTGATGCAGAAAAAGCATTTGACAAAATCCAACACCTTTTCTTGATAAAAACTCTCAGCAAGGTGGGAATAGAAGGGTTATACCTCAACATAATAAAATCCATATATAATAAACCCACAGCTAAAATCATACTCAATGGGCAAAACTAAAACCATTTCCCCTAAGAACAGGAACAAGACTGGGATATTCACTCTCACCACTCCTGTTTGATATAGTACTGGGAGTATTAGCCATTGCAATTAGACAAGAAGAAATAAAAGGCATCCAAATTGAAAAAGAAGAAGTAAAGTTGTCCTTATTTGCAGATGACATGATATTGTACATAGAAAACCCTAAAGACTCCATCAAAAAATTATCAGACTTAATAAATGAATTCGGCAAGGTAGCAGATTACAAAATTAATGCCAAGCAATCTATGGAATTTCTATACACCAATACTGAACTTACACAAAGAAAGACTAAAAAAGCAATCCCCTTTACTATTGTACCAAAACCATCAAGATGCCAAGGAATAAACTTAACTAAAGAGATAAAATATATATATGCAGAAAACTATAGGACACTGAAAAAAGAGATAGAGAAACAAACAGATGGAACCATCTTCATGGATTAATAGAATCAACATCATCAAAATGTCCATACTACCGAAAGCAATCTGTAGATTTGATGCAGTCCACATTAAAATACCAACAACATACTTCACAGATCTAGAATGAACTCTCCAAAAATTTATCTGGAATAAAATAGACCCCAAAAAGCTGCCAAAATTCTGAGAAAGAAGAACACAGTAGGTGGGACCTCAATACCAGATTTCAAGCTTTATTACAATGCCATTGTTCTCAAAACAGCCTGGTTCTGGCACAGGAACAGACACATAGATCAATGGAATAGAATAGAGAACCCAGAAATCAACCCAAAACATTATGTAAAATTAATATTTGACAAAGGAGGTATGAACATACAATGGAGTCAAGACAGTCTCTTCAATAAATGGTGTTGGGAATATTGGACAGATACATGTAAAAAAATTAACCTATCCCACCAACTTACACCATACACAAAAATAAACTCAAAATGGATAAAGGACTTAAACATGACACGAAACCATAAAAATACTAGAGCAATCCACTAGCAGCACAATCTCAGACATATGCCGAAGGAACTTCTTCACTGATGCTGCTCCTAGGGCAATGGAAAATAAAAAAAAATAATCAAATGGTACTACATCAAAATAAAAACTTTTGCACAGCCAAAGAAACCATCAACAAAACAACAAGAAAGCCCACTGCATGGGACAACATATTTGCCAATGTTATCACTGATAAGGGTTTATTCTCCAACATTTACAATTAACTCATACAACTCAACAAAAGCAAGATAAACAATCCAATCAAGAAGTGGGCAACAGCTCTATACAGAAAATTTTTGAAAGAAGACAGAAAGAATGCCAAGAGACACATGAAAACATGCTGAAAGTCACTAATTATCTGAGAGATACAAATCAAAACAACAATGCGGTACCAACTCACACCACTCAGAATGGCTATCATCAACAAATCAGTAAATGACAAATGTTGGTGAAGATGTGGAGAAATAGGAAACCTGGTGCACTGCTGGTGGGAATGCAGACTGGTGAAGCCACTGTGGAGAATAGTATGGATTTTCCTCAAGAAACTAAAAATGGAACTCCCATATAAACCAGTAATACCACTTCTAGGAATATATCCCAAGAAGCTAGAAACATCAATCAGAAAGGATATATGCACCCCTATGTTCATAGCAGCACAATTTATCATAGCTAAGATTTGGAAACAGCCTAAGTGCCCATCAGCAGATGAGTGGAATAGCAAACTATGGTACATCTATACAATGAAATACTATGCTGCACTAAAAAAGAAGTAATTCCTACCATTTGCAACAACATGGATAGAACTGTTGAGCATTATGCTAAGTGAAATAAGCCAGTCAGAGAAATATAAATATCACATGATCCCTCTCATTTATGGAATATAATAAACAACATAAAATGATTACCAAAAACAGTTTCAGAGACAGAGAAACGTCCATTAGACCATCAAACCTCAGAGGGAAGGTAGTGGAGGGTGGGGTAAGGTGGAGCGATCAATCTAAGAACTTGTATGCATGCATATGGGCCTAACCAATGGACAAAGACAACAAGGGGGTTAGTGCATGAGTTGGGGGGACGGGGGAGTAATGGAGGAAGAAGGACACATATGTAACACTTTCAACAATAAAAAATTTAAAAAAAGAAAAGACAACCTACTGAATAGGAGAAGATATTTTTTAAAAGATACATCTGGGGGAGAGGTAACCAAGATGGTGGCATAGGTAAACACCTACACTGTTGTCTCGCACAACAATTTCAAAACTACAACTAAAAGACAGGATGGACATCATCCAGAGCCACAGGAAAGCTGGCTGAGTGGAAATTCTACTACTAGAAGGAAAGAGAGGGCCTCACAGAGACCCAGAGGAGCTGCAAAAAGCTGAGGTACGGAGGCGGGAACGTGGAGAGAGTGGGTGCCAGAGTACCTGGCTGGCTTTCTCTGGCTGGAGGGAAACGGATACTCCCAACGGCATTGAACTCCTTATCCTCCGACACTAAACCCCACGTCCAGCTGAAACTCATACGGGGGGAGTTTGGACTGTGAAAAGGGAGAAGTGCACGGAAATTTGGGGGAGTCACAGAAGGGCAGAAGTTGGGCAGCGCACACAGCACTGTGCGCAGAAGACTGACTGCTGATTGTGCCGCTGGCTTTCACAAGAGGGCGGGAGACAAAGCATCCCAACTGAGTCGCTTCTAACTCCACTGAACCCCAGATTCTGATGAAACCCTGGGGACCCAGATTCATATGGTCCCGGAGCGCAGGGGAGCCAGAAAGTCAGCAGTCTGAAGGCACTGAGAAAGAGAGAGAGAGAGAGAGAGAGAGAGAGAGAGAGAGAGAGAGAGAGA
>JAAGEH010000015.1:19203780-19214801 GCA_011751065.1 Lasiurus cinereus | reverse complement strand
AGAGAGAGAGAGAGAGAGAGAGAGAGAGAGAGAGAGAGAGAGAGAGAACACAGCACACACGCATGCACACAGGGACCGCTCCAGGGATTACCCAGTCACGTGAGACTTGGGGGCCATGGAGGGTAGGGCCTACTAGAAGGCAAGGCGGTCCATTAAGCCCTGAGACTCCATCCATCCCAAGATCAACAGAGAAGCTTTTGCACTTTTGCAAGTCTGGTATCATAAGACTGAATCCAACACAGAAGTTCTACTGGCATAGTGAAAATGCCCAGACAAGGGAAGAGATCACAAACAAAAGAAATGGAGGAAAAGAAACGACTGGATATAGAGTTCAAAACCATGCTTAAAAGGTTTTTCAAGAATATCCTAGAAAATTTGGATAAAGTTAGCGAGACCCAAGAGGAGATGAAAAAGAACCAACTAGAGATGAAAAAGAACCAGCTAGAGATGAAAAAGAACCAGCTAGAGATGGAAAAGGACCAACTAGAAATTAAACATACACTAACTGATATGAAAAATATTATACAGAGACCTAACAGCAGACTAGAGGAAGGCAAGAATCAAGTAAAAAATTTGAAATATAAAGAATCAGAAAACACTCAATTGGAAAACAAGAAGAAAAAATAATCCAAAAATGTGAAGATACTGTAAGGAGCCTCTGGGACAGTTTCAAGCGTACTAACATCAGAATTGTGGGGATGCCAGAAGAAGAGAGAGAGCAAGATACTGAAAACCTACTTAAAGAAATAATGACCGAAAACTTCCCACATCTGGTAAAAGAAATAAACTTACAAGTCCAGGAAGTACACAGAACCCCATATAAAAGGAATCCAAAGAGGACTACACCAAGACACATCATAATTAAAATACCAAGAGCAAAAAACAAAAAGATAATATTGAAAGCAGCAAGAGAAAAACAGTTCATTACCTACAAGGAAGCACCCATATGACCGCCAGCTGATTTCTCAACAGAAACGATGCAGGCCAGATGGGAATGGCAAGAAATATTCAATGTGATGAATAGCAAGAACCTACAACCAAAATATTCTATCCAGCAAAGTGATCATTCAAAATTGAAGGGCAGATAAAGAGCTTCACAGATAAGAAAAAGCTAAAGGAGTTCATCAACTCCAAACCAGTATTATATGACATACTGAAAGGTACTCTTTTAGAAGAGGAAGAAGAAAAAGGTAAAAGACAAAAAATTATGAACAACAAATACATATCTATCAACAAGTGAATCTAAAAATTAAGTGAATTAAAAATATGATCAACAGAATAAACTGGTGAATATAATAGAATCAGGAGCACAGAAAGGGAGTGGACTGATAATTCTCAGGGTGAAAGGGGTGAGGGGTGTACAGGGAGAGACTGGACAAAAATCTTAGACCTATGGATGAGGTCAACGGGAGGGAGGTAAGGGTAGAGGGAGGGTTGGGAGCTTGGTGGAGGGGAGCTATGGAGGGGAAAATAGAGAAACAAATGTAATAATCTGAATAATAAAGATTTAATAAAAAAATAAAAAAAACAACAAAATAAGATACATCTGATAAGGGGTTAACATTCAAAATATATAAAGAACTCATATAACTTATACCACCCGCACTCCAGACAATCCAATTTAAAAAATGGCCAGAGGACCTGAATAGACATTTCTTCAAAGAGAACATATAGATGGCCAATAGGCATATGAAAAGATGCTCAACATCATTATCACCAGGGAAATGCAAATTAAAACCACAATGAAATATCACCTCACACCTGTCATAATAAATTAATAAATCAATAAACAACAAGTGTTTGCAAAGATGTGAAGAAAAGGGAACCCTTGTGAACTATTGGTGAGAAGTGGAATCGAATCTTCACTGTCCTGTTTGCTTTCCTTTGCTGTACCTGACCTGAGTTCACTGAACGTTCAAGTCCCATGTGCCCTACACATGTGCAAAGGCAATGACACAGCAGTTTTTCTGTATACACTGCACAGGTATACTTTTCTATAACCCAAATATTGATGTCACCATTTGGCAAGAAGCCTCTTTTGTCTAAGTTGGTACAAATGTGTTGCTGACCAATAGATACATGGCTGCTTTGTGGGGGCTACTTTGAAGAACTGCTTTGTCTGATGGCTCCTGTGTTAGCAATGGCTACTTAGTCTGCAGTAAAGTCTCTCCCATATGCCTCTCCCTCTGTACTCATGTCTTCTTCCAATTCCCGTGTCCACGGAGGTCCAGTCTCTGGCAGAGGGGCTGCAACCCAACAGTGAAATTGCAAACTGGTGCAGCCACTATGGGAAAATGTATGGAAGCACCCTCTTAAAATTAAAAATAGAACTATCTTATGAAAATAAAGATTCTCTTAGAAGAAAGGTATGACTTCAATAATTTACTGAAGTGCTATTTGAACAGATGGTGTGTTTAACAGCTAACGTGCAAGCCATCTTTGGAGCTTATGAAAAAGTAAACAAGTAGAGATAAAAAGAAATCACTTTATTCTTCCCAAAGTTTATTTCATTTATTTTACCAGTAAAATTGGAAATTCTGTGTTTTGAAGGTTGTGTTTCCTTGGCGATGTTAGAAATGACTGGGGAGGAGAGTCTCTTAGAGCAAGACCACATTGGTGGAAGGTTGAGTTCTGAATTCTCCTCCTAAAGGGTGAAATAGTTCTGAGTTGCTGAGAACCTCAGCACAGTGGATCCTTCCAAAGCACTAAGGACACTCTGTATTTCTATTTGTCCTGAAAAACCTTATGTGTCCATGGGAAGAGAGGGAAGATAAGAGTTGGGTACCAGTTATGTAACTAGCATTCTGCTAGAAATATTACATGCACTCTTTACTCCAAGGCTAGTTCACAATGGCCCTAGGAGTCATTCTATAAGGCAATTTTCCCATATTGAGATAGTTTCACAAGGCCACACAGATCCTTTATAGAGCTTCCAATAAAGCCCTGGTCTATTGAGTTTCAGAGCTCTTAGTAGAGGCAGCTGACTGCAGAGGGAAGAGCACTGACAAGGATCTCTGGAGACATGGGTATGAAAGTCCCCTCTGCTAGTAGGTTCCCTAGGGACAGCAGCTGTTCCCATTCGTGTCATAGTTTCTCCAGCTTTACATTGTGGACACTGTAGAAAATGGGCTCCAAGGTTGTTGTTGTCGTCGTCATCGTCGTGCTCCTCCTCCTCCTCCTCCTCCTCCTCCTCCTCCTCCTCCTCCTCCTCCTCCTCCTCCTCCTCCTTCTCCTTTTTCTCCTCCTCCTCCTTCTCCTCCTTCTCATTTTTCTCATACAGGTTTGAAAGTGGTATTGGAATAGTGAGTTGTCTTCCTCAACCCTATATCTTACCTTCTTCAACTGATATAAGGAAAAGGTGTTTGCACAGTAGTGTGCCTCTAGCCATTGCCACCCACTTGAACAAATCTCCAAGAGACTGGCCAACCTAGGCAGAGCTCTTCCCCTGATACCTTCACACTCCATTAGTGATGACCAATCACAGATTGTCCTAGTGCTCTTTCAGTTGTCTAATATTTATTGAGTGTGTAGTAATAGTCTAGGTTCTTTGCTAGATACTCTAGAAACAATGGTGGGCAAGAAGAACACAGTGTCTCTCCTCCCAATATTAGACCCAGCGGTGGAGACACACAAGTGAACAAATAATTAAGATATAATGAGCAACATAAACTGATGAACAAAAGCAGAACCAGAGACAGAGAGACATCAACCAGATCATCAAACCTCAGAGGGAGGGTGAGGGTAAGGGGGGAAGAGATCAACCAAAGGACTTGTATGCATGCATATAAGCCTAACCAATGGACACAGACAACAGGGGGGTGAAGGCATGAATGGGGGGATTTTGGGGGGTGGGGTAATGGAGGGATGAGGACACATTTGTGATACCTTAATCAATCAATAAATTTTAAAAAGATATAGCTAGGAGAATGAGAGCACAATAAAAGGGAACGAGAGTTCTGAGTAATCAAATATGTTACCCTACTGTAGTTATGTTGACACCAAGCCAAATACATTTTTGAGCAAACATCCAGTTATTTAGAATCATTCAGGTGACTGATTCGGATTTGCTTACCCTTTGTCCTGGCATTTGGTACCACATAGCTATACATGTTGGTTTCCTGGCTATTTACAGCCAAAAATTTCCAGGAGGAAATGGAATCTTTTATGTCTCCAAAGATCTACAGAATTAATTAGAGAGGAAAGCAACTTTAGTGTTAGCAATCCAGAAATAAAAACCTCTTGGGCAGGTTCTTGTAAATACTTCTGAACTCTTTCATGTGAAGGGCCTTCTAATTCTCTCTCTGGGACCTAATCATAAAGGCCTTGAAATAGTTTTTCTGTTGTCAATTTTGAAAGCTTTGCTAGCAGGTGGGGTTCCACCTCTTTCCTTGGACACTTTAATAAATGGACTTTGGGATTGTTTTTATCCCTATTTAGTAAAGGGGCTCCTGTTTTTGAGTTATATTTAGAATTCACTTCAAGTCTCTACTAAATGTACAGGGAAAGCCTACTGCATATTCTGCATTGATATATGACATTATTTAGCCCAAGAATTCTTTCCTGAAGTGGAGTGGAATGATTTATTGGAACATTGCTCGAGATAGAAGAAAGAAATTTCTGTAACACCTCAGATTCCTGTCTGCTAGGACACTTACTACTTTGTACCTCAACTTACATCCACATGCATCCAAGTGTCATCCCTCACCCTCCCTACCCAACCAAGAGTTTCTGCAGTCAGCTACAGTGGTTTGGTTTTGCTGGGATGTGATGCACCTAGAGCCAATGCCTTGTATGTAGGAGGTGCTAGTTCAATGTTAGGCCAATGTCCAAACTCCCAACACTATTTTATTGTGCTCTCAACTAAAAGAAATTAAATAGAGATTTCAAAAAGATATCTCCACTCCCCTGTTCAAGGAAGTATTATTCACCATAGCCAAGAAAGTAATATAAACAATTTGTGTCCATTTACAGATGAATAGATAAAGAAGTGATATCTATACTAATAATAGAAGAATATGCAAATTGGCCAGTATACTGTTACATAATGACCAATCAGGACAGGAATGGGGCCATGGCCTAGAGCTCTCAGCATGCCTGTGCCAAAGTCTGAAGGGCACGGAGAGGAAGGGAGAGCAGATAGGCAGTAAGGGGGATCATGCCAGGAGGAGAGAGCAGATAGACAATTAGGACAATCAGGTAAGGAGGGCAGTACAGATAGGCAGCTAGGGGGATCAGGCCTGACAGGGGAGAGCAATTAGGGCCATCAAGCCAGCAGCAGAAAGGTGAGTGGTTAGGACCCAGTGGTTACGGATTGCGAGAGGGATCCCAGATTGGAGAGGGTGCAGGCTGGCCAAGGGACTCCCCCCACCCCATGCATGAATTTCACGCACCAGGCCTCTAGTATAGGAATATTTATTATTCAATCATGAGAAAGAAGGAAATCCTGCCACTTTCGGGCATTATGTTAAATGAAATGAATAAGACAGAAAAAGACAAATACTGTATGATCTTATTTATATGTAAAATCTAAAAATGCTAAACTCATCAAGAGTAGCATGGTGCCAAAACCAGTTTGGCTCAATGGATAGAGCGTTGGCCTGTGAACTGAAAGGTCCCAGGTTCGATTCTTGGTTGTGGGTACATCCCCAGTAGGGGGCGTGCAGGAGGCGGCTGATTAATGTCTCTCTCTCATTGATGTTTCTAACTCTCTATCTCTCTCCCTTTCTCTCTGTAAAAAATCAATAAAATATACTTTAAAAAAAGAGAGTAGCATGGTACTGGGAGGTAGGGGGAAATGTGGAGGTGTAAGTCAAAGGATCCATCTTCCAGTTATAAGATGAATAAATTCTGGGGATCTAATGTGCAACATGATGACCACACTTAGAAATACTGATTATATTCTTAAAAGTTGCTAAGACAGATCTTAAATGTTCTCATAATAAAAAAGAAATGATAATTATGTAAGGTAATAAAAGTGTTAACTAGCCCTACTATAATAATAATTTTGCAATATATAAGTGTATCAATTCATCACATTTCCCTCCTTAAACTTATACAATGTTATATGACAATTACTTATCAATAAAGCTGGAAAAAAGTGCAAAAATTTTTGTGAAAACCTGCTCATAGCACTAAACACTTACTATGTGAGAAGATAATGCATAAATCAAACACCACCCAGGCAGAGGGGATTCTCTTAAAAGAAGATCAGATCTTGTTTCCCCATAATCATTCCTGAACTAACTATTAAAAATTCTCAGTAAATATATTATGACCAAAGTGAACATCACACTTCACCCTTGATTTTGTGAACCTTGATTTAATAGACTTCAGATTTAAATGGACAAAATTTCCATTCCGTATGTCATATGTGAAAATTAACACTGTTGCCGAAACCGGTTTTGCTCAGTGGATGGAGCGTCGGTCTGCAGACTGAAGGGTCCCATTGTTCGATTCCAGTAAAGGGCATGTACTTTGGTTGCAGGCACATCCCTAGTGGGGGGGCGTGCAAAAGGCGGCTGATAGATGTCTCTCTCTCATCGATGTTTCTGACTCTCTATCTTTCTCCCTTCCTCTCTGTAAAAAATCAATAAAATATATTTTTTAAAAATTAACACTGTTAATTTTAAAATGCTTTTAACCTAGATTTGCTTATAATTAAATTAACAGACTATTTTTTTGTTATTAATTCACTGTTGTTTTTTAAAAATTTTAGTGACTAGGCCATATATTGGAAAAAACACTGTAGTAATCTCACGGACATAAATAAATATTACATATCTACAATCACAGTCTATATATTTATATCCAAGAGTCACCACTTGTAAACAATGTTCAGTGAATGTTTAGCACGTAATCACACCATAAGGCACACAGTAATTGGATCTGTTGTCATGGGTGGTGACTTTCTGTAGCAGTTTTAATGCCTTCAGGCAGATGATCCAAAAGGTGCTAAGCCACATCCCAGCCCAACCATTCGCATTTACTCCAGGTGACTAATGAATTCACGCATTTATTAGACCTATTCAGTATAAGTGTAAAATTACAGTAATACATATAGAAAACTTTTCTGTGAAATTAAACTGTTCATACATGTTAATTTTAATTACACAAACCTATGTACATAAGTAAAAACAAACTAATTTGTCAATCTTTTATTTTAACATAGGCATTCAGCAAACCTACTTTATTATATAACGAGCTTTCAGCTTTAACGGAAAACTCCTGGCCTGAATTAGTCCATTATAACAAGGTTTTATTATAGTTTTAGTTAGGTAAATGTAGCAACTGCATAGTCTTCTACAACCTTTGTATTCTCTTCATTATTCCCAATTGCTGTTTGTATTAGAAAACTCAATTGCAAAACAGGGACAGGTTCCTTTTGGTACCTAAGATGGAAACCTTATTCTCAGACTGAGACTATGAATTGTTAAATCATCACAAGACTTTCCATAGTTGCACTTCAATTGTGGATTCATTTTAATATAAATATTTGGGGACACTCAGTGGACTAGACTGTTTTTGCAAATATGAATATTTTAACAGTTTGTCCATATACTCAACAAGTCCTCTTCTTAATATATTATTCTGTGGTGGAATCAAGGAAACAGTATCTTGAACACTACAAGCAGAAATATCATGTTAATGTTGGTTTTTTGGTGGTTTTTTTGGGGGGGGTGGTGAGAGCACAGTTCTCTCTTTTTTTTCCTATTGATTTTAGAGAGAGGAAGTGGGGAGAGAGAAACAGAGAGAAAAACATCAATGTGAGAAACATCGATTGCTTGTCTTCTGCATGGTCCCTGGCTGGGGATCAAACTTGCAACCTCATATGTGCCGCAACCAGGAATTGAATCTGTCACCTTTTGGTATACAGAATCGTACTCCAACCAACTGAACCCCACCAGCCAGGACAGAAATATATATTTTAATATTTGTACAGAGAAAGGAGAACTGCATATCATGAACTGCGATCTATATTATTATTCATGGATACTAGAAAATGAATTATCTTTGATGGTTTTCTGACACCAGCGTTTAATGGTAGGCCTATTACAGCCATCTCTGTGTACATAAAAGACAAATATATTTAAGCAAATAAAAACAAATGTGCATGATCCACCAGCATAGTTAACTCAATATTTTCCAGACTTATAACCTCACTGATAGAAGATTTATCACCATACTGCCCGTGTGAAACATCTTTTCCTGCAGTCGAGAGAATGAAATTTCTTCTTCAAAATTAGTCATTTGTGGGGGTGTCACCAACCACAAAATCCTTCTCTTATGAATGAGGTGCACTTCTCTATTACTGTTCTCCAGCCCTAATTTTTCATCTCTTTTGTGTCTTTCCCACTTATACACAAATTGTATTGATTTACACAGTCGAGTTTTTTTCTTTAGTTATTTTTCAACCTAGTACTTCAGATTGCTTTGTTTGATGATAATGTGGTAAGATCACAAGGAAGAATAGGATGAAATGACATTTTGGCACATATTCACATGGATGAAATCCGAGCAGATGAGAAATTCTACATAGAGGTGAAAGTGGAAAGGGATTTAACATTTCTTAGGTGGCTATAAATGTGCCAAGTACTGGTGCTAAGTTGTGTTTTTTTTTTATTGAAAGTATCTCATTGTATTCCTGTGATAATCCTGCAAGCAATTAAGTGATATTCCCATTTCATATATGAGGAAATCAACTTTTTAAAGATTGTGCAACTTATTAGTAACTAACTGAACAGGTATGAGAAATCAGCTAACAATCCCTAAGTTCCTGAGTTATTTTATTTTTTATCTCCATTTGACCATATCGCCACTGGAGTTCTAGAAGAATACAGCTGGACAAAGCATTGTTATAACTATACAACTTGTAGGTATTTTAAAAACAACAGCTTTATTCATAAACTAGAGGCCAAGTGCACAAAATTCGTGCATGGGTGCAGTCCCTAGCCTGGCCAGCGATCGAAGCATGAGCATCTGGCTTGGAAGGGCAGGCCCCAGCTGACCTCTGGGCCCCAGCCATCACCTGGACCCCTAAACCCCACGTGCCCCCTTTTGCCTGAGTCATGGTGTTCAAGTCCCCATGCAGAGATACAATGAGCATGAATGGATGCTGCCGGCCGGGGCACATTGTGGGTCTTTGGGCCACCCAGCAGTGCCACACAGAAGCTTGGAAGGCAGAGTGCTCTCTCTCAGCCGGCCTTGCAGACAGGCTCCTAGGCGAACCCACCAAGAGTCCAACCGGCCCGTGCAGGGCTGGCAGCTGCAGACCAGCTCACCTGAAAGAGACTGTGTGGGTGCCTCATGGGTGCCTGGCACCTGAGTGTGGGGGCTTCCCTTGGCACGTGAGCCCTGGTGTTTTGGGGGAGGGTAACAGAGGGAGTGAGAGTGATCTTGGTGGACATGCCATTCTCACTGCACCTCTGTCCCCATCACCCCAGCCCCCAGGTAGCCAGCAAGAGGTCACACCAAGTCACCAATGCCTGACATGTTCTACATCACCTCCTGGTGGTCAGCGCACATCATAGTGAGCAGTAGAACTACTGGTCTCCCAGTCAAGCTCCAGGTTGAATGACTGCCCAGGGGGAAATTTGCATATTAGGCTTTTATTACATAGGATAATTCAAATGCCACATAATTCGCCTTGTTAAATTGTACCATTCAATGGTTTTTAGTATCTTCACAGACTTGTGCAACTATCCTCACAGTCAATTTTAGAATATTTTCATCACCACAAAAAAACCTGAGCAAATTCAACTGTCTCCCCAGTATCAGCAATCTCTCCTCTAGTCATAAATTGACACTTATCCACCTTCTGTCTCTATAGATTTGCTGATTATGAACATTTTATATGCTAGTAAATGCAATCATACGTTATGAGTCCATTTGTGATCAGTTTCTTTCACTTAGTATAATGTTTTCAAGGTCATCTACATTATAGCATGTGTCAGTACTTTATTTCTCTTTGTGGCTATATAATAGTCTGTTGTATGAATATGTCACATTTTATTTCTCTACAATTTATAAGGATTTGATGCTATGTCTAAATAAGAAAATTATAAAGCTGAAAGAGTAATGAATCATTTATGTCATATTATCTACCTAAATCATGCAAAAATGATTGGGTCCGGTCTACATTTTTAGATGCTTCTGGGAATATGTATCCCCAAATTAGTTTAGCCCCATCTCATAATTTCTGGTAACCACTGTCCTGGTAAAATAATTGTGATTAATCAAATTTTGCTTATATCTGTATGGAGATGGAGGACCTATACATATTTAGTCTTTTTCAATTGAAGACAGGTGATAGAACAATTGAGCAAAAAGTAAGTTTTCAGTAAATATATCAGATGTTTGTTTTATTTCATACCAATTTTACTAGTTTTGTTTTCACTGAATTAATTGGTTGTTTTAGAAACATATAGATAGGTCAACCTATTAGGATGTCTATAAAATGACAACTGGAAAAATGGTTAAAAAGCAAAAGTAATTGAAGACATTCACTTAGCATTATAATTGATTGTTTGAATTTAAATTTACAAAAAAAGAGTTTGGGCAGCTAATTCGTTTAAAAACTGGCATAACTATGGAATACATACTAGTATACACATAAAATTGCTCTCTCTTAAAATATTAGTCAATCACCAAGTTATATGATTTTATGAGAGAAATGGGGCTATTTAATTACATATTTTACTGAATTGACCAGAAATATAGACACAATCTAAACCTAGTTTTAAAACCTTTCTTCAGGACTTTCCTCTCCTTTGTTTATAAGATCAAAAGAAAAGGAAGGCCTTATTCAAGAAATTGTAGAAATGTACAGTAGAATCTAACACATTGGTAGTAAACTTACAAAGTTATAGTTAGAATGGAATAAAGAACTCTTTAGTGTTTATCTTAATTAATTGCAGAATATAAGCACTTTTATCCCTAAAACTAAAGTGTGCCCAAAATAGTGGAGAGAGAGAGAGAGAGAGAGAGAGAGAGAGAGAGAGAGAGAGAGAGAGAGAGAGAACTAG
>JAAGEH010000015.1:19169021-19203380 GCA_011751065.1 Lasiurus cinereus | reverse complement strand
AGAGAGAGAGAGAGAGAGAGAACTGGACAGAACCACTATAGCAGCTGATTGTGAAGTTCTTCTTCAGGGTATGAATTGAATATTTTTGTTTTGTTATTTGCACCTTGGTGCTTGTCATATATTATGAATGAAATTATTATACAAGATAGGGTTTATGCATCCATAACCAAACAATTCTCCTCAAATCTCATTTTACATGCAAACACCCTTTTTGAACTAAGTCCCATGTTAAGGTGATTCTCATGATAAGAGTTGTCTTTTGTAATGAAAATACTTTATCATTTTAGAAGTACTATGGCATAAATTATCCTTATTCATACTTATAATTTCTTATTTTAAATTATTTTCTACAATAAATATTAATGTTTCTCAAACATGATTTTTATAAATATTAAATGTCTGTCATATTAAATTTTAATTAAAAAAAGATAAATTGAAATTGTTATGCTGTCCCTTCTTCTGTTTCTTTGCCTTGTCTCCTATGGTGTGCTTTAGCAACCCTTCCGGCCATTTTTGCTCCCAGTCCTCATACACATTTATGAACTTAGTATTTTTGTTTCTCTTGAGAGTCATGGTTAAGATTGTGAATACATTTTTTCTGTTTCCCATGTGATCTCATACACATTATGTACCTTACTCAGTTATTTTCATTTTTGTCTTGGCCAGCTACCTCCCAATTACCTATGACATGCCACATTCACATGGTACCTGAAACTGGGTCTCTTTCTTCCTGCTCAGTCCCATTCCTCTTCCCCAATACTAACCCAGTCCTTTCTTGAACAAATGTTATTTTTCTTGACCAAAGATTCTAAATCTTTATTCTGATTCTCATTTATGAAATTTTTTTCAGTCTTTTCCAATTCTACTGTGCAAATCTTCTCTTCAAAGGGATGTTGGGTAAAAAGAGGGGGCAAGTATCAGGAATGACTCTCATATTTAGGGATGAGGTTATTGATTTCATACTGAAGCAGGGAATAGATATTTAAATATTTTTTGATTGAGTCAACATGTTTTCCTGGAGTTCTGTAGAGGGGCCTAAGGTACTGATAAACATTTCAAAGGAATGAGTAGATGTGAGAGACCAGAGAAGAGAAGGAAACCACAGTCTTGGCAAACAGCAACATTTAACGGAGAGGCAGAGAAACTGCTTCAGAAAGCAGAATAGCAATGTTAGAGACAGAGGAACAAAGTTTTGACCTTTACAATGAAACTTTTCCTGACAATTTATTTAAAATATGCAATTTCCTTCTTAGCATTCTTATCCTTGGTGGCTTGGAAAGGCGTTTCAAAAAATATAGGGGTGAAATATAAGATTGCTATGAAGTTTGGATAAAATGCAGAAGAGGAAATGAAAATAACTAATGTACTTATCTTGGCTATAAAAATGAAGAAGTTACAGATTTTGCTACAGGAGAATATAGGGGAATACGTAAAGGTAGGAAAAACTGGAAATTATTTATAGTCTAAGGAGTAAAAGTCAATAGATTCAAAGCTTATCAGAATTTGGCTAATTGGTAAAAGAAGATCTCTGAGGAAAGTAGAGGAGATGGAACTCAGAATTTATATATCAGAGTTTATTCTATGTAATAAAGACGGAATATGCTAATTGACCTTCATGCTTCCCACAGCCAAAAGAGAA
This sequence comes from Lasiurus cinereus, assembly GCA_011751065.1. Taxonomy (NCBI): domain Eukaryota; kingdom Metazoa; phylum Chordata; class Mammalia; order Chiroptera; family Vespertilionidae; genus Lasiurus; species Lasiurus cinereus. The sequence goes on along the minus strand of JAAGEH010000015.1, from coordinate 19,201,741 downwards.
GGAATATTTTTAAGTCCTGTATCCATTTTGACTTTATTTTTTGTATGGTGTAAATTGGTGGTCTAGTTTCATTTTTTTTTTGCATGTATCTTTCCAATTTTCCCAACACAATTTATTTAAAAGACTGTCTTGATTCCATTGTATTTTCATGCCTCCCTTGTCAAATATTAATTGAGCATAGTGTTTTGGGTTAATATTTGGATTCTCTATTCCATTCCATTGGTTTATATGTCTATTCTTGTGCCAGTAACAGGCTGTTTTGAGAACAGTGGCTTTGTAATACAGCTTGAAATCTGGTATATAGATCCCACCTATTTTATTCTTCTTTCTCAGGATTGCTGTGGTTATTCGTAGTCTTATTTTTGCTCCAGACGAGTCTTTGCAGAGTTCTTAGGTCTGTGAAATATGCCATTGATATTTTAATGGGGAGTGCATTGAATGAATCTATAGATTGCTTTGGAGAGAATGGACATTTTAATGATGTAGATTCTCCCAATCCATGAGCATAATATGCTCTTCCATCTGTTTACATCTTCCTCTGTCCCTTTGGTCATTGTCCTGTAGTTTTCTGCATATAGGTCTTTTACCTCCTTAATTAAGTGTTTTCCTAGCTATCTTAATTTTTTTTTGGTGAGATGGTAAATTGGATTGCTTTTTTAGTCTCTCTTTCTGTAAGTTCACTATTGGTGCATAGAAATGCCATAGATTTCTTGGCATTAATTTTGTATCCTGCTAAATTGCCAAATCCATTTATCAAGTCTATTGTATTTTTTATTGAGTCCTTTGAATTTTTTATGTATAGTATCATGTCATCTGCAAATAAGGACAACTTTACTTCTTCTTTTCCAATTTAGATGCCTTTTATTTCTTCTTCTTGTCTAATTGCAATGGCTAATACTCCCAGTACTATGTCAAACAGGAGTGGTGAGAGTGGACATCCCTGTCTTGTTCCGGTTCTTAGGGGAAATCGTTTTAATATTTGTCTATTGAGTATGATGTTAGCTGTGGGTTTATCATATATGGCTTTTATTATGTTGAGGTATGATCCTTCTAGTCCCACCTTTTGAGAGTTTTTATCAAGAAAGCATGTCAGATTTTATCAAATGCTTCTTCTGCATCAATTGATATAACTATGTGATTTTTAAATATATACATATATATTATTGATTTTTTACAGAGAGGAAGGGAGAGAGATAGAAAGTCAGAAACTGATGAGAGAGAGACATCAATCAGCTGCCTCCTGCACACCCCACTATGGAGATGTGCTCACAAGCAAGGTACATGCTCCCAGCCGGAATCGAACCTGGGACCTTTCAGTCCGCAAGCTGATACTTTATCCACTGAGCCAAACCCATCTCAGCACTATGTGATTTTTATCTCTCAATTTTTTCATGTGATATATTACGTTTATTGATTTGTGGATCTTGTACCATCCTTGCATTCCTGGGGTAAATCCGACTTGATCATAGTATATGATCTTTCTGATGTACTGCAGGATCTAATTTGCTAGAGTTTTGTGGAGGATTTTGGCATCTATGGTCATGAGGGATATTGGCCTGTAATTCTCTTTCATTTTGTTGTTTTTATGTGGTTTCCGTATTAGGGTGATGCTGTCTTCATAGAAGGAGCTTGGAAGTGTTCTTTCTTCTTGAATTTTTTGGAATAATCTGAGGAGGATAGGTTTTAGTTCTTTCTTAAATGTTTGGTATACCTCTTCTGTGAAGCCATCTAGCCCCAGGCTTGTTTCCTGGACATATTTTCATGACTGCTTCAATTTCTTCCATAGTTATTGGCCTGTTGAGATGTTTAGATTCTTCTGGATTGAATTTTGGAAGATTATATTTTTCTAGGAATATGTCCATTTCCTGCAGGTTGTCCAGTTTGTTGGAATAGAGTTGTTCATAGTATTTTTTTAACAATCCTTTGTATTTCAGAGGGGTCTGTTGTTATTTCTCCTCTTTCATTTCTGATTTTGTTTATTTGGATCCTCTCTCCTTGCTTCTTGGTGAGCCTAGTTAGAGAGTCATCAATCTTGTTTATGCTTTCAAAGAACAATCTCTTGATTTTGTTGATCTTTTGAATTGTTTCTTTGGTCTCCATATTGTTTACCTCCGCTCTGATCTTTACTATTTTCTACCTTCTGGTTACACTGGGCTTTTCTTCTTGCTCTCTGTCTAACTTTTTGAGTTGTAGTGTTAGGTAATTTATTACCATTGTTTCTTGTTTTTTGCAGTTGGCTTGTAGAGCTATGAACTTCCCTCTTAAGACTGCTTTCACTGTGTCCCATAGATTTTGGATTGTTGTGTTTTTCTTGTCATTTGTTGCCATGATGTTTTTTTTATTTCTTCCTTGATCTCTCTGGTTACCCAGTCATTGTTTAATAGCATGCTGTTTTGTCTCCACATGTTTGATTTCTTTGGATTGTTTTCATTGTAGTTGATTTTCAGTTTTGTGCCACTGTGATCTGCGAAGATGCTTGATATGATATCTATCTCCTTGAATTTAAAGGGACTTTGCCTGTGACCCAACATATGGTCTATCTTTGAAAATGACCCATGTGCACTTGAAAAGAATGTATATTCTGTGGCTTTGGGGTGAAATGGTCTGAAGATGTCAATTAATTCCATCTGGTCTAGTGAGTCATTTAGGATTGATGTTTCTTTGCTGATTTTTTTTTTTGATTAGAGGATTTGTCCAATGGTGATAGTGGGATGTTAAAGTCTCCTACTATGATTGTATTGCTGTCAATCTCCCCCCCTTGATATCCTCCAAGAGTTGTTTTATATATTTGAGTGCTCCTGTATTGGGTGTGTATATGTTTACCAGAGTTATTTCTTCTTGTTGGATTGCTCCCTTTAGTATTATGAAGTGGCCTTCCTTATCTCTTGTTATGTCCTTCACTTTGAGATCTAATTTGTTATATATAAGTATTACTACTTCAGCTTTTTTTCATTTTTATCCACCTGAATAACCTCTTTCCATTCCTTCACCCTCAGTCTGTGTGTGTCTTTTTTCAGAGGTGGGTTTCTTGTAGACAGCAGATATAAGGGTCATGTTTTCTTGTCCAATCTGTTACCCTGTGTCTTTTGATGGGGGCATTTAATCTATTTACATTTAAAGTTATTATTGATGGTTACTTATTTGTCACCATTTTTTCTTCTTTATCCCTGTGTTCCTTTTTACTTCTTATTTCTTTCTTTCTTTTCTATTCTTTTTTTTTTTTACAGTAGACCCTTTAACAATTATTGCATTGCTGGTTTGGTGGTAATAAATTCCCTTAGTCCCTTTTTGTCTGTGAAGCTCCTGATTTCACCTTTAATTTTGTATGAAAGCCTTGCTGGGTACAGTATTCTTGGATTCAGACCCTTCCTTTGCATGACTTTGTATATTCCATTCCATTCCCTTCTGGCCTGATGAGTTTCTGTTGAGAAATCAGTCACTAGTCTGATGGGGGTTCTTTTGTAGGTAACCTTCTGTCTGTCTCTGGCCTCTTTTAAGATTTTTTGTTGTTTGTGTTTGCCAATTTAATTATAATGTCACTTGGCCTTTATGTTTTGAGTTCATTTTGCTTGGGACTCTGTGAGCTTCTTGGATTTGTGTGGGTTTTTTCTTTTCTATATCAGGGAAGTTTTCTGTCATCATTTCTTCAAACAGGTTTTCTATTCCTTGCTCAGTTTCCTCTTCTTCTGGAACCCTTATTATGCGGATGTTGTTTTATTTTTTGTTGTCCCAAAGTTCCCTTAGGTTCTCCTCCTACTTTTTAATATTTTTTTCCAGAAGCTGCTGTACTTGGGTGTTTTTTTTCCTACCTAGTCTTCTAGTTCACTGATGCAGTTCTCTGCTTCTTCTAGCCTTCTCTTGATGCTTTCTATTGAGTTCTTTACAGCAGCAATATCATTTTTCATTTCTTCTTGTTTCTTCATTTCTTCTTGGTTCTTACTCATTTTGTCAATTTTGTCTTCCATTCTTTTTATACACCTTATGAGCATTTCTCTGAATTCTTTCTTTGGCAGGTTGCTTTTCTCCATTTCATTTACTTCCTTTTTTTGGTGATGCCTGCTTTTCTTTCATATGCAGGCTGTTTCTTTGTCTCCCCATGTTCTCTCTTCTCCGGGTGTCTGTCTTCTTATCCCAGACGAAATCCAACCTTTTCATGTTTACTATAGACCTCCTCTGAATCCATGTTTTTGCCCCAATTTGGGACTGGTATTATGAGGTTTGCAGCTGTTCAGTGGGTGTTTTAGTTGTATATTCTCTGGCTTCTGATAACATCCATTTTCCCCTTCAAGATGGAGCAGTTTCCGTGTCTGAGCTGGTGGGTCTCAGAGAAAACCCAGCAGCAGTGGGGGCTGCCTGGTAAGGGGAACCCTGTCCAGCAGTCCCCCACCTTCTCCTGGAGTATAGCTGTCCCTCAACTTGCCCACAAACACTCCCAGTGTGACCCTCAGCTGTTCTTTCTGTCTGCTTAAGGACAAGGCTCGGGACATGTCTGTCTATTATGCTGCCTTTTTTTTTTTTTCAAGTACATTCTTAAGTGAAACTGACTTTCACCCCCTCTAAGTTCTTGGTGGTAAAAAATACATTGATGTGCTAGTACAGTTTTGGTGCTACTGCCTTGATTTGTGCTAATGCAGCAGCAGTTTTACCCACCATTTTTTTTGTACCATCAGTGAAAATGTCAACACAGCAACAAATGAAAATTATTCTTAATATTCTTTTTAAATGTGTTTTTATTTATTTCAGAGAGGAAGAGAGGACAGATAAAAACATAAATTATGAGAGATCATCATTAATTAGCTGCCTCTTGCATACTTTCTACTGGGTTGGGCTTGAGCTCACAATGCAGGCATGTGTCCTTGAATGGAATCTAAGACCAGACCCTTTAGTCTGCAGTTCAAGGCTCTAACCACTGAGCAAAATCAGCTAGGGCCATTTTTAATATTCTTATGAGAAGAGTCTTGATCTTGTCATAGATCCTAGAATGGGCCTTGAGAATTGTCAGAAATCTGTGGACCACATTTTTAGTACCAGTACTCTAGTATCACAGTTAAATGAATAGTAAAAGGACAAACAAACTGAAAGAACAAACAAGATGAAAATATAAATATTTTACAAAATACTAAAGCAAAAGAAGAAAAATGAATATACATAGATAAAACGCATAGTACAATCATAGATTTAAGTCTTTAAGACCAGTTCTTTCTTTGGTTTCCCATACAAGTAGAAACCATCAGGTACTTAAAATTTTTCTTCCAATGTTTCCAGACAGACTTGTATCATAAGGGGAATGCAGTTTAGCCTTATTATGAGACTTCTGCTTCAAATGAGCAGAATAAATGGTGGAAACTAATATCACTATTTAAAATCTTTTCAGTAACAGGTTTAGTAAAATATATAATGGAAAATAACCTCCATTTTGCTAAATGAAGACAAACTCATACCAATTTACTTGAGAATATAGATTCAACCCTGCAAATGAAGACCTAAGATGCACACAGAATATGTCAAGGAAAGAAAATCATTTGAGACTATACTGTCTCTAGCTTCAGGAGATTTTTGTGATTGGCATATTCATTTGCTTTCTATTTAAAAGCAAATCTAAGGACAAACAGTATGAGGGAAGGAAGCGTCCTCTAAATTCCTCTTCCCCAAACACAAACTGTTTTGTTCATAGGATTGAACACTGCCAGGAATTCATCAATAGTAGCTTCACCATATATCTCCTTTGCATAGGTGTATCTATCTAATTGATTGGTTTCCATCAAATCTGAATCTAATCTATCTCATTGACAGGCCTTGCCCTTTATAATATGCCTTAATTAGTTTGCTGTGAGGTGTTTATCATTTATTCTGAGCTGAATCACAGGTACATCATAGAATTAAACATAAAAGAGTTGGAAGCAACCTTCGCAGTAATTTGTTCTGTCCTTCTACCTGATAGAGCAATCTCTACTACAGTACCCATGCCTACTGTCTATCCAGCAGGTTCTTAGGTACTTCTTATAGCAAAGAGTTCTGTAATTTGTAAATCAGACCACTTTATTTTACTTTATTTTCTTTATTCTCCCAACAAATATTCATTGAGAACCTGCTCTTTGTCTGTGCTGGTGAAGGTGTTAGAGATAGAGCAGTAAGAAAAGCAAAAATAGCCCATGAGTTCATGAAGTTTAAACACAAGTGCATTAAACTTCCAATCCATGACCCCAATATATATATATATATATATTACATTCAGAATATATCTAGATATATGATTTATGTTTTATAGTTTTTTGTTTGTTTGTTAAAAATGGAATGATACTTTTGTTTAGAGTTATTAAGCTACATTTCTCTAGTCAGTAATATGTTGTAACCTTCCAGATAAAGGAGCTCTAATATAATTAATTGCCCTCATATTCAACTAGAGACTGTAAAGTGAATGAAAAACAAGGAACAAAACTCCATCTCTATGCATTAAGAGAAGGCTATGTCTCCCAATCACATTCAATCTATAACACATGAGCTATGAGGACATACATTAGGCTGTAATGTGAAACACAAGGACATGCAAAACATTTCTTACACAAATTAGGGTTTTATTCTTCTCTTATGACATAAAGTAAAGGGATGCTAGTGAGTTTCACAATAACATCAGGCACCAAGCATGATCTTCCCTTCTTTGTACACATTCCTAGCATGTGCTTTTACCCCATAGTTATAAGATAGTTGCATTGCCTCCAACATTCTGACCATATTTCATGGAAAAGGTAGTGTCCAGGTAAAGTGTGGGCATGTGACACTTGAATCTCTGCCTAACCCTAATCCTGCCCTTTTAAGTATCTTATAGATACCACACCAAAGATATTCTACTTAACATCATTGGCCATAATTGCATCACATTTCACCACTGTGTGATTGTGAAGTTTGGAAGCTCTTTTACATGGGCAAATTTCTGATCTAAACTATCATTCAGATACATTATGATGTAATAAAGAGCAAACAAAGGAGAATGCCCAGGGCACACTCACTCTTCCACAGAGCACACTGAATTCCCCAAGGAAGGTGACACACCCAGCATGGATAGCTAATGATCCTTTTCTTGGAACATCAAGATATAACTGTACTTGCTGCCTTTGGGCATACCCTGAGTTCTGTGGACCATCACAGAGGGCAGGAGAGAAACTGCACGTTCTTTTCACCATCTGTTAAAAGGAATGGGCTAGAGATGAGGCAGATAGAAGAGCTCTGTTGACATCAGTGCCACAGCTAATGATTTAAATCAGCTGGTGAATTTTGGTAACATATCAATCTACACACAGCTCTTATAGCACAGCCTTCTCAAAAGCTTCTCATACTAGGACATAATATAGGGCCAGGCAACACTCTTAGTATTGGTGACATGGTATTCAATTTAAAAACATTTTCATGAAAGTTGCCCTATATCGTGTGAACAATTTCTGCCTGCATCTATTTCAGCCATAAGCAGCTTTCATAATAAACAGGAACTCAGGCCAAGATATTTAGTCCAAGGATTCTCTTGCATAAAAGGAGCCTTCCCCCATCCTCTCTCTTTCCTCTTCCTTTAACCCATAGATATATTCATTTTTCTGAACAATTTGAGAGTTAGAGATATTTTGCCCTTTAACTCTATATATATTTTTTTTTAAATATATTTTATTGATTTTTCACAGAGAGGAAGGGAGAGGGATAGAAAGTCAGAAACATCGATGAGAGAGAGACATCGATCAGCTGCCTCCTGCACGCCCCCCACTGGAGATGTGCCTGCAAGCAAGGTCCATGCCCCCGACCGGAATCGAACCTGGGACCTTTCAGTCCGCAGGCGGACGCTCTATCCACTGAGCCAAACCGGTCTCGGCTAACTCTATATTTTTCATTTAACTCTTCAATGTATATTTCCTAAAATCAAGAACATTCTCATAAAACTTTATTACAATTATGAAAGCTAAGAAATTAATAGTAATATAATATTTCAGGTAATATATTAACCTTATTGAAAGTCTACCAATTGTTCTAATGATGTCCTTTATGGGAAAAGAAAATTGCAGATCAAGAATGGCATGTAGTTGCCACATTCCTTTCATGTACTTTGTGAACTTGAATTTAATGTTCTGACAAGGCTTCCTAGAGCTGGTCCTAATATTTACATGAATGCCTCTTTGAAGCTTTGTCATGTTGATGGCCTACAGTTATCAAGGTTGAGACACCTAAACTTTCTTGGAATGCTCAGAAAGGGTGAAATTATTTACAATGTAAGACTCAAAACCCCACCAACTGACTTTGTACCCTAGGAGGATACAAAGGGATGCATTAGTGATGGAGACATTAGTATCTTTGCGCTCAGGGATAGTTATTATCTGTAAGCTGCAATCAACAGTGGGAGATTCTATCATGGAAATGGGCTCTATAATATCAATTTGAATGATAAGATTCTAGAATTACAGAAGTCAGATGATAATTCTTAGAAACAAAGCATTATTAATATAATAGGTAGCAAGGATGGAATGGTAATAATAATGCTTTTAAGCACAGAAGTCTAATGTTTTGATGCAATACTATGAAATAGATCATGGTGTTTCTAAATAGGAACAAACTAGACTGTTGCTAAAATTAATTGTAATTTGTTAAAATGCAAAGCTAGTAATCAGCAGGTTGATGTCAGATGCCACAATGTAAAATATCACTCCCTCGCACAGTTTCGATTTATGGCATTTCACAGACCTATTGATTCAATATGATGCTGGGCCACCTCACATATAAACAGTGAATCTTCCTTTGATATTTCCTTAGAGAGGCATTCAGCCATTTTTCAGGATAGTTGGACACTGAGCAAAAGGGGATACTTAGAGTCTGAAACTGTTATTTACAGCAGCAATTTTCAACCCTTTTCATCTCATAGTACACACAAACTAATTACTAAAAATCTGTGGCACACCAATATATATTTCCAATCTGGTGAAATAATAGGTATAAATTTGGTTGATTTCTAATAATAAAAATAGTAATAACCTACCCTTTTTGCTCCAAAATGACTTTAAAAAAAATCAGATGCCTATACTTTTATATAGGGATTTCTGATGCCAAGAATTAATCAATCAGATACAACCTTATTATGTAACATGACCAGTAAGATGCAACTCTATTATATGACCTATAAAGTTATGGTTCAAGGCAGGGCATTCACATGGGATGGCAATTGTTGTGTGGGCTGTTAGCATTTTTTTTTATTTGACTATCTAAGGTAAAAAGAGGTCAGTGCCCCTGACTAAATAGTCAGGTATTTAATGTTTTAAAAGTTCTTGTAGTACACCAGTTAGAAATTACTGATGTATAGGATTTGAACTTACATTTATCACAGAGGACCTAAAGCATCATGTTGCTTTGATTAGTGTGGAAGCTATCATAATCCACATAAGAAATGGAGTTTTTGGCCCATCCACATCTCATAGTGGGTCAATGGGTCCACACATCTATACTGTGACTTTTTCTCTGGTCTCTGGTATAACTGAGATACACATTCTTAGATGCTGGAAGACTCCTACTATTGTTAGTATGACCTATGGATTAAGAATCATTATAGAAGGAAGGACCAAGTAAAAACCCCTCAACCTGCCTCTGACAGAAATTTAAATTAGAAAAATTGTCATATTTCTACATGTTCTGCAGAAATTAGTGTCACCATCAAATATTTAAAAGATGTGGTCTTTTCTCTCAATGTTATCTATAAAACCAGGTGGTTCATGGTTGATGATAATGGTTACTGTAAACTGAACCAAATGAAAGCCCCTATTTCAATTGCTGTGCTTTATGTAATATCTTTATGAAAGCAGACTAGCCTAGTGTTTAGTTAGCACTTAGTATACAGCTATTGATTTGGAAGAATGCTTTCTTCTTAATGCATATCAGCAGGGAGGATTGAAAGCAATTTATATTTATACTAGAGGCTCAGTGCAGGAAATCATGCATGAGTGTGATCCCGAAGCCTGGCCAGTGATCAAGGCCAATCTGGGCCACGCTGATTGAGGCTGGGCTGATTGGGGCCTGATGACCAGTGGGGAGGGGCCATAGGAGATTGACCATCTGGGGGAGGTTGGTTGTGGGAGCACAATGACTACCATAGGGCAGCTCCTGCATTGATCGTCTGCCCCCTGGTGGTCAGTGTGCATCATAATGACTGGTTGTTTAGTCATTCTCGTTGTTCAATTGTAACGGTCACTTAGGCTTTTATATATATAGATGGGAAAGTTAGCATTTTTAAATACTCTTGCCTCAGCAGTATGTTAACTCATTGATATAATATAGTCCATTAGGAACTTTGAATTTCTCAATACTCCTAAAAAGTCATTCCTGTTCACATGTTATTAATTAAACTGCTGAGCTGGAGTGACAATATTCCTAGACAACTGAGTAAGACACCTGGTTGCCAAAAGGTGGGAGAGAAACCTCCTAAAGATTCATTGACCTATTGGTTAAGCTATAGCGTGGTCTGAAACCTGCTGGGATGTTTTTCACAAGTACACTACAAATTGTTGTACCTTGTACCTCCTATGACCAAGAGAGCAGGACATCACTGAATTTGGCCTCAGTAAAAGAGTAACAGTACACACCACTATGGCTCTAGAGCAAGACCATACCATTCATAGCTGAAAAATGCTATGTTTAAAAATAATTTCTTATGTGCTATTGGACCCTAATTGAGACTGGGTACAAGATATCAAAAGACTTTGCAAACTAGATGTGCATCATGACCTGGACATCTAGTTATCTAGATTCAATATATCAAATCCAATATGTCATTAAGTATAGAAGCTAGACTTATAATCCCCTGTACCCCTGTACAATGAAGTAATACATTTGGATTATACTCAAGTAGGTCCAGAAGTTATGAATAAGCTACATGATTAGGTAACCCAAATAAATGCCCATGTCACCTAACTTCGTTGTATTATTGACTCTTAACTTACCACAAGCAATGATATATATATAAAATTTAAGACAAAGAGTTTAGAGCTACCAGTCAGAAGTAGATATTTAACTTTGTGCCTTGCATAGGAGCATTAATCACAGCTAAGAGGAAACAATTTACATAAATAAGCATCTTATTTCTTTTGATTTTTTTAACTTTTATTATGACTTGTTGGCTCCAAAGATAGGTTATTTGTAAATTTATTATAGTAACTATCCACACATTGTGACAAATTCTTTTGATCTGACAAAATAAGTATCTTTACTAAGAAGTTTATCTACAGTGGGAAGTAAAGTCTTTTTTAATAATAAGATGAATATACATTATTCCATGGAAAGTTACAATTGAGAGTCAAGTTTTACTTTTAAGTTACAATCGAAAAACCTTGTTGACCTAATAACAACTAAAATAACCTCTGCTTCTAAGAACTTGTAAACAAGATTTAGGTCCTAGAATTCAAGTCCAGTGTATAATCTATCTAATAAAAGAGGAATATGTAAATTGTACAAGACACTGTCATAGTAACAGTAATGACCAGCAGGCTGCCTGGAGCAACAAGGCTGGCAGGAGGGGTTAGTGAGGGACAACCAAACCACTCAACAGCAGGCTGCATGGGTTGACCAGGAAAGCAGAGGGGTTAGCGAGGAATGACCAAACGACTGTGCAGCAGACAATGTGGGGTGACTAAGCTGGCAGGGGGGTTAGTGAGAGATGACCAAACAACTCATTAGCAGGCTGTGTGGGGCAACCAGGTTGGCAGCGGGGAGGAGTAGTTGGGGATGACCAGGCCAGCAGGAGGTTAGTTTGAGGTGATCAGTCTGGCAGGGGGGGGGGAAGTTAGGGGCAATAAGGGAAGCAGGCAGGTGAGCAGTTAGGAGCCAACAGTTGTGGATTGTGAGAGAGATGCCCGACTGCTGGTTTAGGCCCGAATCCATAGGGGTTCCAGATTGGAGAGGGTGCACGCTGGGCTGAGGGGACCCCTTGCCATGCACAAATTTTGTGCACCAGGCCTCTAGTATATAATAATATCTATAATAATAAAAGCATTATATGCAAATTGAACTAACAGCTGGACAGTAGAATGAAGATCCAGATGACTACATTATGACATCCAATGGCGCCAGGCCAGCCAAGGTGGGTGAGATGTGATTGGCCTGGCCATTGCCCTATGATCACCTGCAGAGGGAGGCCCAGGCCAATGGCTGGTGGGGTGATCAATCAGGATTCCCACGATGGAGCAGCCCAAAGAGTGATGCCCAGGATACCTGGTGGTGGTGCTGTGGCATGTGGGCAGGGCCTCCATCTGCAGGGCAATTGATCGTTGGACTCCTGTACTGCAAGAAGGCTCAGGCTGGAATGAGGCACCCCCCCTGAGTGCATGAATTTTGTGCAACAGGCCTGGAGTTCCAAATAATATCCATTATTACATGTATTTTTTCAGTAATTGATGATGGTTTATGAAAAATTAATCATACAAAAATGATAAATGAATAAAAATTATGTGTGTATCATTTTCTTGAAAGCATCAAAAGAATAAATTTCTTTAAAAAATAGGGTATGTTTATGAAATTATATGCTTGATGCCAAACAAATTGCATAGTCTCATGATATTGATGCCAACTTCTCCAATGAAGGAAATACCAGAAAAATAAAGAAGTCCCATTTGACCACAAATTCCATGATCATCCCATTTATAATCAAAATGTAAAAGTTAATTTATTTCTCTATGTTGGAAATAAAATAGCATTTTTAAAACAAAGATGTACAACAATTTATTAATATTGTTGCCTTTTCAATATTCCATATGACCAGTGATTTGATGAATTATGAAACTTTGAACTTGTGAATATGTTAAAAATTACAGCTGAAATTGACCAATAAATATTGTAAGGAATGTGCTGTTGCTTGAAGATCATGAGTAATTAAGTTTTTTGTATTGTAAATTTATATATAGTACTAGAGGCCCAGTGCACAAAATTCGTGCCTTGGGGGTGTCCCTCAACCCAGCCTGCACTCTCTCCAATCTGGGACCCCTCAAGGGATGTCCAACTGCAGTGGTATCAGGCCTACACGAGCAGTCAGACATCCCTCTCACAATCCAGGCCTGCTGGTTCCCAACTGCTCACCTGCCTGCCTTCCTGATTGCGCCTAACTGCTTCTGCCTGCCAGTCTCATCACCCCTAACCACTCCCTTGCCAGCCTGATTGATGCCTAACTGCTCCCCTGTCAGCCTGTTTGCCCCTAACTGGCCTCCCCTACAGGCCTGGTTATACCTAACTGCTCTTCCCTGCAGGCCTGGTCACCCCTAACTGCTCTCCCCTGCAGGCCTGGATCCCCACCAACAGTTCTTCCCTGCAGGCCCAGTCACCCTATTCCCTCCCAATTGCCCGCCCCTGTTGGCCATCTTGTGGTGGCCATCTTGTGTGTTGGAGTGATGGTCAATCTGCCTATTAGTCTTTTATTAGATAGGATAGAGGCCTGGTGCATGGGTTGGGGCCAGCTGGTTTGCCCTGAAGGGTGTCCTGGATCAGGGTGGGGCTTCCCTTGGAGCATGGACTGACCTGGGTGAGGGGCCTGTGGTGGTTTGCAGACCAGCCCCACCCACCCCCCTCCAGCAACCCAAGCAGAGGACCTGCGATCTGGGATTTATTTATCTTCTGCAATTGAAACTTTGTAGCCTTGAGAGGAGCCAAACAAACCTCTTGCTCACTCCATGGCGGCAGTCATTTCTGTTGGGATTTATTTATCTTCCATAATTGAAACTTTGTAGCCTTAAGCGGAAGCGAGGGCAGGCCAAGATGTGTGGAAAGCTTAGCTTCCTCCATCACCAGGGAAACCCAAACCTCTCTCCTGCTCTCCCTGTGGCCACAGCCATCTTGTTTGGAGTGAATTTGCATACTCATTACTGATTGGCTGATGGGCATGGCTGTTGGGCGTGGCTGGTGGGTATATCAGAGTAATGGTTAATTTGCATATTATTATTTTATTAGGTAGGATGATTGACATACATTTTCAAATGTTTTTGTGGATCTCAGAATATATTTATTTTTTCTACTATTGGTCAAAGTAATGAATTTAGCACTTTAAAGTTAAAATGTATTAAAATTATTTAAGGATATTGCATTATAAGAAGGATTATAAAATCTATTGGCCACTTCTATTAAAAACTAGGTATTGGAGCAAATACATTTTCAAATCCTCATATGATATACAATTCTATGAAAGCAAGACATGTGGCTATGTTTAAATTTGATTTTTCAGTAGTTATAGTTAAAACTTTAAATAATTTCTGATTTTCTTAATTTTATTTAATAATTTGAAATATGTTCTCCTATTCAGTAAGTTATCTTTGAGCTTTGTTGATGGGTTCTTTTGCTTTGCAAAACATTTTAGTTTGATAGTGTCCCATTTATTTTATTTTATTTTATTTTATTTTATTTTATTTTATTATCTGTTTTTTTATTGTTTAGAGTATTACTTATGTCTTCATTTTTCCTGATTGACCCCCCTCCACTCACACCTCCCAAGACCAGCCACCACAAACCCAGTATCTGTGCCCATTGGTTTTGCTAATATGCATGCATACAAGTTCTTTGGTTGATCTCTAACCCTACCCCTACCCTGCCTTCTATATGAGGTAGGACAGTCTGTTCAGTGTTGCCATGTCTCTGGATCTATTTTTGTTCATCAGTTTATGTTGTTAATTATATCCAACATATGAGTGAGATTATGTAATATTTATCTTTCTCTGACTGGCTTATTTCATTTAGCACAATGCTCTCCCATTTCCATCCATGCTTTTGCAAATGGTAAAAGTTCCTTCTTTTTTATAACAGTGTGTATTCCATTGTGTAGATGTACCACAGTTTCTTAATCCACTCATCTGCTGATGGACACTTAGGCTGTTTGCAAATCTTAGCTATTGTAAATTGTGCTGCTATGAACATAGGGGTGCACATATCCTTTCTGGTGGGTATTTCTGGTTTCTTGGGATATAGTCCTAGAAGTGGGACTACTGGGTCAAATGGGAGTTCCATGTTTAGTTTTTTGAGGAAACTCCATACTGTTTCCTACAGTGGCTGCACCAGTTTTCATTTCCAACAGCAGTGCATGAGGGTTCCTTTTTCTCCACATCTTCACCAGCATTTGTCATTTTTTGATTTGTTGATGATAACCATTCTGAGAGGTATAAGATGGTACCTCATTGTTGTTTTGATTTGCATCTCTCAGATGATTAGTGACTTTGAGCATATTTTCCTTTGTCCTTTGATCCTCTGTATGTCCCCTTTTGAAAAGTGTCTATTTAGGTTCTTGCCCCCTCCTTTTTTTCCTTTATTGATTAAGGTATACATATGTATCTTTAATGCCTATTACCCCCTAGACCCCACTCATGCCTTCACCCCCTGGTGACTGTGTCCTTTGCTTAGGTTTATATGCATGCATACAAGTCCTTTGGTTGATCTCTCGCTCTTATCCTCAGCCTCCCCTACCTCCTTTCTAAGGTTTGACAGTCTAATAGATGCTTCTCTGTCTCTGGATCTATTTTTGTTCATCAGTTAATGTTGTTCATTATATTCCACAAATGAGTGAGATCATGTGATATTTATCTTTCTCTTACTGACTTATTTCACTTTTTACCACAGTGCAGGATTTCATTGTATATATATATACCACAATTTTTTAATCCACTCATCAGCTTTTGGGAACTTAGGATGTTTCCAAACCTTAGCTATTGTCAATTTTGCTGCTATGAACATAGGGGGTGCATATATCCTTTCTGATTGGTGTTTCTACTTTCTTGGGATATATTCCTAGAAGTGGGATCACTGGGTCAAATGGGAGTTCCATTTTTAGTTTTTTGAGGAATCTCCATACTGTTCTCCACAGTGGCTGCACCAGTCTGCATTCCCACCAACAGTACACGAGGGTTCCTTTTTCTCTGCATCCTCGCCAGCACTTGTCATTTGTTGATTTGTTGATGATAGCTATTCTGACAAGTGCAAGATAGTACCACATTGTCAATTTGATTTGGATCTTTCAGAAATTTAGTAACTTTGAGCATGTTTTCAGATGTCTCTTGGCCTTCCTTCTGTCTTCTTTTGAAAACATCTATTTAGATTCTTTGCCCATTTTTTGATTGGTTTTTTTTATCATTCTTTCCTTAAGTTGTATGAGTTCCCTGTAAATGTTGGAGATTAAACCCCTATCAGAGATAACATTGGAAAATATGTCCTCCCATTCAGTCAGATTTATAGTTTTTTTGTTTGTTTGTTTGTTGATGGGTTCTTTTGCTGTACAGAAGCTTTTTAATTTGATGTAGTCCCATTTATTTATTTCCCCCTTAGTTTCTATTGCCTTAGAAGCTGTATCAGTAAAGATATTGCTATGACATATATCTGGTATTTGCTGCATAGGAATTCTTCTAAGATTTTTGTGCTTTCCCATCATACATTCAAGTTCTTTAAGCATTTTGAGTTTATTTTTGTGTATGGTTTAAGTTAGTGTTTCAGTTTCATTTTTTTAAATGTGGATCTGTCCAATTTTCCCAACACTGTTTATTAAGGAGACTCTCTTGGCTCCATTGTATGTCCATGCCTCCTTTGTCAAATATTAATTGAGCATAATGTCTTGGGTCGATTTCTGTGTGCTCTGTTCTGTTACATTGTCTATATGTCTGTTCTTCTGCCAGTACCAAGCAGTTTTGAAAACTGTGGTTTTGTGATACAGCTTGATATCTGGTATTGTGACCCTTCCAACTTTGTTCTTCTCCCAGGATTACTGGGGCTATTCAGGGTCTTTTTTTATTACAGATAAATTTTTGGAAAGTTTGTCCTAGGTCTGTGAAATATGCCATTGGTATTTTATTGAAGATTGCACTGAATCTATAAATTGCTTTGGGTAGTATAGGGACATTTTAATGATGCTGATTTTACTAATCAATGAACATAATATGTTCTTCCATTTGTATATGTCTTCCTCTATCTTTTTTTTCAATGTCCTGTAGTTTTCAGAGTACAAGTCTTTTACCCCCTTGGTCATGTTTATTCCTAGGTATCTTAATTTTTGTTTGGCACAATGGTAAATGGTATTTTTTTTAGTTTCTCTTTCTTTTAGTTCATTATTGGTGTATAAAAAAGCCAAATACATTTGGTTGTTAATTTTTTATCTTGCTACATTACTGAATTCATTTATTATTTGATGGAATCTTTAGGGTTTTCTATGTGCAATATTATGTCATCTGAGAATTAGGACAGTTTTACTTCTTTGCCAATTTGGATGCCTTTTATTTCTTCTTCTTGTCTGAT
Organism: Lasiurus cinereus; assembly: GCA_011751065.1. Taxonomy (NCBI): domain Eukaryota; kingdom Metazoa; phylum Chordata; class Mammalia; order Chiroptera; family Vespertilionidae; genus Lasiurus; species Lasiurus cinereus. The sequence continues at coordinate 19,184,473 of JAAGEH010000015.1, read as the reverse complement.
CGCAATGGCTAGCACTTCCAGTGTTGTGTTGAACAGGGGTGGTGAGACTGGGCATCCCTATCTTGTTCCTGTTCTTAGATGAAATGGTTTTAGTTTTTGCCTATTGAGTATGATGTTGGCTGTATGTTTGTCATATAAGGCTTTTATTATGTTGAGGTATGATCCCTCTATTCCTACATGTACTTTGCTGAAATGTTTATCAAGAAAGGATGTTGGATTTTGTCAAATGCCTTTTCTGCATCGATTGATATGATTATGTGACCTTTATCTCTCAATTTGTGTATGTGATGTATCACATTTATTGATTTTCAGATATTGCACCATCTTTGCATCCCCAGAATAAATCCCAATTGGTCTTGGTGTATCATCTTTCTAATACAATGCTAGATCTGATTTGCTAGAATTCTGTTGAGGATTTTGGCAACTATGTTCAATTCATCAAGGATATTGGCCTGTAGTGCTCTTTATTTGTGGTGTCTTTATCTGGTTTTGGAATAAGGATAATCCTGGCTTCATATAAAGAGCTTGGAAGTGTGCATTCCTCTTGAATTTTTTGGAATAGTCTGAGGAGGATAGATTTTACTTATTCTTTGAATGTTTGGTAGACCTCTCCTCTAAAATTGCTCCAGACTGTGGCTTTTGTTTGCTGGAAGATTTTTATTACTGCTTCAATTTCTTTGGTAGTTATTGGCCTATTCAGGTTTTTTTAATTCTTTCTGATTGAGTTTAGAAGCTTCTATTTTTCTATGAATATGTCCATTTCGTCTATTAGAATATAGTTGTTCATAGTATTTTTTCATAATCCTTTGTATTTCATTGGAGTCGGTTGTTACTTTACTTCTTTCATTCTGATTTTATTTTCTTGGGACCTCTCTGTTTGCTTCTTGGTGAGCCTGGCTAGACGTTCATCAGTCTTGTTTATCCTTTCACAGCACCAGCTCTTGGTTTTATTTATGTTTTTTATTGTTTTATTTTGTTGTTGTTGTTGTTCTCTATATCAATTTTTTTCACTCTGATCTGTATTATTTCCTTCCTTCTGCTTATTCTGGGCTTTTCTTGTTGCTCTATTTCTAATTATTTGAGTTGTAGGGTTAGATAATTTATTATATTTTTATTATTTTTGAGGTAGTCCTGTAGAGCTATAAACTTCTCCCTCAGGATTGTTTTCACTGTGCCCCATATATTTTGGATTGTTCTGTTTTAATTGTTGTTTGTTTCCAATATGATTTTAAATTCTTCTTTGATCTCTTTAGTAACCCAATTATTGTTTAATAATATACTATTTAGCCTACAATTGTTTGAATTTTTCATTGATTTTATTGTAGTTGATTTCTAATTTTATAGTATTGTGATCTGAGAAGATGCTTGATATTAGTTGAGTCTTCTTGAATTTCAAGAGACTTTTCCTGGATCCCAGTATGTGGTCTAACTTTTAAAATGTCCCATATACACTTGAGAAGAATGTATATTCTGTAGCTTTGGGGTGAAAAATTCTGAAGATATAAATTAATTCTATCTGATCTAGTGAGTCATTTAGGATTGATGTTTCATTGCAGATTTTTGTTTAGAGGATTTATCCTTTGGTTTCAATGGGGTATTAAAGTCCCCTACTATCACTCTATTGCTGCCTATCTCTCCATTGATATCATCCAGAAGTTTTGTTACATATTTGGGTCCTCCTGTATTGGGTAATATATGTTTACCAGAGTTATATCCTCTTGTTGAATTGCTCCCTTTAGTATTCTGAAGTGGACTTCCTTATCTCTTGTTATGGCCTTCACTTTGAGTTCTAATTTGTCAGATATGAGAATTGCTACCCCAACCTTTTTTTTTTATTTTCATTCATCTGAAAAAAAAATTTCCATCCCTTCACTATCAGTCTGTGTGAATTCCTTATTCTGAGATGGGTCTCTTGTAGACAGATATATGGGTCATGTTTTCGTATCCTATGACTTTTGATTGGAGAATTTAATCCATTATCATTTAACGTTATCGATAGGTATGTGTTTGTTGTCATTTTTATTCCTTATGCCTGATTTCCTTCTTCCTTTCCAATTTCTTCTTTCTATAGAAATCCCATTAGCAATTCTTGCATTGCTGGCTTGATGGTAATAAACTCCATTAGCCCTTTTGTGTCAATGAAGCTCCTTATTTCACCTTCAATTTTGAATGATAGCCTTGCTGGGTACATTATTCATGGATTCAGTCTCTTTTTGCATGACTTTGTATATTTCATTCCATTCCCTTCTGGCCTGATATGTTTCTATTGAAAAATCAGTTGATAATCTAATCAGAGATCCCTTATAGGTATCTGTCTGTCTCTCTCTGGTAACCTTTAAGATTCTTTGTCATTGGTGTTTGCCAATTTAATTATGATGTGTGTTGGTGTTGGTCTTTTTGTATTCATCTTGTTTGGGACTCTGAGTGCTTCTTGAACTTTTGTGAGTTTTTTCTTCCCAACATCAGGGAAGTTTTCTTTCATTATTTCTTCAAAGATGTTTTATATTCCTTGCTCAGTTTCTTCTCCTTCTGGCACCCACTCCTGTTATGCAGATGTTGTTTCATTTCATGTTTTCCAAAGCTCCCTTAGGCTCTCCTCCTGCTTTTTACATTTTTTTTCCAGTTGCTGCTTTCCTTGGTGTTTTTTCCTTCCTTGTCTTCTAGATTTTTCATGTGGTCCTCAGCTTCTTCTAGTCTACTGTTGATGCTTTCTATTGTGTTCTTTACTGCAGCTATGCAATTCTTCATTTCTTCTTGGTTCTTCATCATTTCCTCTGGATTCTTATACATGTTGTTGAATTTGCTTTCCATCCTTTTCAGTGTCCTTATGACCATTTCTCTGAATTCTTCCTCTGACAAATTGTTATACTCTGTTTCATTTACTTCTTTTTCTCATGATTCCTCCCTCTTTCATATGGGGATTATTTCTTTGTCTCTCCATTTTTTATCCTCTCAGGGTGTCTTGATATGTCTCTCACTCTTTACCACATTGACCAAAAGTTACAAAATACAACTCACCAAGAGAGAACACAGAGGGAACAAAACACAAATGTATTCACATCACTTATAAACCCTAATAAAGGTGACCACCAGAGAACCGATTATCAGGGAAGATAAAAGAGTGTAAAAATGATATTAAGGAAAGGAATAAAGGTAAGAGAAAAAAGAAAAAGAAGAAAGATAAGATTGAAATATACATATATAGGTCAAAAACTCCAAATAACAACAACAAAGAAACAAAAAATGAAAACAACAAGCACCCCCCAAAAATGTAGGGGAAGGGAGAAATCTGAAGAGGCAGAGCTTTTTTCCAGAAGGTAAGCTAATGGAATTGAATGAATGAGGGAATGGCCACGATTCAGTATACCAGAGGTAGAAAGAGAATGAGTGTATAAGAAGAAAAGTAAAAAAACAAAATACTCAGTAAAAAATTTAATTAAAAGTAATTTTAAGAATATATAAATATTATATATATGAAAATAAATTTCCCTTTCTTTATCTATCTATATATTTATCTATCGTTGGAAAAAAGAGAATAGAAAGAAGATATGCCTGAGTTTGGTGAGTGAACCTATTTAGATTATTAGAAAAAGAAAGCAAGTGAGAAAAGGAAAAACAAAAACCTAAAATAAAAACAAAAACAAAGAAGCAAACAAACAATAACAATGAGAAAAAAATTGGCTAGTGCAGAAAGAGAAAAGAGAAGGGTGCATGGATTTGGAACAGGAGAGAGGAAATTTGATATATAAGTAATCCAACAGGGACTACCATAATAGTACTGCATCAATAAAGCAGATCAAGCAGATACATTTTTAACAAGGATTAAAAATAAAGGAGATAGAAAAACTGAAGTAGAAACATGAGAAGAGAAACAGGTTGAAAAAGGGAAAAGTGAGGAAGAGAAGGTAGGCAAAAAGGAAAAAATGAGATAAAGTAAAATAATGATAAAAATAGAATGTAGAACATTCACTCTTTACCACATTGACCAAAAGTTACAAAATACAACTCACCAAGAGAGAACACAGAGGGAACAAAACACAAATGTATTCACATCACTTATAAACTAGTACAAAAGCAATAAAAGTTTAATAATAAAACATATAATAAAAATAAAGAAAAAAATTAATTTCTTAAGTAAAATATAAAAATAAAACAGGGAAGTAGTGAAGTTTGTTCACTTCAGCTTAGTTTTAATATCCCATGGGAACTGGTTTGAGACCCCTCTCTACTGTTCTTTCTGCTACCTCTCAGTTTCTTGTTAGGTAATCATCACTGTATTGGAAGTTCCCAGTGATTAACCATTTCTCTGTCAGACTCCACAAACTTGATTTCAGAAAGGTGGGATCAATCTGCCCGCTTTGTTTTTCTGCCTTCATTCAGTTGTATTTACACAAGCATCTATTTTTGACAGAGCCTCTAGTTGGTGTTGCTGCTGTATTAGTTTCCTGGACCAAAAAGCCCTTCAACCCAGTCCCAGAAGGTCCCCTGGGGTATTCAGAATCCTTGTTTCCCTGCTAAGCTCAAGGCTGGGTGTGGCTGAGCTGGTAGGAGGAGCCCAGTCTTCAGAAGAAAAATGGATGTTCAGGATTGGAGGGACAGGACTGTCCCAGAGCTGGTTTCCTGGTTGTCTCTCCCTGATTTGCTCCCCAGCCTCCACAAAATCACCACCACTTCACTGCAGCCTCTGTGAGTATTTGTAAATTGAAAGATTCTATGTACTGAGTTTATCGAGTAAAAGCAAGAAAAATATAAAGACAGAGCAACCATGCCACTATGCTTCTCTCTCCCAGCTACACTGTTCAGCCAGTGCAGTACTTCAGGCTGCATTTATGGGCACAGCATCCCATGACTGTGGGCTTAGATCTAGAGTTCCTGGTTTCCAGCAGCCCTGTGGACCCTCTTCCACAGTTGAGTGTTATGCGTGTTCCCAAGGCACACAGACTTGGTGCAGCGCAATTTTCTTCTGACCCTCTAGTCCTGATTGCTCACATCTCTCTCTCTCTCTCTCCAGCCCAGTTCCCTGATTCTATCATTCTCCAGGTGTGTTCTTTAAGGTCACGGATTGTCTCACCATCTGTGTTTAACTTGCCAATTTCAGATGGATGCTATTCAATTCAGTTGTTTCTTCTATCTACTCCCTGAGAAGGTACAGGACATGTCCATGTATTCGGCCACCATTTTGTCTCTCCCTGGAGAAAAGTCTTTTTAGGAGTCTGCGACTGGGGACACTGGAGTCTAGGTGTTTGTGGATTCTCAGCTGAGGCAGCAAGTCCCTGGCTGGTGTGGCTATAAGGTCCTGAGTGGTGTCTGAGATCTCCCCGTATGGAGATGAGGCTGGGATCCAAGTCACAGCTGCTCTCCCCTTCAAGATGGCGCCATCTCTGCAGCAGAGCCAGCCACCTGGGGAGAGATTGGAGTGGTAGCAAAGGCTGCCCAGCTAGGGGAGCCAAGTCCACCAGTCCCCAAAAGTCACGAAATATGACTGTCTCACACACACACACACACACACACACACACACACACACACACACACAAAGTGTTCCACACTTCCATACACTCCTCTTTTGCTCCCTCCCTCATTCCACTGTCTTCCTCACTACTGTCCTGTCGGCCATCATCTTGGATCCTTGCATTTATTTATTTTTCCTTTTTTGTTGTTTCTCTTATCTTTTTAAAAATAGATTTTTATTGATTGTAGAGAGAAGGAGAGGGATAGAGAGATAGGAACACTTATGACAGAAACATTGATGGGCTGCCTCCTGCATCCTTCCTACTGAAGATCAAGCCCACAACCCAGGTATGTGCACTGACCAGGAATTGAATCATGACCTCCTGGTGGATGGGTGTACACTCAACTACTGAGCCACACCAGCTGGACTATTTTTGCTTTTGTTTCACTTGCCTGAGGAGATATATCAGAAAATATATTTCTAAGAGAAATGTCCGAGTTTTTACTGCATGATTTTCTTCTGGGAGTTTTGTGGTTACAAGTATTGCGTTTAAGTCATTCATCCACTTTGAGTTTATTTTTGTGTATGGTGTAAGTTGGTGGTCTTGTTTCATTTTTTGCATGTATTTGTCCAATTTTCTCAGCACCACTGAATAGACTATCTTTATCCCATTACATTCTACTTCTAGGAGTATATCCAAAGAAAGCCAAAACACTAATTCAATAGAAATATGCACCCATATGTTCATTTCTGCATTATTTACAATAGGTAAGGTATTTACATTATTTACAATAGCCAAGTGCCCATTGATAGATGAGTAGATAAAAAATCTTTCGTACATATACACAATGAAATATTACTTGGCCATAAAAAATAAAGAAATATAACCTTTTGCAAAAGCATGGATGAACTTAGAGGGCATTATGCTATGTGAAATAAGATAGAAAAAGACAGATACTGTATGGTTTCACTTGTATGTGGAATCTAAAGAAGAAAATAAACAAATAGAAACAAGCTCAGATACAAGAGAACATACTGACAGTTGTTAGAAGGGAGAGGGATTAAAGACTGAGTGAAAAGGTTAAGTAGGACTTGTGTGCATGCATATAAGCATAACCAATGGACACAAGACACTGGGGGGTGAGAACATGTATGGGAGTGGGATGAGGGGGCAATAGGAAGATATGTACATATGTAATACCTTAATCAATAAAAAAATTGGAAAAAAAGAAAAGGTTAAGAAGTACAAATTGATAGTTACAGAATAGTCACAAAGTTGTAAATTACAGCACAGGAAATATAGGGAATAATATATATATATATGGCTAAGTGTCCATCCAACTGGTAGCTATGATATGCACTGACCACCAGGGGGGGCAGATGCTCAATGCTGGAGCTGCCATGAAGTGTACTGGCCATTTATAAATAAATGGCAGCTGAAACCGATTTGGCTCAGTGGATAGAGTGTTGGCCTGTGGACTGAAAGGTCCCAAGTTTGATTCCGGTTAAGGGCATGTATCTTGGTTGCGGGCACATCTTCAGTAGGGGGCGTGCAGAAGGCGGTTGATCAATGTCTCTCTCTCATCCATGTTTCTAACTCTCTATCCCTCTTCCTTCCTCTCTGTGAAAAATCAATGAAATATATATTTAAAAAAATAAAGCAATAAAAATAAATGGCACCATGAACCTGGCACTGACAAACCAACACTTGGCTTCCCCCAAGTGGGCCACAGGCCCTCTACAGACCTCGCCACCACCCTGGAATGAAACCCCACCAAATTGCAGCAATGCTGCCAAGACCTCGTGGTGAAAAAAGCAGCCCATAGCCAAACCCAGCCCAGAAATGGTCGCTGTAGGTGCCCGGTAATGACATTACATAGCAACACCTGGTTTGCTCTCCCTAGTGACTAGCCTCCTTGGAGTTTCTTCAGCTCAGGAACAGGAGTTGCTTTATAGCCAGGTGCAAACATTTTACAGTTTAACCAAATGTCTGTGAAGCATTTTCACGTACTTCATCTCATTTGATCCTCACAGAAGTCCTGGAATAAGTAGATAGGAGACTTGGTAGAATCCTATTTTCTTTTCATTAGCTGGAAAATAGAGATTTAGAATGTTTTAGAAACTTGACCCAACTGAAAAGAAGTAAGAAATAGTGGAACTGGACAATGACTTCAGGTTTTCTCACTGCACAAAATATAGTCAAATACTGCTACAGTTAAATATTTGTCATTCTCCCTGTGTAATCTACAATAATAATCTGCTTTGTGTTGATATTTACTGCAGTGTTGTTGACAATTACCTGGGAGAGAAGTTGGGGTGCTTCACTGGGCTGGAAAAAGTTTAGCTAAATCAGAAATCAGGTCTAATTAAGCAAGTTTATTAATATATATATATATAAAAGGCTAAGTTGACTTGCACATACATGATACATATAAAGCTCTCACTGGTGCCAATCAGACACCTGCGTTTTGATCTGTCATTGTGGATCATGAATTTGGTTGACAGTTCTATTATAGAGAAAGGGTGAAGAGTGATATTAAGATATTTCTTTTAATTAATTTTCTTTCATTGTGCATGAATCTGTGCACCGGGACACTAATATCAAAATAACTATGTATGGAGAAATCAAAGTCCTCATATTCTGCTGGTAGGTATATAAAAAAGTGCAACTGCTTTGAACAACAGTATGTCAGTTTCTCAAATAATTAAACATAATGTTACTATATGATTCAGCAATTCCTCTCCTAGATATACAGTATGTTCAAGATAAATTGAAACATACTGTATATCCACACTAAAACTTATATGTAATATTTACAATACCATTATTCATAATAGCCAAAAGGTGGATACAAGTTAAAATGTTCATCCAAAGATAAATGTATAGTCCTGGAGGGAGGTAGCTCAGTTGATTGAAATATTGTACCATACCCTAAAAGTCTGCCTGTTTCCACGGATTATGCATCTACACTGAGTGGCCAGATTATTATGATTTCTGAACGCATAATAACCTGGCCACTCAGTATGTATCCTATGTAATAAAAGGCTAATATGCAAATTGTCCTCCCTACTAGGAGTTTGACCAGCAGGCAGGCCAGCCAACCGCCCATGTCCCCTCTCCCTGGCCAGGCTGGCCGGACCCCACCCATGCATGAATATTTGAGGCTGGGCCTCAAATATATTTATCTATATCTATACCTATACCTATACCTATACCTATACCTATATCTATATCTATATCTATATCTATATCTATATCTATATCTATATCTATATCTATATCTATATCTATATCTATATCATCATCTATATCATCATCTATGTCAATATCTATACTGAATGGCCAGACTATTATGCATTCAGAGATCATAATAATCTGGCCACTCAGTGTATATTCTTTGGTTAATCCTTTCACCTTCTTTCATCAAGTCTCCATTTCCCACCTTCCCTCTGACACCTGTCAGTCTTTTCCATGTATCTATGCCCCTGTTTCCATTTGTTCATAAGTTTTTGTTCATTAAATTCCTCATATGGCATTTGTTTTTCTCTGACTGGATTATTTCACCTACCATAACAATCTCCAGGCCCATCCATGCTGTTGCAAAAGGTAAGGTTTCCTTCTTTTTATGGCCACATAGTGTCCCATTGTGTAAGTGTACAACCTTTTCTCCCATTCATCTATTGATGGACATTTGGGCTGTTTCAAGATTTTGGCTATTGTAAATAATTCTGCAATGAACATAAGGATGAGTATATTCTTTTGAACTGGTGTTCTGGGATTATTGGAATATATTCCCAGAAGTGGAATCACTGGGTCAAAAGACAGTTCAATTTTTGAGGAAGCTCCACAATGACTGCATCAGTCTGCCTTTCCACCAACAATGTACTAGGGTTCCCTTTCCTCCACCTTCTTACCAGCACTTTGTGTTTGTTGATTTATTGATGGTTGTCATTCTAGAAGTTATGAGGTGATATCTCTTTGTGATTTTAATTTGAATTTCTTTAATTGTTAGTGACATTGAGCTTTTATTTCATGTGTCTATTGGTCATCTGTGTGTCCTCTTGGAGATTGTAATTTTATTTCAGATTAATGTAAATTTAAATAGTTACCTGTGGCTAATGGCTACCATATTAGACACCACAACTTTATATAGAGTCCTATCTAGTATCTTGAGTCTTCCTCATTTTGATCACTGTTTCCTAAGAATACCCCGATGGTCTTTTTAGGATCACCAGGATTTTGGTAACTGAGTTAGAAAATCACAGATGTATACAAATACATAGTGCTATGTAACTATTTTGATGACTTACATTGCTCATTATATGTTTTTAAAATTGTAGGCACACTCTTAACCACCTCTTTCCCCTCATGATTCTCTCTGATCCATGATTCTCTATCATCATTGATGTGTCTATCTCTCTTTGCCTTCCTCTCTGAGATCAATAAAAACATTTTTTTAAAAAGTATTGACTATCTGGCTTTTACAGAAAAATTTGCCAGCCCCTGAAATACAGCTTTGTTCCCAGGGAGGATACGCACTACGATAATGATGAGCATCCGCTGGGACACCAAGCAGGCTGCATCATGAGATGGAGCGCAGAGGTGACAGAATGGGGTGGGGTTAAGCTTGAGGGTAAGGTGACTTGCAAGAGGTTGGAGGCACTCACTAATTCATGTTTAATTTATCCATCCTTACCTTTCCCCTGACAAACCTCCTAAATATGGTAGAATCTTTGCTTCAGCCAAGGCATTCCAGCAGCTATAAATTCTGTTCATCTTCTCCTCATAGCTGACATTATCCTGTCCTGTCTGCAAAGTAGATACAAATATATTCAACAGGAAAGCATTAACAATGTTTTTTATAAGAGGGCCTTAGATACTTTTGGCCCATGTGTGTTTTTCTTGAAGGAGTTATTCCAGCTACTTAAACTACCCTGTATATGAATGGAAAATTTTGGTTCTAAAGATTGGAAGAACTATTTCCAGGAGGCTGAGCACTGGTGAACATGAAATTAGAAGATAAAGTCCTGGAAAACTTCTAGATAATGTGCAAGTCCAGGCAGTGCCAGATGTGGGAGACTCTATGTTTGGGAACCCAACAGCTGCTTTTATTCTGTAGAGCATGCTTTCCTTTCATTTTGAAAGATCACCAGCTGTACCTCAACTCAAGTTACAACTGCAAAATGTACTTCAGCTCTTGGAAAATGATCCCCCATAAGCATTTACATAGAAAATTCCTGAGGAGATGACCTCAATTACAAACTGTCTCTGTTCAAGTGAACTTATTGGGCTTACTTATAACAAAACTGTAATGGTTCCATTTTATCTATAAATGGTGTAATTTGAGGAGGAACTTTTCATAGTATGATTTTTGGGATCCTGGTTCACAGGGTATAATTGAATGTATTGACACCTACCCAGGGTTATTTTCAGGGCAGTCCCTGCAGGCACTAAGTGGCAGGTGGGATTTCAGTGACAGCTGCCTCTAAAATATACAATGTCCACAAAACTATATGCATAGTATTTGGAAATTAGATGAATGCTTCTATTTATTCCCCACAAAAACTTTAAGTTTTCTCTCATGTAATACTGGACATCTTCCATGTTAATAATTTATGAAAAGCAGTCCCTCAAAGATATTTTTGGGTCTTCAATTATTGTTAGTGCACAAGTACACACATAGAGATATTGTAAATGGCCACTCTGTGTATGGTGAAGTTAGAAGAGCCTTGACTGCTAAGATATTGCTTATGAGAGAGCTCTATTAGTGATGGGATTTGAGGGGCTTTTGTGAGTAGAATATGAGTCATAAGTGGGTTTGATGGGGTAAGAGAGTGGTTTTCTCTTTAGATATAAAGGAAGAAGATAATTATTGTGCATGAAATGTATCTTGTGCTCAGCCCATCAGGACCTATGTTAAAATTGGGACACTACAGAGATGATTAACATGTCCACTTATCCATTGTACAATGTGATTTGGGGAGCAAGTATTATCAAGGTTTGGCTTGAGGCTAACATATAGAATACTAGAGGCCCAGTGCATGGATTCCTGTGCCCTCTCACAATCTTGGATGCCTCAGGGGATGTCAGAGAGTGTTTTTTTTTCCCAATCCCTGCAGGCCAGGCTGAGGGACCTCTAGTATGCATATAAGATAGATCTTTGGTTAATCCCACCCTCTGTCCTCCCTCTTCCCTCTGAAATTCATCAGTCTGTTCCATATTTCCATGCCTGTGGTTTCTGCTCCTGTGTTGAGCGTCTGCCCCTGGTGGTCAGTGTGCATCATAGCTATCAGCTGGTCGTCCAGTTGGCCAGTCAGCTGGTCACTTATGCTTTTATATATATCTAGACTAGAGGCCTGGTGAATGAAATTCATGCATTGGTGGCATCCCTAGGCCTGGCCAAAGATCAGGGCCACCAGGGCCAGGCTGATTGGGACTGGGCCAATCGGATCCTGCTGGCTGTGGGTAAGGACTGCAGGATGTTGTCTGGCCAGGGAGGTTTGCTGCGGGAGTGCACTGACCACCAGGGGGCAACCCCTGCATTGAGCATCTGCCTTCTGGTAGTCATTGTTCATTATAGCGGTCATTCTGGTCGATCAGTTGTAATGGTCACTTAGGCTTTTATATATATAACATATCTATATATGAGACTGTAACATATCCTCATTTGACATTAAATATATGTGGTATATTAACATGGCAACAGTTCAAGATATGATCTCACAAGCACTCTCCATGTTCTCTGGTTTCATTGGCTGCCCAAATATGGTTTGGTTTGATGGATGGCTTCTTCCATTGATGTGAATCTAGGAAGAGCTGGCCCAAAAGTAGGACTAGAAGCTGGAAGTATTTCCTATACCATATGATTTCAGTGTTTACAGGTGAGACATAATTCTTGCATTTGAGGATACAGAACAAAATATGTATGTAATGAACACAGAGGGAAAAAATATTTAGCTGACTTTAGACAAGTACAGATAAGATGTTGAGGGCATTCAATAAGTAATAGTTACCACAATTATCCACCTGGCTTAGTATGAAAGCTTTTACACATTGGTGGAGTAAACTGAAACACAGTGAATTATAAGGCAATATTTGGGGACTCATCTGTCTATAGTGACAATTAAGGACATGCCTAGTATGAGTTCAGTGGAAAAAAAAAAAGGCAGGAGCACTCTGTGTCACTATGAAGCCAGTCCCAGAAGGGGCAGCAGAGTCTTGCAAAAACATTACATGGGCATAGAGAAGCAACTACCTATCAATCTAATTTCCCAGATTTGTTGAGATATTTGAAATATAAAATTGTGTGAATTTAAAGTGTATTATGTGATGATTTCATGCACTTACATATTGCAATATGATCATCACAGGACTGTTAGCCAAAAATTCCATCATGTCACATAATAACCATTTCCTTTTTGTGGTGAGCACATTTAAGATTCAGTCTCTTAGGATCTTTCAAGTATATAGTACAGTACTGTTAACTATAATCACAAATACCCTGAATTAGATACCCTGAACTTATTCATCTTCTGATGGGAAGTTTGTACATTTTGACCAACATCTACCCATTTTACCAACCCTCATTCCCTGACAACCACCATTCCACTCTCTGTTTGTACAAGTTTGACTTTTTAAGATTCCATATATAAGTAAGGTCATAAAGTATTTATCTTTTTCTGTCTGACTTATTTCACTTAGCATAATGCCCTAAAGATTAATTCATGTTGTTGAAAATGGCAGAATTTCCTTCTTTCTCTTGGCCGAATAATATTCTAATGTTAATATGCCATATTTTCTGGTGTATAAGATGACTGGGCGTATAAGACAACTCCCAACTTTTCTAATTAAAATACAGAGTTTGGGATAACTCACCCTATAAGATTACACCTGGCATATAAGATGACCCCCGACTTTTGAGAAGATTTTCCTGGGTTAAAAAGTCATCTCATATGTTGGAAAATACAATTCTAGATGCTCAGGGCATGGAATTCGTGCACTGGAGAGGTATACTTCAGCCCAACCTGTACCCTCTCCAATCTGGGACCCCCTGGGAGATGTCTGACTGTGGGATCAGGCCTAAACTGGCAGTCTGACATCCCTCTCACAATTTGGGACTGCTGGCTGCTAATGACTCACCTGCCTGCCTAATTACCCCTAACCACTTCTGTCTGCCAGCCTGATCACCTCCTAACCACTCCCCTGCTGGCCTGATTGACACCTAACTGCACCCCTGCTGGTTTGATTGCCCCCAACTGCCCTCCCCTGCCCACCATCTTTTGACAATGTGGGGATGGCCATCTTGTCATGATGTGGGGTCGGCTATCTTGTAGTGGCCATCTTGTGATGACATGGATATAGCCATCTTGTGATTACATGGTGGTGGCATCTTGTGACAATGTGAGAGCAACCATCTTGTGACAATGTGGGGCAGTCATTTTGTGATGACATGGAGGTGGCCATCTTGTGATGAGATGGGGGTAGCCATCTAGTGATGATGTGGAGGTGGCCATTTTGTGACAACATAAGGGTGGCCATCTTGTGAGGGCATCAGGGTCAATTTGTATATTACCTCTTTATCACTTAGAATATATATCTTCCACATCATTATCTATTCATCCAACTTAGATTATTTCTAGTCTTGGCTATTGTGAATTGTGCTGCAATGAACATGAAAGTACAGATATCTCTTTGATATCCTGTTTTTATTTCCTTTGGATATAGATCTAGAATTGAAATTGCATTATCAAATGGTAGTTCTGTTATTTTTTTAGGAACCTCCATACTGTTTTCCACAGCGGCTTCATCAGTTTGCATTCTCATCAATAGTACACAAGGGTTCCCTTTTTTCTATGTCCTTGGCAGCACTGGTTATCTCTTGTCTTCTTAAGGATATAGCTACCATTTATTGAGTACCAACTTGGTTCTGGCATTTTATTTAATCTGCTGTTAATTCACATTTAATTTGCTTGCTCTTCATATTTTCAGCTCAGCACACTTCCAGCAATTCACCCAGCTACCTTTTCTAATTCTCCACACCTGGGCTGCTAAAATCTACTTGATAAAAATGTAAAAATAAACTGTGGAAATAGTGTTCTACCTCAGCAGATATCTTTACATTTTCTGGCAATTCATTTCTATATCCCTTGGCTATTGGGTCTCAAGATGTGTTCCATCAGAATTACCTGGAAACTTGTTAGAAATGCTGATTTTGGGGCCTAACCTCAGACCTGACCTCTAGGTGATTATGATGCACACTCAAGTTTTAGAACCCCTGTGGGCCTAGCCTAATCAACTCCTTTCCCTCAAAACCTATTTTAAACTTTTGTCAGTTTTCTCAAACACTTTATCCTTAAAACTCCATCTTTATTTCTATACAAAACAGAGACCTTCAAGCAGAGATCCCCACACTCTCTATCTTTATAACCTCAAATTTCTGTATACAAAATAGCTTTTCCTCCTTTCCACTTTTTTTCAGTGGAAGAGAGCAAAGTTCTGCGAGTTCCCATTCCAATACATACATACATATATATAGATATATATAGATATATATATAGATATAGATATAGATATAGATATAGTTATATAGATATAGATATAGATATAGATATAGATATAGATATAGATATAGATATAGATATAGATATAGATATAGATATAGATAGATATAGATATCCTATATAATAAAGAACTAATATGCAAATGGTCATAACATCCTCATGCCATCATGGCTCAGACACTCAACACTGGGGAAAAAGGAATGGGGACCTTCTAGGCACAAATGAGCTCACGAGAGAGGAATGGGGACCAGACAAGCCGCTGACCAGGAGAGGAACAAACCTCCCACCCCACGGTCCTAGGCACCAGCAGCTGTGCCTGTGCCTATACCCTGGGAGAGGGACAAGCCACCTGCCCTGTGGTCCCAGGCACAAGCACCTGTGGCTGCAGCCCAGGAGAGGGACAAGCCACCTGCTCCACAGTCCCAGGCACCAGTGACTATG
>JAAGEH010000015.1:19051591-19169011 GCA_011751065.1 Lasiurus cinereus | reverse complement strand
CTGTGGCCTGGGAGAGTGACAAGCCACCCACCCCACAGTCCCCAAGGTCCCAGATGCCAGCGGCTGTGCCTGCAGAATAGGAAAGGGACCAGCTGCATGATCCGCAGTCCCTGCAGTCCCAGACGCCAGCAGCTGCACCTGGGACTGTGGCTCAGGAGAGGGACAATCTGCATGCCTCACTATCCCAGTGGTTATGGGCAACAGCAGCTGTACTCGTGACCCAGGAGAGGGACAAGCCATCTGCCCCACAGTCCTGGGCACCAGGGGCTGTGCCTGCACCTGCAGCCTGGGAGAGGGACAAGCTGCTCGCCCTGCAGTTTATTTATATACTAGAAGCCCAGTGCATGAAAATTCATGCATTGGAGAGGGGGGTCCCTCAGTCCAGCCTGCCCCCTCTCACAGTCCTGGAGCTCTCAGAGGCATGAGGCGACCCAGCGATCAGGGGAAGGCAATGCCCCATCATACCTCTGATGCTGCCACTGCTAGCAGTGCAAGCCTCAGCTGGCCCTGGTTACCTAAGCCTCAGGCAGCCCTGGGTAGCTGGACAGCCACCATCCAAGGTTTGCCTGTGCCTCAGGCCAGCCCTGGGCAACTGGGGACTGAGGGGACTGGGCGCTGACATCTTTTGGCTATGGCACTGCCATCTTTGAGGGGCTGGCAGTCAATTAGCATGTTCCCTCCTTATTGGCTGTGAGTGTCCCCATCTTTGAAGGCATGACAGTCAATTAATACTAGAGGAATCCACAGGCAGAAAAACCTCAGACATATGCCAAAGCAATATCTTCACTGATACTGCTCCTAGGCCACAGAAAGCTAAAGAGCAAATAAATAAATGGGACTACATCAAAATAAAAAGCTTTTTCACAGCAAAATAAACCATCAACAAAAATACAAGAAAGCCCACTCTATGGGAGAACATATTTTAAAATGTTAAAGGTTTAATATCCAACATCTACAGACATCTTATACAACTTAATAAAAGGAAGATAAATGATCCAATAAAAAAATAGGCAACCGACCTAAAATAATATTTTTGAAAGAAGACAGAAGTAAGGCCAAGAGACAAATGAAAACATGCTCAAAGTCAGTAATTATCCGAGAGATGCAAATCAAAACGACAATGCAATACCATCTTACACCTGTCAGAATTGCTATCATCAACAAATCAACAAACAAGTGTTGGCGAGGATGCACAGAAAAAGGAACCCTCATGCACTGCTGATGGGAATGCAGACTGGTGCAGCCACTGTGAAGAACAGTATGGAGTTTCCTCAAAAAACTAAAAATGGAACTCCTATTTGACCCAGTAATCCCACTTCTAGGAGTATATCCCAAGAAACTAGAAACACCAATCAGAAAGGATTTATGCACACCTATGTTCATAGTAGCACAATTTACAATAGCTAAGATTTGGAAGCATCCTAGGTGCCCATCAGCAGATGACTGGATCAGAAAACTATGGTACATCTATACAATGGAATACGATGCTTCCATAAAAAAGAAGGAATTCTTACCATTTGCAGCAACCTGGATGGAACTGGAGAGCATTATGCTAAGTGAAGTAAGGAAGTCAATGAAAGGAAAATACCACATGATCTCACTCATTTATGGATAATAAAGAACATTATAAACTGAGAACAAAAAGATAGATACAGAGGCAGTAAAGCATCAGACTGTCAAATTACATTGAGAAGGTTAGGGAGAGGTAGGGTAGATAAGAGGTCAACTGAAGGACTTGTATGCATGTATATAAGCATAACCAATGGATGCAAGACACTGGGGGGTGAGGGCATACATGGGAGTGAGTTGGGGGGCAATGGGAAGATATGTACACATGTAATACATTAATAAAAAATTAAAAAAAGAATGTCCTTGATGTAGCAATCTTATATAATAAAGAGGTAATATGCAAATTGACCCTCATGCCCTTGCACAATATGGCCTCCCCCATGTGGTCAAGGATGGCCACCAGATGATGGCCAGCAGGGGAGGGTAGTTGTGGGCAATCAATCCAGCAAGGGAGGGCAGTTAGGGGACACCAGGCCTCCAGGGGAGGGCAGTTAGTGGCAACCAGGCTGGCAGGGGAGGGTAGTTCGGGGTGACTGGGCAGGCAAGGGAGGGCAGTTGGGGTGTACCAGGTTTGCAGGGGAGGGCAGTTAGGGGCAACCAGGCTGGTAGGGGAGTGCAGTTTGGTGTGACCAGGCTGGCAGGGGAGGGCAGTTGAGGGTAACTGGGCTGACAGGGGAGGGCAGTTGGAAGAGATCAGGCCAACAGGGGAGTGGTTTAGGGGTGATCAGAATGGCAGGCGGGCAAGTGGTTGGGATCCAGCAGTCCCAGCAGCTGGACATCCCCCAAAGGGTCCCAGATTGGAGAGGGTGCGCACTGGGCTAAGGGACACCCCCTCCAGTGCACAAATTTCATGCACCGGGCCTCTAGTTAATTTTATTAAAGATCAACTCTTGAATGCACATGTTTCTTAATATTCTGTGTAATAACTGAAAGGCACACAATTACTTCTGATGCATACTGAAGTGTGATGGTTCAACCAAGGAAAATTATTACACACTAGAGGCCTGGTGCATGAAATGCATGCCCTTTGCAAGTGCGGGGGGGGGGAGGCCTCAGCCTGGCCTGCACCCTCTCACAGTCTGGGAGCCCTAGAAGGATGTCCGACTGCTGGCTGAGGCCCACTCCCTGGGCAGTTGGACATCCTTAGTGCTACTGGTGATGGTCAAGCTGCATATTACTGCTGCTATGCTCACTAGTCATGAGCCTGGATTCTGGCTGAGTGGTGCTCACCCTGTGGGAGTGCACTGACCACTAGAGGGCAGCTCCTGCATTGAGTGGTATTTGGCTGAAACCAGCTCTCCAACATCCCTGAGCGGTCCTAGATTGCGAGAGGGCACAGGCCCAATTGAGGCTGAGGAGGGATGCAGGAGTTTTGCCAGCTGGGAGGAACTGTAGTAGGGCTCCAGGGTATGGCCAACCAATCTTGCTCAGTCCTGATTGGCTAGACCCCAGAAGCAAGTTAACCTACTTGTCAGATCGTCTGCTCACTGGTGGTCAATGCATATCATAGCAAACAGTTGAGTAGACCTTAGCATGTCATTAGCATATTACACTTTTATTGGTTGAATGGACAACCTGACACTTAGCATATTAGACTTTTATTGTATACTAGAGGGCCGGTGCATGAAATTCGTGCATGGAGGGGAGGTGTCCTTCAGCCCAGCCAGCTCCCTCTCTAATCTGGGACCCCTTGAGAGATGTCTGACTCCTAAACGGTCAGTTGAACATCCCTCTCACAATCCAGGACTGCTGGCTCCCAACTTCCTACCTTCCTGCCTTCCTGATTGCCCCCAACCATTCCTGCCTGCTAGCCTGATCACCCCCTAACCACTCCTCTGCCAGCCTGATTGATGCTTAACTGCTCCCCTGCCAGCTTGTTGGCCCCTAATTGCCCTCCCATGTGCACCTGGTCACCCCCAACTGCCCTTCCCTGTAGGCCTGGTTACCCCTAATTTCCCTCTACTGCAGGCCTGGGTCCCCCCATGCTGCTCTTCCCTGCAGGCCCAGTCACCCCCAACTTTCTTCCTCTGCGAGCCTGGTCACCCCTAACTGCCCTCCCCTGGATGCTTGATTGCACCAAACTGCCCTCCCTTGCAAGCCTGGTCCTTCTCAACTGCCCTCCCCTGCTGGCCATCTTGTGTCCACATGGGGGCAGGATCTTTTGACCACATGAGGGTAGTCATCTTGTGTGTTGGAGTGATGGTCAAGCTGCATATTACTCTTTTATTAAATAGGATAGATGCCTGGATCAGGGTGGGCATTCCCTTGAGGCATGGGGTGGCCTAGGATAGGCCTGTGGTGTTTTGCAGGCCAGCCACACCCTCTGGTGATCCAAGTGGAGGCCCTGGTATCTGAGATTTCTTTATCTTCTACAATTGAAACTTTGTAGCCTGGAGCAGATCTAAGCCTTCTGCTTGCACAGCCATTGAAACTTTGTTGCCTTAAGTGGAGGCCTGGGCTGATGAGAGTATGCAGAAAGCTTGGCTTCCTCCATCACCAGGGGCAACCCAAGCCTCCATCCTGCTCTCTCTGTGGCTGTAGGCATCTTGGTTGGGTTAATTTGCATACTCACTTTGATTGGTTTGTGGGCATGACTTGTGGGTATAGTGGAGGTATGGTCAATTTGCATATTACTCTTTTATTAGATAGGATGAGTTATTTGAGTTGCAAGTTGAACTAGCCCTATTTTTCATAAAATACCATTTGTATTTGAAAAATTTCAAAAACTATGGTTTATTCAGATTTTTAGTATTTTGCATATATTTTCTCCAAGGATCAACCAAAAGAGCCTGTCACTTCAAAAGAAACATTTGCAGCATTTAATGCCAATGGTAAAATTCAAGGTATCAAGCAAAGTTAGAATTGGTAAAACTGTATATCCATCACACTTAGCATAAGAACTATTCAATATTTAGACTTCTTTGATGAGATTGGCAGAGCTATTAATTAATGTGAAATTTTTAATATTGTATATTAAAATGCGTCATCATTTGGAAGATCTATATAACTCCAGTAATCAATTTTTTTTCAAATGACTAGTGCATAATGTTACAAAACCAAATATAGGTAAAAAAAAAAAAGCCATTAAAAAGCTAAGATAGGCCAATAGGCTTTAATGTAACGGAGAGTACAAAGTTCAACAATGTGGTTTTAGATTCCACATTTTAAACTAAACTTGAAAAATACCACTTGTTGAATTTTAGTGCATATCTAAAGAGACTATCTACAGTTATCTGAAGAGCCTAATAAAATACTCTTTTTTTTCCAACTACAGCTCTGCATGAGGTTAGATGTTTTGCATATCCTTCAAAATCCTGATGCCTCCCTTCCAAAATCTTTACCTGTCAAGGTTAACTAGTTCCTAAAGATTGAGATAACTTAAAGAGAAATAAGGAGAATTATACCTACAACATTGGTATGCAAATACCTTAGTTGAGTCTACGAGATTCCTCAAAAATACTTCTTGGGACTCAGAAACAAAGATGGCACCATAGGTGAATACTTAAGCTGCTGCCTTGCACAACAATTTCAAAATTACAACTAAAAGACCAAATGGACACCATCCAGAACTGCAGGAAAGCTGGCTGAGTAAAAATTCTATAACTAGAAGTAAAGAGAGGGATTCACGAAGACTCAGAGAAGCTGTAAAAAGCTGAGGTATGGAGACATGCTCATGGAGAGGACTGGTGGAGGAGGGTCTGGCTGGCTTCCTCTAGTGGGAGGGAGATGGAAAATCCCAACTGCACTGAACCCCAGCTCCAAGTGAGACTCATAGGGGGTGTCTTGACTGTTGTGAAAAGGAAGGAGTGCACAGAAAGTTAGGGGATCTGCAAAAGACAGAAGTCTGGGGGCTTGTGAAAGTGCATGGTAAAGTGCGTGCAAAAGTGCACACATGGAGGGCTGATTGCTGATTGTGCCTGGTTTCCTCTAGCTGGAGGAAAACAGAACCTCACAACAGCACTGAAATCCAGGTCCAACTGCACTGGACCCCAGTTTTGGGCAAGACCCTGAGGACCCAGACTCATACAGGTCCCTAGAGCGCATGGAAATTCAGGGGAACCGGAAATGCAGAGAACCAGAAGCTCACACATGTGCACGCCACACGCGAAAGACAGAAGTCTGGAGGAAAGTGCACATGCACAGATACACCTGATCCTCATAACCAATTGGCTTGGAGGTCAGTTCCTCCCCAGTGATACCAATAACAATCAAGAATTAACTACAACAGACTGTACATACAGTTCACAAAGGGGTGCACCAAGAGTGTCCACCTCAGGTAACTGTGAAGGAAGAGCTACTGGGTCACATATGAAAGCTAGCACACAAAACTACTCTACCAACTCAGGGAAGCAGCAAAATATGCAGAGACTAAAGAACAGATCACAAACAAAAGAAATGGAGGAAAACAAATAACTGGATATAGAATTCAAAACCACAGTTATAAGGTTTTTCAAGAATTTCCTAGAAAATAATGGATAAATTTAGTGAGACCCAAGAGGAGATGAAAAAGAATCAACTAGAAATTAAACATACTGACTGAAATAAAAAAAAATATTATACAGAGCCCTAACAGCAGACTAGAGAAAGGAAAGAATCAAGTCAAAGATTTGAAATACAAAGAAGCAAAAAAGACTCCACTGGTAAAGCAAAAAGAAAAAAGAATAAAAAAATGTGAAGATAGAGTAAGGAGCATCTGGGACAACTTCAAGTGTACCAACATCAGAATTATGGGGGTGCCAGAAGAAGAGAGAGAGCAAGATACTGAAACTTATTTGAAGAAATAATGACTGAAAACTTCCCCCACTTGGTGAAAGAGACTTACAAGTCCAAGAAGTGCACAGAATCTCAAACAACAGGAATCCAAAGAGGACAACACCAAGACACATCATAATTAAAATCAAGAACAAAAGACAGAGAGAGAATATTAAAAGAAGCAAGAGAAAAACAGTTAATTACCTACAAGGGAGCACCCATACGATTGTCAGCTGATTTATCAACAGAAACTATGAAGGCCAGATGGGAGTGGCAAGAAATATTCAACATGAATAGCAAGAACTTACAACCAAGATTACACTACCCAGCAAAGCTATCATTCAGAATTGAAGGTCAGATAAATAGCTTCACAGATAAGAAAAAACTAAAGGAGTTCATCAACACCAAATCAGTCAGTATTATATGAAATGCTGAAAGGTACTCTTTAAGAAGAGGAAGAAGACAACGGTAAAGGTAAAAATTATAAATAACAAATACGTATCTATCAACAAGTGAATCTAAAAATCAAGTGAATTGAAAATCTGATAAAGAGAATAAACTGGTGAATATAATAGAATTAGGGGCATAGAAAGGGAGTGGACTGATAATTCTCAGGGGGAAAGAGGTGAGGGGGTGTGCAGGGAGAGACTGGACAAAAATCAAACACCTATGGATGAGGAAAATGGGGGTGGTAAGGGCAGAGGGTGGGTTGGGAGCCAGGTGGAGGGGAACTATGGGGGAAAAAACAGGAACAATTGTAATAATCTGAACAATAAAGATTTATTAAAATTAAAAAAAAGAAAAAATACTGCTTGGGCCAATAAGCTGCATTGTTACATTTATTCTCTTTATTTTTATTGTTGACACTATTACAGATATTCCCATTTATCCTTCCTGTGAATTCTACTGCTCCTTTGAGTATAAATTATATTCTCAATAAATCTTTCATAGCTACAATGTTTGTTGCAAATTTTATCACAATTTACAACTTGCATGACAACCATAAAGTAATTGGGAGACACCACTGAAGGTGAGTAGTTGTAGAAAGTGATTTAAGAAAATTTGAACTGAATTGAGAGGTAAAAACAGGTAGATTTGGCATCAAAATCCCAATAATTACTGGATAAGTTTCTGAATAAAAAAGGTTTTGCAGACAACAAGATATAATTTTCTGTATTTTAAAGAAATATTGCAGCAAAATTTATGGGGACATGGCTCTGAGGAGAGAGAAGCATAGCAAATATGAACCATATTAGAGAGGATGCAGTCAATGTAAAAATAGAGTTTTTTTCTTTTTTATTGTTTAAAGTATTACATATAGTAGTACTACATATATCTCCTTATTTTCCCCATTGATCTTTTCCGGGCCTCCTCTAACCCCTATCGCATGCCCTCATCCCATCCCCTCAGTATCTTAAGTTTGGTTTTGATAGTAAAAATATGTAAGTCTATTCAATCTAAGGAGGTAAAGATAGACAAGCTTTTTTTTCTGCCTAGTGTATGCTTTTGGAAGAAACCCAATTTATGTCCTATATATCTCACTAAAGAAGAGCCCACAAGAGAGAATCTAGAAGAGTATGTTTAAAAAATGTCTAAGAGGAAGTAAAAGAAAGGAAGGCACTCAGATCAGCACATAGAGGAGGAAAGGGTGTAGAACTTAAGCAGAACATTCAACTGTTAAAAACTTACCTGAACCTTTCAGAAAAGACTAGGGAGGGTGATACAAAACTTCAAGTATACTCCACTATTGTAGAGAAACAGCAATTCAAAGCCTGGAACTTTCAAAATCTTAGGTGCAACTAGTACCATATTTAACATCATAATAGAAAATTTCCTCCATTTGAGTTTTCATTTATCCTCTCCTGGCCTTTGTGCTATTGTTGTCATACATTGCACTTCCATATAACTTATATATCTTATTCTACATTGTTATTATTTTATTTAAACCACCTAATATATTTTAAAGAATTTAAATAATAAGAAAACAAAATATTTAGTGTATTTACCCATTTAGTTACATTTTTAGTACTCTTCATTCCTTTGTATAGACCCATATTTCTAGCTGATATCGTTTTTCCTTTTGCCTGAAGGAAATTCTTTAACATTTCTTATAGCTTCAGTTCTGGGTTGATTTGATTGGTGACATTTTTTTCTTCATTGTGGGTTTTTATTTTTCTGCTTCTTTTCACACCACACCTGGCACTATTTGATTGGATGCCAGACATAGTGAATTTTACCATGGTGGGTACTACATATTTTTGTATTCCTATAAATATTCTTGAACTTTGTTTTGGGGCACAGTTAAGTTACTTGGAAACAGTTTCATCTTTTTGGGTCTTGCTCTTACGATTTGTTGGCATGTTCAGAGCAGTGTTTAGTCTAGAGTGAATGCTTCCCCACTGTCGTGGTAAGACCCTTCTGAGTTCTCTATTCAATGTCCTGTAAATAATGAAGTTGTTTTAAGCATGACTGATTGGTAACAGGCAATATGGTCCTGTGTGAGAGCCAACCACTGTGACTTCTAATCCTTTCAGGTGATTCTTTTTCCTTGGCCTTGATTATTTTTCATATGTGCATGTGGTGATAAGGTACTCTGCTGAATACACCAGGGAAACCCTCTAAAGATATCCATGATTTGTGCTCTTGCTCACTCTTTGTCTCTCTCCCCTTGCCTTCCCTTCCCTCAGGACCTTTGTACCCTTGAGTGATCCTTGATTCCTGTCTTTCTCCTATAATCTATTTTAAAAAAGGTTCATCAGAAAAACTTATTGTCACCACCTTCAAAAGATATTCATTATTCAATACCCTAATCAACTTTGTTGCTACTATTCTAATGAAAGGCAGCATCATTTCTTCCCTGTGTTGTTGGTCTTTATGATTTTTCTTTTGCCCCTCATCTTGATCCCAGAGTTTATTTTCCAATAGTAGACAAAATGACCTTATTAAAACTTAAGTGATGTCATGTCACTCTTCTATTCAAACTCTCCAATGATTTTCCATCATCTTCATAGTAAAAGACAAAGCCATATCTCTACTTCAAGGCCTGTATGATCTGGTTCCCTGTTACTTTTCTGCCCTCATCTCCTACTGCTCCTCACATTACTTACTACTTTCCAACAACACAAAACGTATTGCTGTTTCTCAAACTCTCAAGGCCTTACTTCAGTGACTTTGTACTTATTATTCTCTCTTCCTGGGTTATTCTTCTTTCAGATATCTTCGTGGTTTGCTTTCTTGTCTCCTTCAGGTCTTTACTTAAGTGTTATCTCTTCAATGAAATCTTTCCTTACCACACTATCCAAAGTGCATTTTTCTACCCATTCCTTATTTCTGTTTAGTACTTATTACAATCTGACTGACTACATTTTATTCATTTTTGTTATTTATTAACATTCTCTGTCTCTTCCTCCTAAAATACAAATTATTTGAGGCTTGAGAAGAGGGATTTTTGTGTGTTTCTTTAGTGATCTATCCATAATATGTGTCACATAGTAGATACTTTAAAAATATGCGTTATGAATGAATGCAAAGCTTAAAAATCCAATATTTTAAATCCTTAAAACTTTTCCCCTCAAAATTTATGTATTGTCAAGTTAAGGAATATAGTTCACCAAAGTTTCTGCATGAGATTCAAGATCAAAATGAGTCACTTTGCCCAAGGTCACAGATTTAGCTAACCTCTTGGTGGGTGGATACACTCCAAGGAAGCAGAGTGGGAACCTTGGCAATCCCTGCAGGGTCTTATGCATTAGAAATATTTGCTGTCCTCTTCAGAGGGTACACTTCACCCTGTTTGGCCATTGGAGCAGAGTGGAAACAACAGCACTATCTGGATACCCTTTAGAAAGAGTTTTTCACAGCATCATGATGAGCACTTTCCATGTATGACTCACAGGCTAACATTATTTTCCCATTTTCTGAGAGAAAAAGAAACTGTGTTGCTGGAATAAAATTTTAACTAGGGAGTCCTATTTATACTGAATCTTAAGTTGTGGGCAGCTCCAAAAGTCCAGGGCAATGAAGTTCTAAGCCAGCCTTCACTCCTGGTCTGGGAGAGACAGGAATGAAAATGGAGGAATGCCCCTTCTCATTTCTAATCCTACTGCAAGTCAAGCTTTTTCTTGCAAATATTTCTCGTGGGCCTTGCTAGAATATCCTTGGGAATTGTGGGACTCTCTAGAAATGAATCTAGGCATTTATTTTATGAATTTACACCATGGAATGTTTAGGCCTCTAGTGAGGACCAGCCTGGGTCCCAGTGCTGATCAGTATCTGTGACTCCTTATGAGATTTAATAGTTATTTATGGACCAAGCATATACCATAATCCTCAATGCATTTAATAGGAAGTGGGAATATGGACTTCACAGTCAGTGACTTACAGTACATTTATTGAATGCCCATTCAGTGCCAGCATCTGTGCTAGTAGATACAGGTTATACGACTAGGAATATCACAGATGTGTCTATCCTCATGGAACTTCCAGTGTATCATGTTTGTCTCTAGTAAAACAATGAAGAAACCCCATGCTTGGGAGGAAGATGGAGATAAGATGACTTGCCCTGTCTGGTTGGCTCAGTTGATTGAGCATCCTCCCATGCACCCAAAGGTTGTAGGTTCAATTCCAGGTCAGGGCATATGCCTGGTTGTTGGCTTGATCCACAGCAGCGGTTCTCAACTTGTGGGTCACGACCCACAGGTTGAAAACTGCTTGCAAGGTCGCCTAAGACCATCGGAAAACAGATATTTACATTATGATTCATTAACATTAGCAAAATTACAGTTATGAAGTAACAACAAAAATAATTTTATGATTGGGGGTCACCACAACATGAGGAACTGTATTAAAAGGTCACAGCATTAAAAAAGGTTGAGAACCACTGTTCTAGAGCAACTCTGGCAGGTGAGACTTGTTAATAGATGCAAGTGGAAACCTTGGAAGGACATAGCTATGGAGTTTAGTTCAGCTACCTGCCTAATGCACAGTCTTAGACTAAAACCCAAGGATTATGGCTGCAGCTGGCCTAAAAAGGAAGAGTGGAGAGTTCTCCAAGTTAGGAGTAAGAACAGCCCACCAGTATGGACTGGAAGACTAAAGCCAGGTGAATAGAACAGAAAAGCTATCATCTGAACCGAATCAGTGTGCCCTGAGCTAAACTGAAGGAAGTCAGAAGACACACTTGTAACTTTTTTCACACTTGTAACTTTAAAATTGATTTCCTCTATTATCCCATCACTCTGGCCCAGAGAATCAAAAATAATTGCCCTCTCTATAGTCTCATGATCCAGACAGGCTAGTAGTGGAGATAAAAATAAGGAGGACAAAATCCAACATGATGTGGTCTTTTGTGGAGGAACCTCTGTGACCTTGGTTGGTGGCAAGAGAACATTAAATGCAGGGTGCCCCAGGTATACGCAGTTCAGGTCCAAAGGATCAGTCTTGTCCCAATACTTCTGATACTAAGAATTGATATATTGCTTCACTTGCTCAAAGACTGATTTGAAACCATAGACTACCACAAATGGAAAGATCATTCTAAACCTTCTAGGACAATCATTCTTAACCTAATGCTTTTTTAATAATAAAAAATTATCTCCTCCCATTATCCTGAAATGAAAACCATGGGTGATTAAACCTGCCTCCACATGTAATTTTTTGTAAATGTCCTATGATGTAAAGGAGGGGTAAAAGGGAAAGTGATTTATTACAAAACAATATTTATTTCTATATGTAAAGGACTGGGAGAAAAAACATGCTCCAATAAATGTCCAAAACATGTTCTAGAGGGCAGTACTAGACCCTGTTGAGAGCCATTGTTCTGCACTGACCTCAGTTCTTACCTGGGCAAACAAGATCCCAGAGAAAGGAAGGATCAACTGATGCTGCTTTTCTTTTGGTGGGTCATTGAAGCCTTTCAGTGGGATCTACTTAGAGTTGCCAATCATAAGTGTTCTGGAACTCCAAGCTTAGTCCCAGAAAGCTCATGCTTTCTTTGGCATCTCTTATTACCATATAACCCAGGGATTAAATGCATGGGGTTTGGTGTTAAAAGTCTTTCAACTTTGGCTACTGCTCAGCAATTATGTGACCCTACTTACTCTCTTACTCTCTTTTGTCATAGTCACCTCTCTTACTCTCTTTTGTCATATTTAAATTGGAGATACCTATACCATAGAATTAGTCAAATATATGAAAAAAAAGTTTGCCAAAACCGGTTTGGCTCAGTGGATAGAGCATTGGCCTGTGGACTGAAAAGTCCCAGGTTCGATTCTGGTCAAGGGCATATATCCTGGTTGCGGGCACATCCCCCAGTGAGGGGTGTGCAGGAGGCGGCTGATCGATGTCTCTCTCTCATCGATGTTTCTAACTCTCTATCCCTCTCCCTTCCTCTCTGTAAAAAAAATCAATAAAAATATGTTAAAAAAGAAAGAAAAGTTTAATACATAGTAAGTCTCAATAAGTGGAAGTTATTACTATTATATTAATACTTGTAGCACTGCTAACTGCTTCCAGCATTGTTAATGCAATTTTCACCACTCCAATGCTGCTGTTACTGCCAACACAATTGCTACAGGAGACCCCAATGGGGAACATCTCTTTCTTTCAGTAATATTATCTTGACCAACCTAATGTGATCTATATTCATATGCATACTATCCTGTATTAGGAAATATATCCTAACTATTTTGGTTTTGTTCTCTCCTTTGCTAAAACAAAGTCCAAAGGACAGGCCAAAGAACATTTTTGGGTTGCCCTCTAGTGCCCTATTAATTGCATTTTTATTACTCCCAAACTGTTGTCACATGAAGTAGCCCAGAGACTTCTCCAACTTGGAAGTATATTCCTGTCTCCCCTTTTTTCATTCACATTTTTAATGCTACGTTGCTAAGAACCTTCCCCATATATCCCAAGAGGCCTATGTGTCAAATAAATAAGACACCTGATAGTTTACCCTTCTTACCACAAAGTTCTCAAAACATAAAATTGGATTTGGTCGTCATTGTGATCCTTGTCTCAGTAATAATTAGGATAAGTCCTATGATTCCTTTCAACAATAATGAACTTCTGATTTGGGGCATAGCCAGCTTGCAAGCATACCAAGCTCACAGTTGCTAGGCTGAAGTCTCACAACAGGGGAAATGGGAGTTGGAGAGGGGAAGAAGAAGAGGTAGATATACATGGGATCTTTGGACCTTGGCAAACGACTGACTTCCACAAGCAACTATGTCTCTTACACAGCTGTTGAAATACCTGAACACACATTCATTCTCCTTCAACCCTTTCTGCCCCTCAAGTGAAAGCACATTTCCCCAACAACTAATTAAAACAAGTGCTGTTTGGAAGTGTTTGTAAGGAGTATGTGTAGGGGAAGGGTACTCTGTCTTATCCTTTCCAATTTATGCTGAGTATAGATACTTGAATTTCATATCTGTTCATATTACTATAATTCCCAAGGCTCTAGTATATTAAAAACATTTTAACAAGATTTCTCAAGTTTCTTTTCACAACCCATCCTACTAGTAGCCCCCAGGGTATCTGCCAGCTTCCTGCTGAGGACTGTTCTGTAATGTTTCAATCATAGCAATGCACTGGGATAGGGAGAAGCATCCACATGTGTACAAATTCACAAACACACTTCTCAACATAAAGTCATAATTCTCATGCCATACTCAAAAGCAGCTTTTTTAAATCCTTAGAAACTCTTTAAAAAGAACACCAAAGGTGACTTTTTTGCATTTCAAATATGCAATTCATCATTATTAGAACCCATAGAGCATGCAATATATTTGAACTAAACATTTTGAATAGAATTTTCTTATCAACAGAAATATATGACATCAAAAAGAAATAAGCTGGAACACATAATGCAAGCATGTGTGTACACACAGGTTCATATATATACACATGCACACACACCAAAACATTACCTGAATTTTTTTCCAGTGTAGATCTGAACTGCATAGGAGAATGTTTAAAAACAGAGAGTTAAACAACATAAATTGTACTTGAGTGACCAGGAAAAGAACAAAACTGTTAAGTCATGATTCCACTGACTTTTATAAAAATCAGGAAATCAACAAAATATTGAAGGAGATAATGGCAGAAGATAGGTGATCTGGCTCCTTTAAATCCACATAAGCCACAGAAAAGCACATGTGGCTTTTAACACAGCATTCTCTATCTCTAATCACATAATTTTCCCGTACTTTCTCCATCACTCCTTGTAGTGCCTGACGTGGTTCCTACAAAGTCTAATTACTCAGTATCACCCATTTCTTTTGAACCAAGACTATATGACTGGATCATATGAAGCTCTCTTCATAGGTCACACCCTGTTTCAGTTAATTTAATGGTGCCCATGGACTCTTTTCCTTTCACGAGGTTAAGCTAAACTTATACCAACAATTTGAATTCCTTGCTATGGGAAGCAGCACCCCAGCATGACAGTAAATATTTCAGGCTTGTGAGTCAGACAGAACTGGATTTGAAGCCCATTTGTTAGTTGTATAATCTTTGGCCAGTTATTTAACTTCTCCATGCTTCAGTTTTCTTTTCTGAAAAATGAAAATCATAGTAACACTCAGATCACAGGATTGTTGTAAGGATAATGATATCACCCACTTGAAGTGTCTGTCCCAGAGTAGACATTCAGTATATGTTAGCCATCATCACCTTCATCAACATTGTCATCATAGCCGAAACCGGTTTGGCTCAGTGGATAGACTGTTGGCCTGCAGACTAAAGGGACCCGGGTTCGATTCTGGTCAAGGGCATGTATCTTGATTGCAGGCGCATCCCCAGTGGCGGGTGTGCAGGAGGTGGCTGGTCAATGTCTCTCTCTTTCATTGATGTTTCTAACTCTCTATCCCTCTCCCTTCCTCTCTGTAAAAAATTAATAAAATATATTTTAAAAAAACATTGTCATCATAATTATCACCATTCCTGCTTCCATTGTGATGAAACTGTCCAGATGACCCTTATACAGAAAGCTCCTTCTGTTAACTCTGAAACATTCCACCCCTAACATCCATGGAAGGAAAAAAAAAACTTCATTTTATTCTATGATTCTAAGAATATAGATTTATTTCAGTTGTTATTATATGCTCCAAGTCTTCCATATGAGCAAATTAATTCCAGGAACTTTCTTTCTTCTTAAATATGTTTTAGTTTATTTTAGAGAGAGAGGAAGGGAGAGGAAAAGAGAGATAGAAACATCAATGAGAGAGAAAAATCGACCAGCTGTCTCCTGCACACCCTATACTGGGGAATGAGCCCAGAACTCAGGCATGTGCCCTGACCAGGAATAGAACCAGCAACCTCTTGGTGCACAAATTGACACTCAATCACTGAGCAACACCAGCCTAGCAATTTTAGGGATTTTTCTGATAATTATATGCTTTTTCCATGGCTGCAAAAAGTTGTGGAGAACCAGGTTCTGGTCCTTGGGATACTATAATAAAAGGTAAGCACTGCCTCCCACTAGACCACATGCAATGGAAACATCTCCCAAAGAGATACAGGGACTCTCTTAAGGAGTATATACTGGATATGTCTACTCACCTGTGAGTATAGTATGAAAACTATTGACCTAGATCTTAAGAAGAAAAAAATCTTAATAAATGTCAGTCAACTTCCCCCTTCTCCTAGTACCTCCCATCCACACTGAAGAACAGCAGCATAGCAATAGAATCATCAAATTCCAGGACACTGTATTAGTCTATTGTATGAGAAGTTCAAGAGTCTGCTTCTTTCTTGGGATCTCCTCTCCAGGCAATCTCTAGCTTCCATGAGGTTAGATAGGTATCAGCTCTATTTTCTTTGTGTCCTCTTCTCACTTTCTCTCTTTTGTCTTCATTCCTTCCTTTAGGTAATGAGATAAAAAGGGGGCAGGGACACAGAAAGAATAGGGCAAGTGGTTCTAAATATAGGGGGAAATGCCTTTGCTCTGATGCTCTGTATCTATTTTTTCCATCTCTGCTCCCAAGATCATTCTCAATTATAAGATACTAGTGGCCCTGCACATGAATCCGTGCATGATTAGATCATTTCTGCTTGCCTCAGCTGGCCACCTGGCCTATATCCATTCCCACTTGTAGCTCTCCACCACACACAGCTCACTGTCCTGCCCTCCTGTAACTCTCTGCCTGGCATCCCACCCTCCTGTAGTTCTCTACCACAGCTAGCTCGCTGCCCACCCCTCCTGCAGTTCTCCGTGCTTGTAACTCACTGCCCCATTCCTCTGCTGTTCAGTCATTATGTGATGGCATCCCAACCAATTTGCATATTACCCTATTATAAGTATAGATTACTACTCTCATAGCAAGATTAAAACATGTCAGCCAGTGGGAAGTAGACTAAAAGATAATGGCAACAGGGTAAAAGAACCAGAATCAGAGATTATACTAACCCTTAGCCCAGTAGCCCTGCATCCCATGGAACCAAAGTCCATTTGACCTTCTTTTGATATAACAGGTATTGTAAGAGCTCCACCTATGTCCCTTTGACGTTTCCATATGCTCAGACCAAGTTCCAATTGCCCTATCTGCATACCTGCTGGAGGGCTCTTTTCCCACAACTGTAGATCTCTGTGCTCTCTACATGCAAGAATCTAAAAGGTGTGCAAATTCACAGCCACTCCCCCCACCCCAATAGTGATGAGATGTGGCTCACAACTTGTATAAATATTTCAGTTCCCTTGCCTCTTGGGTGGAATAATTCAAAGTTTGTGTGTTGTTCCATTTTTTAGAATTTCTCCGATTAATTGTCAGTCCACCACTGTGATAGCTGGCTTAATTAGCACACTCTATTAACTGCCTTCATTTCTTTTTAAATATTCCATTTCATTACAGGTGTTATGTGCAATTCCCCCCCAAAAAATCACTTTTATTCAATTACCTTTGTCTCAGGGTCTGATTCCTGGAAAATCCAAACTAAGATTACATGATTATCCTTGAGTCAGTTGATAAAGACCCTGAATAAGCAGAATCTTTCCCAAAGTGTTTTTGCTATTTTGTGTAATGAACCTTTGCTTCTTAAATCATAGCATAATAAGGACTTACTAGCTAAATGATACATCAATAAGATAACTATATATCAGATATAGTGTAATATACTTAAATAATTTCCTCTTGAGAATATCAATCTTCTAAATGTAAGAGATGTGGAAAGTATTTCACTATAGAGTAGGAATGTTGGGTTGAGTGGTCATTTACACTAATTGGCAAATTAAGGAAATTAGAAAAAATCTACTCCTGATCACTAATTTTCTCTTAATAATCCAAATAAATACACAAATGCCTGTCAAGATTTATTGGGAAAAGTTGTTTAAAAAATGTAAGAATAAAGATTTCTGGAACAAACTGAATACAATTAAAAAGAAAGTAAAGAAAGTATAAATGGAACAATATGTTATCAGCTTCAAAAATAGATGAATGACAAAAATCAACAATAGAAATTAAACTATCATTTTTGAGCACTTCCTTAAATATAGACAGTTTGCTAAGTATTTTATGTACATTAATTCATTTAATCTTCACACATTTTTATCCCCATGATAAATGTGATTCACACATTTTCATTACATATGAAGAAACCAAGGCCAAGTAAATTTTCCAGGGTCATACAGTTAGTAAATGGTATAGATAGGATTTGAAACCATGTTTTTCATCTCCAAAGTGTATGCATTTTCTAATTTACCTCTCAGCTTCTTTTTCATATATATTTTAGTGCTGTATTTTGTATTTTTCTTCATGTGTGTTTATAACTTTTAATAAAGATCAATTGTAAAATGTATAACTAAATGTAATATAATGTTTAAACTTTATATTAATTTATAATAAATACATGTAAATAAGGTCAGCCATGAGAAAAAAATACTTATTAAGATTATGTGTCTGATCTGGGATTCATAAATTATAGCTGTCATATTCATAAGGAGTTGACAGCACTTCATATGTCCAATCAGATCTATAGATTTCATACACTTGCCTTTCTGACAGAATCAAATCTGGCATGGTTTACACTCTTGATATGACTTTTGAGTTCCAAATAATCACATTCCTGATTCAGAAACTAGCAGAGTGCCTTGCACACAGTGGGTACTCAATAAATGAATTTAATTGTCCCAAGTTTCCTTTAGACTGGTTTTCTAGCCCAAAGGCTTCACTTAAGCTTGAAACTGTCATCACCCAATCACAGGGATTTGAGGTAATTGCTTTTCCCTCTCTGAAGTCAATGAGGAGAAGCTCTTTTCTTGAACCCCAGCCCCCAGCCCTGGACAATATTCAAGGTATTCTCTTGGGTCCTGAAGCTTGATTCCAAAGTCCTCAGGTTTCTATCTCCTCTTATTCCTGGCACTGACAACAGATCCTACCTATTCCTTAGAAGCACTCCCTGCCTTCCTGTCTCTTTGCCTTTGTTCACAGTATTCCCTTGGTCTGGGATATCCCCTCCCCCATGTCTTGGCTTCTGCCTGGCTGTTGTCTCAGATTCCTGAACCTTGCCTGAACCAAGTGCAGATGTAATTCCAGCCTCAGGCTCCAGTCTCTGCTCTCCAGACCAGCTGGGAGTACTTATATCAGCCTACTAGGGTCTCCAACCTTGACCTGGCCCCTCAGATCTGGTGGATGGCCAGTGTGAGCCTGATAAGGAGGCAAAGAGCCCTGAAAGGTCACCACCAGTATGTCTATGTCAACTGGAGGCCTGGTTTCTAGCATGTGCTAGCAAATATATAACCCATTTACACCTTCTGCCTTTTGTTTGAGTTCTTTCAACATAGAAGTTTCCCCAAAATGATTTCAGACAGCATAGACAGAACCTTGACATCATCAGTCCATGGCAAGTCAGGCTTGTAAATAGGATATTGGCTTTTTACAAGGCTTAACTGCTTGTAGAGATATGCAGCCAAACAGCACACTGAGGCAGAGACACATGGCCCATAGAGGTAGACGTAAGATGAGTATTGACATGGTTTGTGCATTTCTAGATAATATGATTCTATTTGAAAGGGAAACTCTTGGTGAGAGTCTTGTTGATTCCATCAACAAGAGTCTTGTTGATTCCATCAAGGAAAGCAGTGATGTGGTGTGTTAAAAATGAGTACATATCCCAGTACTTAGCATATGCATTTTCTTCTTTTATTGTCTTCAGAAAATTGTGTGCTTTATATATAGGCAGTCCTCAGGTTACGTCGGACTTGACATACATCATTTCATGGTTACGTCGCCATTTCCCATTTATTTATTAAAAAAAAAAGTTCCGTAACTTATGTACAAATGTGCTTTATGTTTTTTTTTTATTATTTATTTACCACAAGTAAAGCTCAGGAATTATTATCCTTCTTTTATTTATTTATTTATTTTTACTGTTTCACTTCATTACTGCTGTGTTTGTGCTCCATGTGAGTGATGTAGGTGCTTATGTAGGTGGGTTCCAGACTTACAATAAAAATCACATTACGTTGTGCCATAGGAACAGATCTCCAACGTAACCTGTAACCCAAAGAATACTTCTGGAATATAAAAGAGCAAAATGCTTCTCTGTTTGCCTGAAGTACATTTTCTCCGCTAGTTAATGAAAGATAAGTCTGAGACCTCCTCCTTGCTACACTTGCACCTGCAGCTAGAAATGAAAGCTCCAGGTGGTTGGAAACCCAACTTTCCCTGCTAATGGACAAGCCTAGCCCAGCATAGGGGCTCCTTTCCACTCTTATGCCCGTGCAGAATCATATGTCTTTACTTGCCTGGATGCTTGTTGTTTTTCAATTGCCTAAACTTGACCATCATCATCTCCCCTTCTCACCAACTGTCAACCAGCTGCAGTTCTCATCATACTCGACACTTCTATAAATGCTACTTTAAATTACAATAGTACATATAATGATCGTTTTCATTCCTATACAAATATTTCTGCAAACAAAAGAGGATTGCCTGTTGATTTTGTTTCCAACATGTTGGCATTTTTTTCAATAAAGTCAAATCTCACTTGTTAAAGCTGCATTACTCTATTGATTGAAAATATGCGGGAAAAGTGGGGTTGGTGCACGGCATGTTTCCTAAAGCATCTCTTCTATAGTAAAGGGCAATCCAAATTGGATTACTTTATTTAGCAAGGGTGTCAGCTCTTCTCAGTCATCAGTGCCTCTGAGACAAGCCCTTCCATTTTAAGTTACTGTTCTTAAGAAAGTTAAGATCCCTATGAATAATCTGAGATGTGTGAAATAAGGTTAGTCACAGGATTTCCTGCCACCAGAGCTCACAAACAAACTTTCCTCACTTCCTCTTTTTTAAAGTTCAATTTAGGCTCACTGATCTAGTTGCTTTTGTTCTAGTGGTTACAGTCTCCACCCTGTTACCAATGGTTAAAAGGGTTAACGGAAGTTCTTTCAATCTCTCTCTCTCTCTCTCTTTCTCTCTCTCTCTCTCTCTCTCTCTCTCTCTCTCTCTCTCTCTCACACACACACACACACACACACACACACACCACAGATGTTATATTAAAATGATAGACATTCTTTTCATCAGAAACTTAGACTAAGGAAAACTTAGTTTCCTCCAGTTTGGGTTTCCTCCTCTGTGTTCCTTGTACACTTTATTATCTGCATTCTAATCCACAGGATTTACCATACCATCCCTTCTCTGGCTATCATCCTCTTTTCATCTCCCCAGGTGGTTAGGTTGTCAGCCCCCATAAAGCTCCAGGCTCGACTTCTCTACTTTTTTCTTGATCTGTCTCTCTCTCTCTCTCTCTCTCTCTCTCTCTCTCTCTCTCTCTCTCTCTCCTTCTCCCTCTCTCCCTTCCTCTCTCTCTTCCTTTCCTGCAGTCTCCTCCCAACTATGCCTCCCCACATATCCTGTGACCTTCTTAAAGGAAGGGATTATGCATATGTGCATCCCCTAGAATTGTGCCAGACCCTCAATGTTCGTTGAACAAATGGTGACAAAACAAATGAATTAGATAAAGTCATTCCTCCCAGGTAAGGGGATGGGGGAGGTATAAGAGGGTAAAGGCGGCAATAAGTGGTGATAGAAGGAGACTTGACTTGGGGTAGTGAACACACAATGCAATACAGCTAATATATTATAGAACTGTACACTCCAATAAACTCAATAAATAAAATATCTAGCTGATAACTACTGATTAAATTGAAACAGTAATAATAATAAAAAAAAAAACTTCCAGCAAAGAAAACCTTGGAATGGATGGCTTCACAGGAGTTTTAGCATACATTCAAAGAAGAACTAAAACCTATCCTTCTCACACTATTTCAAAAAAATTCAAGAGGAAGGAACACTTCCAAGCTCTGTCTATGAAGCCAGTATTACTCTAATCCCAAAACCAGATAAAGCCACTATAAAGAAAGAGAATTACAGGACAATATCCCTGATGAAGACAGATGCTAAAATCCTCAACAAAATTCTAGCAATCATATCCAGCATTATATAAGAAAGATCATACACTATGACCAAGTGGCATTTATTCCGGGGATGCAAGATTGGTACAATATCCACAAATCAATAAACATGATACATCACATACACAAATTGAAAAAAAATAACATAATCATATCAATTGATGCAGAAAAAGAATTGACAAAATCCAACAACTTTCCTGATAAAAACTTTCAGCAAAATGGAAATAGAGAGATCATACCTCAAAATAATAAAAGACATATGAGAAACCTACAGTTAATATCATACTCAATGGGAAGAAACTGAAACCATTTCCTCTAGGAACAGGAACAAGATAGGGATGCCCCGCTTTCATCACTCCTGTTCAACAGAGTACTGGAATTGCTAGCCATAGTGATTGGACAAGATGAAGAAATAAAAGGCATCCAAATTGGAAAAGAAGTAAAATTGCCATTATTTGCAGATGACATGATATCATACATAGAAAACCCCAAAGACTCCATCAAAAACCTGCTAGACTTAATAAATAAATTCAGCAAGGTTGTAGGATACAAAATTAACACCCATAAGTCTATAGCTTTTTTATAACTCAAGAAAGAGGGCCTAAAAAAAACAACAATCCCATTTACCATTGCAACAACAAAAAAATTAAGGTATCTATGAATAAACTTAACCAAGAAGGTAAATGACTTGCACTCAGCAAATTACAGGACACTAAAAAAAGAGAGAGAGAGAGAGAGAGAGAGAGGAAGATATAAACAAAAGTAAGACTATACCATGTTCATGGATTGGTAGAATCAACATCATTAAAATGTCCATACTACCTGAAGCAATCTATAGATTCAATGCAATCCTCATTAAAATGCCAACAGCATATTGCAAAGACCTAGAACAAACTCTCCAAAAATTCATCTGGAATAATAATAAAAAAAAGACCACAAATAGCTGCAGCTATCTTGAGGAAGAAGAACAAAGTTGGAGGAATCACAGTACCAGATACCAAGCTATATTACAAAACCACTGTCCTCAAAACTGCCTGGTACTGGCACAAAACAAACATATAGATGATGGAACAGAACAGAGAACCCAGAAATCAACCCAAGTCATTATGCTCAATTAATATTTGACAAAGGAGGCCAGAGAATACAATGAAGTCAAGACAGTCTCTTCAATAAATTGTGTTGGGAAAATTGGACAGATACCTACAAAAAATTTAAACTAGACCACCAAATTACACCTTACACAAAAACAAACTGAAAATAGATAAAGGACTTAAATATAAGATGGGAAACCATAAAAATATTAGAAGAATGCATAGGCAGAAAATAGCAGACATATATCATAGCAATATCTTTATCAATACAGCTCCTAGAACAATGGAAACTAAGGAGAAAATAAACAAATGGGACTACATCAATATAAAAAGCTTCTGCACAGCAAAAGAACCCATCAACAAAACAATATCTATCTTATAATAGCTAATATTTGGAAACAGCCTAAGTACCCATTAGCAGATGAGTAGATTAGAAAACAGTGGTACATCTACACAATGGAATACTACACTTCTGTAAAAAAGAAAGAATTTTTACAATTTGCAACAGCATGCATGGAACTAGAGAGCATTATGCTAAGTGAAATAAGCCAGTTAGAGAAAGATAAATATCACGTGATCTCACTCATTTGTGAAATATAATGAACAACATAATCTGATGAACAAAAATATAACCAGAGACATAGAAGCATCAAACAAACTGTCCAACCTATGAGGGAAGGTGGGGTGAGGGGGTAAGAGATCAAACAAAGGATTTATATGCTTGCATATGAGCATAACCAATGAATATAGACATTGGGGGGTGAGGGCGTGTACTGGGGGGTGGGAGCAGCCAGGGAGAGGTCAATGGGGGCAAAAGGAGATTCATATCATACTTTAAAGATTATATATATATATATATATATATATATATAATATCTACTTCTACAAAGCCATAAAAAATAGAATCTAATGGTGGGAATTTCAGATCCTGAGGAATAGTTTTCCCCACTTTGATTTATCTCAGATTCCTAAGATGCTATGTGTGATGGGGCTGAAGATTGCTTTACTGAGAATTATAGATTCCCCATTTTCACCAGACTGTCCGGATTTTCCAGTAGCATTCTTCTCCTTCCATCTTGTCCACTGATGACCAGGACAACATGTAATTTATATTCATAACAAAATCTCCCACTAATTCAAAAATGGTCCAATATAAGTACTAAATACCAGTTAAGTTTTTCCCAGATACAGTTCATGTCACTCATTTTACACAGATGTAAGTCTTCAATAGATTCCATTCAGGATTCCTTTATTGGCATTCCTTTTTAATCAATGAGCCTCTTATCAAAAGTGATAGGATTCTGTTTGGTTCACTTTACTTCCACCCTCAGTCTAGGGTGGAGCCATTATCTTTGTTTCTCACTCTGGTTTATAGAGAAGTCAGGTTGTGTGTTTTTTTGAACCCTAAATAATATCCATCTGCTTGTGATAGAGCCCATTTCTTTGTATGCAGTCAGCACCTTCATCACCACCACAATTGGTACATTCTGACTGCTCTGCTCTATGAATTTTGCTTTTTTGTTTTTACATTTCTCCAGCCCATAGCAGAGGCCTTGCTCTCTACATGAACTTTTCTATGTACTTTTCTGTTTTAGAAGGTCCTGCCTAGCATTACCCACTACCAAGCATTTAGGATCCTCTGCCTTGGATTTTCATATTTTTTCCGTTCTTAACTCTTCAGCCAATATTTCCCCAGCCTATATATTTATTCTTCTATCATAGCTTGCCTGCTTTGTCATTTTTCTTTAAGTGCCTCAATTGATTATTCATAACTACCAGATGAGGGTCAACTTCACCTCCTTCTCCCATTCCTGATCTAGCTAAGGGATCTCTGTGTGACCTAACTAAACAACTTAGTTTAGAGCAAGGACCATGGTGCATGCTTCTGAATGCTACACACAGAAATAAGAACAGGACTGTACACATGGCCAATACTCAATAAAGATTTGTTGATTTGATATTCTTAAATAATACCTCCCATTTAGTGTTCTACGATGCATATTGGTGATGTAAAGACAATTTAAATTTACTTCAAACTTACTGAAAAAATACTTTTAAAAATGAATGCAACTATTTGTAATTCACTGTAGGGGTGGTTGTGGGGGGTGTTCAGAATCATTTTTGGGGTAAGACATGTAGCTTCCCATTTAGCTTACTGATAGTGGAGAGAAACATTTCTATAGTTTGTGCTATATTATTATAGAGGGTACATGCTATAAACAAGAAAGCACTGGTATCACATTCTGTTTGAGTGTAAGGGGAGACTTGGTAGTGCTGGCCTGGGAAAGGCAACCAAATGGGTAGCACCAAATATCCACAGTGATTTATCCTAATTTTGACTGATTAAATAAAAAACAAGTGTGTTTTTTTCTCAATAAAAACAATGGATATGTATTCCCTTAAAGAAGGTATTCCAAACCTGCCACATCTCAGCAGGTAGAAATCTGCCTCCTGATACTCATAGGAATTTAGTTTCAGTTTTTAAGTATTTTCCTTGAGTCAGTCTCCTGGGGGATAGTTTTTCTCCTTAAATAATACCAAACACCTTCACTTTTAAAAAGGATTTTGGTTTATTAAATATGATTTATAATGAGTACTGTGTCAGCTGCTGGATGGCAAATATTCAATTGCTGCTGGCCCTTCATAAATAATCATCATTTCTAAAGGAAAGAGGTACCTCCATAATTTCAAATCTTAGGTAGATTTTTAGTCAGTACTATACAATATCTCAATTATAAAATGTCTTATGTTGTTCCTTAACAAAATGAGTTGTGTAATTCTCCCTTTTTCAGTAAGGCTTGGCCCTAGTACCTCCCTACATGTGATATATTTCAGAATATGATAATTAATCATTGTTTATGTGTTTCATGTAATAAACATGTTTTACTCCCTTCTGTTCCAAATGCTTTGTAAGACAAAAAGGATGGGTATACATTTTATAAGACAAGTCTTTAACCCTTATCTCATAGTCTAGAGAGATGAACATACCAATCAATAATCACAAGTAATGGACATAGACACTAGCGGAGATGAGTGCATGTGCTGGGGTGAGGGTGGGAGTGGCTGGGTAAAGGTCAATGGCAGGGGAGAAGACATACGTAATACTTTAAATAATAAAGGATTAAAAACATAATAATTACAACTAAATTTGTTAAGTGCCATACAGGAATTTATATGAAGACTAATGGAAACATTTCATCAGGTTTAGACTATCTTACTGCAGACAACTCTTATAGGCTCCTCCTACATAGTAAGGTAGACAACAGAAAGAAGACATTCTTTCAATCTCATTGAAAAACACAAAAACAACTCAGGTCATGGAAATTCAAGTTAAAGAAGGGAGCTTGTTCTAGCCAGAACAAAGGGTATGTAAGGAGACCAGGAAATGGATAAGGTATGGCATGCTAATGAATTAGGATTTTATTTGAAGGTATTGAGAAGACATTGATGGTATTTAAGAAAGTGTCATGTTCAGATTTTTACTTTTAAATAGCTCACTTTAATAGAACAGATCATAAGATCATGAGCAGAATAGTTAAAAGACTATTGCAATAATCCAGGGGAGAATCAATGGTAGCCTGGGCTGGGCCATGGGAGTGGAGGTGGGAACTTCAATAATGGATACATTCAAGCA
Source organism: Lasiurus cinereus (assembly GCA_011751065.1). Lineage (NCBI taxonomy): Eukaryota > Metazoa > Chordata > Mammalia > Chiroptera > Vespertilionidae > Lasiurus > Lasiurus cinereus. The sequence goes on along the minus strand of JAAGEH010000015.1, from coordinate 19,142,553 downwards.
TTTAGAGGTAAAATAAATAGCATCTTATGACTAGTAGAAGAAAGGGTTTGAAGGAGAGTTAGACATAATGGGAACCAAGATTAGGTCTGAGGTCAACAACCTAGAATTTGGAGTTAAATCTGGAATGTTCATCACTTATCAGCTGAGGTTTGGGGCAAGCCTTTTCATCTCTGGAAAGTCGGCTTCCTCACAGTAGAAGCACAAATAGCTATGGCTTACTTAATAGATCTGTTGTAGGAATTAAATGAAATCATGTAGTCCCAGCCGGTTTGGCTCAGTGGATAGTGTTTTCTCACAGACTGAAGGGTCCCAGGTTTGATTCCAGTCAAGGGCATATACCTCGGTTGCAGGCTTGAGGCAACCAACAAATGTTTCTATCTGTCTCTCCCCTCCATTCTCTCTAAAAATCAATGGAAAAATAAAAAATTATTTTAAAAAAATCTATACTAATAAAAGGGTAATATGCTAATTAGACCAGGAGACCTTCCAGACAAAGCCATGGTGGTGGGAATGAGGCAGAGGTGGTTAGGGGCAATCAAGCTAGCGGAGGAGGAGGGGAGAAGTTGGGGGCAAGCAGGCCATCATGGAGGAGGCAGCTGGGGGTGAACAGGCCAGCAGAGGGCAGTTGGGGGCAAGCAGGCCAGCAGAGGGGGACAGTTGAAAAGACTAGCCTGGCAGGGGTGGGCTGTTAGGGGTGATTAGACCAGTAGGTGGGGCAGTTGGGGTGATCAGGCTGGAAAACAGAGTGATTAGGGGTAAGCAGTCAGGTGAGCAGTTAAGAGCAAGCAGTCCTGGATTGCAAGAGGGATCTGGCCTAAACCGGCAGTTGGACATCCCTCAAGGGGTCCCAGATTGGAGAGGGTGCAGGCCAGGCCGAGGGACACCCCCTCCTGTACACAAATTTTGTGCACTGGGCAACTAGTGAATAAATAAAATCATATATAAAAGTATGCTTTACATGGTTCAGAGTGCTATATACAACTGTTAATTGTTATACTGTTGACTTGAAAACTCACATTTCTTGAATTTAAAGGAACCAAATTATGACCTTCTTCCTTAGGGCCAGATACTGGCACTATGTTTCTCATAATTAAAGAAAATGTTGCTTGTGCAGGACAGGTAGATAGATTAGATAGAGGAGATTATTTAAGTTATAATGATGAATCAGGATGACAAGTCAATCAGGCTCTCCTATGCTGCCAAACAGGAAATGGCTGTCAAGAGTTATTATATAGGTGACAGTTGACAGTCATACTTTTAACATTCCATCAGACCTGCTGCTTTGGCCTGCTTTTAGTCACATAGGTAAAGAATCATTGTTTATATCTTAAAAAGGCAACAGTTATAACTTGGCAATTTGAGATTGTTTATCTCATCTAATCAGCCATCTCAGAACAAGGAAAATGTCCTCAGGCCCAAGGAGAATGCAAAAACAAATGTTATTTTCTCCCAATTGTCAAAAGTCTACATAGATAATAATAAACCATGACCTGTGAATAGTGAGGTCTTTCCCCCAAACTCCTATCTTTATAAGGAGTTGTACCTCCATTTTCTTCCACTAAATTATTTTTTGTGAAGGAAACTACATGTATTTTTTTGGAAGTTGACTACAGATTATACCTATTTCTAGGTGAATAGGTAATGTTTGATTTTGCTTCCAGCTTTGTATCATCTGCTAACCTTCTACATTGCTCTGAGTTTTCATGGTACTAATTCAGTTAACTATACACATGTGATTAAACCTCATATTTCCAAAATATGGCTTTTGAATCTCTATTGGGATATAAGGATCCTTCTATCCTTGTGTGTAACTTGGGCTTATTTCTTATGCTATTTTAACCATATTTACTTATTTCCAACATCAAATAAATTAGCTAGAGTTTTTATTTTGAAGTGCTGTAAATCTGGCTCCACTAAGGTAGTCTTTAAAAATTATGAACAACAAATACATGTCTATCAACAAGTGAATCTAAAAAACAAGTGGATAAAATATCTAATGAACAGTGAAAAATATGTATATAATTTCAAAATTACTTATAATGTCTCATATATTCCACTAAGTGTTTTACATGAACTATCTCATTTAATTTCTCAAGACAACCCTATATATTAGGTATTACCATTATTTTTTTTAATTTAATAAGTCTTTATTGTTAAGATTATTACAATTGTTCCTCTTTTTTCCCCCCATACCTCCCCTCCGCCTGGTTCACACCCCACCCTCTGCCCTTACCACCCCCCACGACTGTCCTCATTCATAGGTGTACACTTTTTGTCCAACCTCTCCCTGCACCCCCAACACCCGTTTCCCTCCCAAGAATTGTCAGTCCACTCATTTTCTATGCCCCCGATTCTACTATATTCACCAATTTATTCTGTTCATTAGATATTTTATCCACTTGTTTTTTAGATTACTTGTTGATAAACATGTATTTGTTGTTCATAATTTTTATCTTTACCTTTTTCTTCTTCATCATCTTCTTAAAGATTACCTTTCAGCATTTCATATAATACTGGTTTGGTGATAATGAACTCCTTTAGCTTTTTCTTATCTTGAAGCTCTTTATCTGACCTTCATTTCTGAATGATAGCTTTGCTTGGTAGAGTAATCTTGGTTGTAGGTTCTTGCTATTCATCACTTTGAATATTTCTTGCCACTCCCTTCTGGCCTACATAGTTTCTGAAGAGAAATCAGCTAACAATCATATGGGTGCTCCCTTATAGGTAATTAACTGTTTTTCTGTTGCTGCTTTTAAGATTCTCTCTTTGTCTTTTGCTCTTGGTATTTTAATTGTGATGTGTCTTGGTGTGGTCCTCTTTGGATTCCTGTTGTTTGGGGTTCTGTGCACTTCCTGGACTTGTAAGTCATTTCTTTCACCAGGTGGGACAAGTTATCAGTCATTATTTCTTCAAATAGGTTTTCAGTATCTTGCTCTCTCTCTTCTGCTCGTACCCCCATAATTCTGATGTTGGTACACTTGAGGTTGTCCCAGCAGCACCTTACACTATCTTCAAATATTTGCATTCTTTTTTCTTTTTGCTTTTCCAGTTGAGTGTTTTTTGCTTCTTTGTATTTCAAATCTTTGACTTGATTCTTGCCTTTCTCTAGTATGCTGTTAGGTCTCTGTATAATATTTTTTTATTTCAGTCAATGTATGTTTAATTTCTAGTTGGTCTTTTTTTCATATCCTCAAGGTTCTTATTAAATTTATCTGCCTTTTCTAGTAAACTCTTGAAAAACCTAATAACAATGGTTTTGAACTCTATATCCAGTTGTTTGTTTTCCTCCATTTCTTTCGTTTGTGATCTGTTCTTTAGTCTCCGCATAGTTTGCTGCTTCCCTGAGTTGGTAGAGTAGCTTTGTGTGGTAGGTATCCTATAGGGCCCAGGGGCTCAGCCTCCCCGTTACCTGAGGTGGGCACTTTTGGTGCACCCCTTTGTAGACTGTGTGCACAGCCTTGTTGTATTTAAGTCTTAATTGCTGTTGGTTTCACTGGGAGGAATTGACCTCCAGGCCTATTGGCTGTGAGGATCAGCTGTGTCTATGCTGGGAGAACTTCTGTGCTGGTGACACCCTTATGAGACAAAACTTGCAAAATTGCAAACGCCTCTGTGCTCAGCTTGGATGGGGCAGAGTCTCAGGGCAGAGCAGATAGCCTTGGATTTCTGTCAGCCCTGCCCTATGAGGCCCCTGGGTCTCAGTGTCCCTCAGTAATCACTGCAAGCACCTCTGAGAGAAAGCCAACCTCGACTTTCGCTCACTGCCAGATACTCCAGTCTCTCCCCGAATGAGTCTGGGTTCCCAGAAACTCACCCAGAACTGGAGTTCAGTACAGTTGGGAGCTTTCGTCTCCCGCCCACTTTAGAAAGCCAGCCTCACACTCAGCCACTCGTGCACTCAGCAGTCAGTCCTCTTTACATGCACATGCCTCTGGACTGCTGCATTCCACAGCTCCCCTTAATATTAGTGTGCTTTCTCCTTCCTGACAGTTCAGATTCCTCATGAGTGGGTCTGGGTTCCCAGAGTCTCGCACGGGACTGGAGTTCAGCGCTGTGGGGAGGTTCTCTCTCCTTCCCGCTTGAGGAAGCCAGCCACACACTCAGCCGCCCATGCACTCAGCCACCCATTCTTTCCGTAAGCGTGCATCTCCATACCTCAGCCTTTTGCAGTTCCTCTGAGTCTCAATGTGCTTTCCTCTTTCTTTCTAGTTGTAGAATTTCCACTCAGCCAGTTTCCTGTGATTCTGGATGTTGTCCATTTTGTCTTTTAATTGTAGTTTTTATATTGTTGTGTGAGGCAGCAGTTTAGATATTTACCTATGCCGCCATCTTGGTTTCTCTTACTATTATTTTAAAGATTAGCAAGTCAAAGCTCAGAATGATTAGGATACCTGCCAAAGACTATGCAGATAGACAGCGGCAGAAATAGAATTTGAGCTCGAATCTGTCTGATTCCAGAACTTGGTTTCTTTTTTAAAAACATTATATATATTATTTCAAAGAAAAAGGGAGAGGAAGACAAAGATGGGCACAACAATGATGAGAGAGATCCTGTACTGGGGATCGAGACTGCAACCCCAGCATGTTTCCTGATTGGTAATCAAACCATGACCTCAGTTTCATAGATTGATACTCAATCACTGAGCCACACCAACTAGGCAAGAACTTAGTTTCTTAACCATCATAGGATTCTGTTAATATGTATCATACTATTTCATATATTCTTAATTACTACTGGCTTAAAACCTAATGGGTATGTAAGAGAAGCTCATCTTCTGGTACTTTTCTGCTTCTCCATTTCAGAAATATTCCTACTTTACCCACAATTGTCCCATCTTATGCCTTTAGAGTACTCTCAGGATTTGACCTAAGTCTGTTCTTAGGGAATGTAAACTCATTGTCTCCACTATCTTACCATCAAAATATACCAGCCAAGTGTCTTCAGTAAGGCACCACTTTTAGTTAAGTGTTCAGTAGAAGAGATCAAATAAATATGCCATCTGTACATAAGGTTGAAACTAATGCTCTCATCACATCTCTGTAAACAGGAAAGCTAGAATAATCTGTACAATGTTTTGTTAATAATTCAATAAAGCATTAACTTCTACTTCTAAAGAATGTAGAAGTTAATAAGTGGAATTACTATAGAACTTATCTGATGCTAAATTAATAATTGTTATCTAAGTCATCAGTAGAGATGGAACTAACATGCTTATACATGAATTGTATGATCAGTAAATTACTATTTCCATTATATATTTATGGAGGATCCTTAAGGGGCCTTCACATACCATTTTGGAGAATCATAGCTTCTCTTTGTCTAGATGATTATTACTAAAATGTGTTTATATAACTGCATATACCATACACACACAAACACACACGCATACTAGAGGGGGCCTGGTGCACCCTCTCCATTCTAGGACCATTCAGGGGATGCCTGATAGCCAGTTTAGGTCTAATCCCCATGGGACTGCTGGCTCCTAACCTGATCACCCCTAACCACTGTGCCTTCCTGCCTGGTTGCCCCTAACTGCCCTCTCCTGCTGGCCTGGTCACTCTTAACCACCTCTGTCTCAGCCCCCACCACCATGGCTTTGTCCAAAAGTATGTCCAGATGTCTGGAAGACATCTGGTCTAATTAGCATATTACCCTTTTATTAGTATACTCGAGGTCTGGTGCACAAAATTTGTGCATGGAGGGGTGTATCCCTCAGCCCAGCCTGCACCCTCTCCAATCTGGGACCCCTTGAGGGATGGACTGCCTGTTTAGGCCCAATCCCAGTAGGATCTGCCTAAATAGGCAGTTGGACATCCCTCTCACAATGCAGGACTGTTGGCACCCAACTGCTTACCTCCCTGCCTTCCAGATTACCCCTAACCACTTCTGCCTGCCAGCTTTATCACCCCCTAACCACTCCCCTGCCAGCCTGATTAATGCCTAACTGCTCCCTTACCAGGCTGATTGCCCCTAACTGCCCTCCCCTGCAGGCCTCGTCAACCCCAACTTCCCTCCTCTGCCAGCCTGGTCACCCCTAACTGCCTTCTCCTGCAGGCTTGATGACCCCCAACTGCGCTCCTTTGCAGGCCTGGTCCCTCCTTTTGTTAGATAGGATCTCGGCCTGGTGCATGGGTGGAGGCCAGCTGGTTTGCCCTGAAGGGTGTCCTGCATCAGGGTGGGTGTTCCCTTGGTGCATAGGGCAGCCTGGGGAAAGGGCCTGTAGTGGTTTTCAAGACAGCCACACACCCCAGTGACCCAAGTGGAGGCCCTGGTATCTGGGATTTATTTATCTTCTATAATTGAAACTTTGTAGCCTTGAGTGGAGGCCCTGGTATCTGAGTTTTATTTATCTTCTATAATTGAAACTTTGTAGCCTTGAATGGAGGCCTTGGCCTGCCAGGGTGTGTGGAAAGCTGGGCTTCCTCCATTGCCAGGGAAATCCAAGCCTCCTGCTTGCTCTGTGGCTGCAGCCATCTTGGTTGTATTAATTTGCATACTGGCTCCTGATTGGCTGGTGGGTGGCTGTGGCTTGTGGGTGTAGTAGAGTGATGGTTAATTTGAATATTCTTTTATTAGATAGGATATATAATAGAGGCCCAGTGCATGAAATTCAGGGATCAGGTCTAAACCAGCAGTCGGACATCCCTCTCACAATTCTGGATCATGGGCTCCTAACCACACACCTGCCTGTCTGCCTGATCTCCTCTAACTGCCCCCTTGCCAGCCTGATCATCTCTAACCATTTCTGCCTGCTGACCTAATCATCCCTAACTGCCCCCCCCCTTGCTGGCCTGGTCATCCCTTACTGCCCCCCTGCTCACCTTATTACCCCTAACTGCCTCTGCCTGCCAGCCTGATTGTTCCCAACTGCCCCCCATCAGCCTGGTTGCCTCTAACTGCCCCCCCTTGCCAGCCTGGTCGCTCCTAACTACCCCCCCTGCTGGCCTGGTTGCCCCCAACTGCCCCCCCCACCAGTCTGGTCACCCCCAACTGCTGACCTGGTTGCCTCATGCAGCCTTCTTTTAGGTCATTTGGTCATCCCTCACTAACCCCCCTGCCAGCCTAGTCACCACACACAGCCTGTTTGGTCATCCATCCAGTTGTTTCAGTCATAAGGGCCCCTGGCTTTTTATGTATATGGATTATTGAAGAGTTACTATTATATTTGATTTTTCAAGTAAAAGAGATGGAGTCATGATGGAGACTTATCCATATTCTGTTACTGATGTTCCATTGGGACCTGCAATTGTAAAACAGCTGGCTGATGTTAAGGTTACAGACTATGTCCATAAAACTGCATGAGATTAACTTAAGCAAATGGGAATTGAAGCACAACTTTGACCTCAGTAATTACATGTTTGAAACAACTAAGGTTTACCAACATTTGAGTAGATTTAACAAATTCATTCTTTGGAACTAAAATTTTGAATTTTCTTTAAGAGTAACTAACATATTCAGTCAAATAGATACAGTACACATTTAATTTTTAATATACAAACCTCATACTATGTATAATTCATTATATATATGTACACACATACATGCACAAATATAGAGATAAAATATCATAGGATTATTGTTAAAATTATATAATAGCTGTGAAAACAATAAAGCATAATACAGACATAACATAGTAGATCAATATCATTGGCACAATTAGAATAGTCTATCTTTTAGAAAACCAGAATCATGTATATAATAACAGTCAGAAAGATACATGGGAATAAAATGTATTAAAAAGAAGAGTAACTTGATTAGATTTTTGTTTTAGAAAGATTACTTTGGCAGAAGTATGGAGAATGGATTGGCAAGAGTTGGAGGGTGTGCAAGAGTGGGACCAGGAGAGAAAGAGACACTGACTGCAGTAGATCAATTATTAGGGTGCTATTACAAATAGCTCAGGACAGAGATGACCAACTCAAGAGTTATTAGAGAGGGTAGAATTAATAAGTCTTTGAATGTAATGGATAGATAGGCTGTTGGGAGGAGGTGGATACAAAGTAGAGGAAAAAAGAAATAGCAATTCTTCACATCTAAAAAGTTAGAACTATTAAAGAGTATATACTGTAATCCATCCTTTTCTTCTTTAGGTACTTTAGTCATACAAAAATTCAGTTGGCTCTTTTATATAAAATAATTGAGCAAGCATTTTCCCCTTTTCATTTATTTTCTGATCTTTCTGAGAGTAGTATCAAGGAGCCACAAATCTCAAGTCTGAGTCCTGCTCCAAGGGATTGATTGATTTTCCAGTGGTACCCTCCATGAGAGCCTGTGTGAAAGTCCCAGGGCATGGGTTAGTCTCAGTGTGGCACTCATCCGAGGATGCCAACAGTTGTCTAGCCAAGTGGGGAATCAGATTATTGGCCAAAGCAGACTGCAATAGTTCAAGTTTGAAAAGTAGCACCAAGTGCCAGGTCCTAGGGTGAGGCAAAGCGATAAGAGGAAAAATGAGTCACAAAGACAGAAATTAGAACAGATTGAGGACGAGTTAGAAATGTGTATGAGATAAGCTGGGGTGAATGGTTCAGGCCAGAAGCCATGGATTCTGAAAAAAAAAATGTGGGAGGCCTGTTTTCATTCAGTGTGGGCAGGTTAGTACAGGCAAATACCTGATAGCTTAAAGGCACTGAACAGGCCTAGACAACTTACATGGAATTCCTGATCCAAAATATCTCTGCTTCAAGAGCTGAAACTTGCATTTTTATAATTATAGAAGGATTTTCTATTTGTATTTAGTTTCCTAAGATTTTCAGTAGAAATATATGTTCTCAACAAGTGAGACCACAAGTTCTTTCACCCCCTTCAAATTCATGGGACACATGATTTCTAATTCAGAAGTCTAAATCCAAGGCTATCTATCTTTCATATTCTATTTGGTTAGTATTATCAAAGACAAGCACTCTATAAACACAGACTGCTTCATTAACTGTATTTAACAGGTAGTGAAGGCTTAGTTACTGACAACTGCCAGGCACTGACTTGGAACATAGTCTTTGGCTTTCAAATTTGCTGTAACATGATACAGAGCACAGAGCACATATTTTACTTCAAGAGAGATGTCCAATTTCATTAAACTTTCTGCTCAGGCTGCCATAACCTTTGCATGCTGCACTAGGCTCTCCAAGAAGTTCATATTTGCCTTGTTGTTAAAAAATTATAAAACAAAGGAGTAGGAAAAATACGGAAAGAAAATACAGTGATTCTTTCCCCACCCCCACCCCCACCTCAAAATATAGTATTAGTTATAATAGAGAAAAAAAGCAGCTTAAGTAAGAAAAAGTTTGTGAGGGAAAATTCAAGCTGGGAAAGGTTTCAGTCATCACAGCTATTTCTGATCCTTTCCCAGCTGAGTTTTAACTTTTGTCCTGCTCTAAGGCTTCTCCTAGCCTTTTACCTAGGGCAGTCATTATCACAACCATCCCTGGTTTCCAGAAGTCCTAATTCTCCTGGACCACTTATGAGTTGTCCTACTAGAATAGGGCTGGTGTCTTTAAAGAGGATTTTTACTAAGAAAGAAAAAGAAAACAAAAGCCAGGAAACTGTTGCCTAAAACGGGACAGGATTTTTTTTTTTTATTTTAGGATAATGTTTCTCAAAGTGGGCTCCTAAGATCTGTGGTATCAGCAATATCAGGAAACTTATGAGAAATGCAATTTCTTAGGCCTCATCCAAGACTTTCTGAATCAGATACTCTGGAAGTGAGGCCCAGACATCTATCATTTAACAAGCCTTTCAGATTGAGAAGTACAGATTGGTAGTTACAAAATAGTCTTGGGAATGGAGAGTACAGCATAGGAAATAAAGTCAATAATTTATATATATATATATATGTATAAGGTTAAGTGATTGACTGTCCATCCATCTGACCATCTGACTGACTGATCTGTTGGTACATATGACACACATTGGCAATTTAAAAATAAACGTTGACTTGCATGTGTGCAATACATATAAAGTTCTCACTGGTGCCAATCACATGCCTATTTTAATTGTATAATACTGTATTATATATACACTATTTTGACATGTAAGTTTTTTGCAGTAGCATAATTACTGCACGAATCTTTCTTCTAATTAATTTCCTTTCAATGTGCACAAATCTGTGTAATGGTCACTAGCATGGTAATAATGATGTACGGTGCCTGTTGGATATTTGAAATATCAGTGGGAACAGTTTGTAAAGTATATAATCGCCTAACCATTATGCTGCACACCTGAAACTAATACAAAATAATACTAAATGTAAAGTGTAATTAAAAAAACTAAAAAAAAATTAAATGTAAAAAACAACCTTTTCAGATGATTCTAAAATAGACTCAAGTTTGAGAAACACTTTTCTAAGGAAACTACAGCCTATTCCTAAGTAGTACTGGCCAGTCCTACCTGCAGAACACACAGCCTACTCTTTCTCTCCTTGTGTCTACCATGTTTGGTTTTCCTATGGCCTGGTCACTACTGGCTAACTCTATATTTGGTCCAGTTACTCCACGTTTTGGGCTAGCAGGTGCACCAAGTATTACTACTAATAATCACTTCAGGAACTTCCACATTTTTGCCTGTTTCTCATATGCTCTGCACTGTACTAAGCACATTACATTCAGTGTTTTACTTAATTCTTACAACAGCTTTATAAGGTAGGCATTATTAACTGCATCTTCCAAATGAGACAAGTAACTCAAGAGATGCCAGGTAATAAGGGGCAGGGACAGGATTTATAATTAGATGTCTATGACTTTAAAGCTCATGCCCATAACCTTGGTTTCATACTATCTCTACATAGTCACATAGCTCCCATTGTCTGGGCAGCTCTGTCATCACATGTCAACTCACTATCCTGGTGTTTTGACTCCTCTTCTTATGCATGGGCCCATTCACATATTATCCCAAGACAAGTTACTTAACCTCAAGGAGCTTCAGTTCACCTGTCTGTAAAATGGAAAAATAATTCTTACCTCAGAGGGGTAGCTGTGAGGGTCAAGTATGTAAATGTATGTGCAAGTGTTGTCCATTTTAATAGAAATGAAAGATATTATGTATCGCTATTTTATAGATGAAAAAACTTGAGGTCAGTGTGGTTACCTGACTTAGACAAAAACTGTTGCCTTTACACCTCTTATTTGAGGCTATGTGGAAGCTTCTACTCCCAAAATAATGCTACTTGCAACTAGAAACAATTATTTAGTAAGTATTCTCTATTAAAATAAAAAATAGTCTCAGGTCAAGGTTTAAAATGAACAGAATACAAATATATTTTAAACAAAAGAGGTGAGAATGGCTTTGACCAGGGTCTGTCTGTGGGAGTACTGGCTTAACCACTAATTATTGAAACAGACTTTGGACAGCCAGAAGACACAGCGTCAGGGTGAGGGGACACAGAAAGCAGAGACTCTGTGCTTTGAGAGACAGAAGAGCTCAAAGGATTGGGCAGATTTTGCTTATGGCCCAATTATCTATATTGTCACTGAAATCCACACTTAATCCTAGCTCTCTTTTTAAACAATTTAAAAATTGTATCATATTATACTTCAGAACAATCCTGTGCTTTCCTTTGTCCCTTTCTCCTTCCTCTGTTTCTTAGGTTCCAAAATTTTTCTATTTTCTTTTCATACTTCCTTCCGGATGATAAGGTTAGCGCTCTGTCAACTAGATGTTCACTCCTAGCCTTCCTTTCCTTCTCTGTTTATTTTTCATGGTATTCTCAGAGCACTGATAGTGTCCCAATAAGGTAGAGGTAACCAAGCTAGGGGAGGACAGTAGGACATTTTATGGAAACAGGCAGTACTGCACCAACAAGACAAAAGAATCCCCAAGTAACACTAGATGAGTCTGTCCTTGGGTTTTGTGTGGATTGCTGTGTCAGTTTTCATGGGAGGGTTTTTTACACAGGGGTACTGTTTTAAACTACTTTCCCACTTTTCCTTATATGAAATGTATTTTCTCTGTAATATAATTTATTAAAGAAATGTGGGCTTGAAATAACCCAAAATAAATGCTGACTAGAATATAGATGTTAAAGGAAAAACCCTCTACCTGCTCTCTTTATGGCAATTGATTTTTCTGCAAGTAATTTTTTTAAAGTTTCCATTTCTAATGGGAAAAACATTGCTTTAAATAGGATTCTGTGTAATTTAACTATCAATGAAAACAGACCCAGGAAGAATATAAGTTTCATCTTGAAATACCTACAAGGAATTCACATATGGGTAAATTTATGGTCCATCTAGCCCAGAATTTTTTAGCGGGTTCAGAGATATGTTGGCAAGTAGGAGTGGAGAGAGTGTGATTGTCTTTTTAGCGACAACCTCAAAGTTTAAATACAATTTACAAGACTTTCTTTAGAAGCTATCTTGGTTTGATCTTCTACAAATATAGTTCTAAATCCTTGATTCTCTTTTCAGCTCAACTTGTACTGTTGCTTGAGGTGGTGAGTTCCCTAGATTTACTGACCACTTGTAAAGTCTCACTTCCTTTTGTTTATCTTGGATTTTATTCTGTTGAGTTGAGTTTAAAGTTCTGTACTGAGCTCTAGCCAGTAACTAAATAGCTTTAACTACTACTCTGTATATACCCTTCACGATGCTTTTATAATGAGCATAATAGTGATACCTACCTCATAGGGTTAATAAATATTGAATAATTTAATACATGTAAAGTGCTTAGACCCATGCCAAGCACAGAATGAGTAGTAAATAAGTGGTAATTATCAGTAGTACTAGTATTATTATGAATTTTGGCCATTGGCTCTATTTTCATGATTTTGGGTTAAAGGACCTTAATACTTTGAGTCTGTCTCAGTATACTGCATTCTAATTCTTTCATTCATGCTGCCCATCTTTATACCACCTTGAGCTCCATTTTGCCTTCCTTGATTTATGGCCTCCTGTGTTAAATATTATGTTCAGATATGGCTGCTACAGGTTTTAATATTTTTCAAAACTAGAATAATGTTTTATTATCTTTCTAGTCTGTTTTCTGTTGATACATAGCATTTTGTTGACCTTTCCAGCCAAAAATGGCACAGAGAGCTGAAATTGTTTCAAAAATATCTATAACTCCTAGATCTCTTTCTAGAGCCATAAGTAACACCAGATCTTATTATTTGTATTATATAGTTAGAATTTTTTATTGTAAATGCCTTGCCTTGCTAAGACAATCGACTTACTGTTCCTTTTTTCCCATTCCCTCAATTTTCAGAGATTTTCTTGCCATTTATCCTACAGCAGCTTGGCATTTCTCTACTGAGAATAGCTTAGTGCCAGCTACAAACACAGAAATACCACTTTGTATACCTTATTTTACACCACCTATAATATTTAAACAAACCTAGGACTATGGGAATCTTAATGCAAACACTTCTCCATTCAGAGAAGCACCCACTTTTCCTATCTTCTATTACATTCTGTAAGTTGGCTCACCTTTCATTACATGTTTCCCCAAATTCCATAAGAATTCATTTAACAAAAAAATGTCAACAGTATGGAAGCTTGACAAAGGCTTTTTTTAAAGTCTATGCAAATTCTATCCCCTGGTTCTCCCTTGTCCATATGTTATTTACCATCTTGAAGAGCACTAACAGATTAGTCAGACATGATTTTCCCTCACATAAACCCTACCGCCTTCCAAAAAGTCGGGTTTTACTGTGACTCTGGATATATTATTTGGCTATAAAAGATGGTTCAGATATTACCACATTTTGCTTTATAAGAAAATTTTCACATAATCATTAAATGTCAGTGCTGGAAAGAACCTTAGAGATGACCTAATTCTCTTCACTTTATAACAAAGAAACTGAGGCCTAAAAAGGCTTCAGCCAAACTCATTTTTTATTTTTATTAGTATTTTAATTATTATTCTGGATTGTGCAAAAACATTTGGGCATATGTTTTCTCTAATGTTTCAAATTCAGTGTATCTGTCTTAGCATAGAATATGTAAGAGACATAATATATGGAAGCAAAACGTTTTCAAGAATGCAATCATTTTTTTAAACAGGCTTCTTACACTTATTGCCATACTTTTGCTCCCAAGTTTGCTTTTTATTTTGTTATTTCTGTTAAGAATTCTACCCCCAAAACATACCTGTTTTCTTGTTATTGTTAAAATCATATTATTAAGTTTATATTGTGTTTATTATGTGCCAGGCACTGTTCTGAACATATGACATTGATCCTCATTTAAACTTCAAAAGTAGCAATATGAATTCACAATGTTTGAAGACAAGGAAGTGGATACATTTGGGCTGGAGGAGGTAGTGACTGAATAAGGGTGTCAAGATGACTTCTGGAGTACAAGTAGTGTTCTAATTCTTGATCTGGGTAACAGATCCATGAGTGTGTTAACTTTATGAAAATTCATTCAGCTATGATTTGCACACCTTTCTGTATGCCATACCTCAATAAAAGTTTAAAGAAAAAATAAGTTAAGCCCATAAATAAACTTGATTAGGTAGATATTTTTATTACCTACATTTGACAGATGAGGAAACCGAGGTACAGACAAACTAAATACCTTGCTGAAGATCATACAGTTAATATGTAAACAAAATTGGATTTTGAACTTAAATAGTCTGGCTCCACATCCATGTTCTTAATTAGCACACTATATACCACCTCTCAGAATTTATTTTTTTCAGTAACAAGATTATTTGCTTTCTAACTTTATGATAGCTTTGCCTTTTACCCTAACTGCACTTACTTTTGTATTTACCCTGATTATATATCATGGTCTCTTGCTTCAATGCACATGCACACACATATACATATGAAAATGTTTTAATGATACAATTTCCCTGCCCTTGCCCTCTCTTTTTATGCCTCTCTGTGCCCCTCAGAGATGAACATTCTCAATGAAAATAACTCTCTAAAAACCCTTGCAACTAATCTCCAAGAGCAAAAATTACACTGTAGTCTTTTGTTCTGTTCTAAATATATGAGAGACTCAAAAAATCACAGAAGAAGGGGAAATATTTTAGGTACACTGGATTCTAATGGACTCTACCCTTTGATTCTTATGTAATTTCTGGGCAAGTCAAAATGCTTTTGTAAAAAAGGGTTAGATTTTCAAAGATTCATGAAGATTGCTGAGAGTGGTGGCTCAGGGAAAGAGGTAAATGGACAGGAGGAAGAACCTACCACTATATTTGAAGTGTCAATTCTGTACCAGATATTGCATTAGAGCAATTTATGTACAATATCTTGTTTAATCTTCACCATCACCATTTTAAGGATGTATTAATAATCCCCATTGTTCAGCTGAGGAGTATGAAGCTCAGACATCAAGTTCACACAGCCAAAAGGTCTGTCTGGCTTCAAAGCCCATTTCTTTTGTTTCCTTTTCCCCATAAAATTACAGTGCCTATCAAAAAGTAGATGCCCTTTGCCTTCTTTAGAGTAAAAATATCAAAGGAAGAGAGAAGAAAATGGTATGAGTAAATATGTATTTATATTTTTAAAACTTCTTACTAAAAGCAAACTCTTACTCTATCAACAACACAAGGCTGTTTTGTGAAGGAAGAAAAAAGTATTTTCAACAATGGTACTGATCAGTTAATTCCACTTATTACAGGGAATCATACTTTTTCTGTAATCTCCCAATTTAGAAATCACTGAAGTTTTAAAATGTTATAGATCTTTTCACTTTCAGAACAAAAGTTCTTGCTAAAAATACTGTGACCAAATACCAATTAACCACTAGAGTAAATTACAATAAATTAAAACTTATAGACCTATCATCCTGCTCAGGAGGTATCCATTAGTCTTTGCTTTTTTTCAATATTCCACATATGGATAATGAATCAGTCTATGCTCCATTCTTTATAATCACACTTCCTGAGTTCAAATCCTGGCTCTAGCCCTTAATAGCTATATGACCTTGGCTTTTAGGGTTGTCAGATTTAGCAAATAAAAATGCAGGAGAGCCAGTTAAATTTAAATTTCAGATAAATATGTTTCATGTAGTATTATTCATCACTTATCTAAAATTCAAATTTAACTGGGCATCTTATATTTTACCTGAAAACCTTACCTTGGATGAGTTAATTTCTCTGTGCCTTAGTTTGGTCCATTGTAAAATGGGAGTGACATTATGATAGTATTACCAAGCTCATGGAGTTCTGGTGAAGATTACATGGAAATATATGTAAATTGCAGCCATTCTGAACACAGAATAAGTATTATGTAAATAATAACTCTTATAATTAGCTAATCCCTCTATTTACATTAATATGAGTTTGGTTTGGGCTTCTGCTTTAAAAGGTACAATTAAATAATTACTTTATACCTCATTTACTATGTATAGAACCAAAGTAGAAAGTGATACTGAAGTGAATTGTTACATATATTCACATAGAATACCTTATGTTTTTATTAGGAAACATGCTCAATAGCCAGCACTTTACAACCCAGAAACAGTTTCTTCTGTTATTGTTCATAGAAATGACCTTTCCATACAGCAGTAATCTTTTCATGCTTTGAGAGTATGAAAAAAAAAGAAAATATATTTTTATATTTATTTTCTGAACTAAATCTATCCTTCACAACATAGTAAGTACTCAAGTCTCTATATTTGCATAGCAGGAATCTTTATATTGACAACATGCAAAAATAACATTAAAATTTAAGAGCTGGTATATTTCAGTTTCTTGTAACACCTTAGAAAAACCCAAACACATAATAAAATGCATTGTATAAACACTTAAAATACAATCTATTTGTATCTGCTTTCATGATCTCAGATTGTAAATGTCTACCACTATTTCCACAATTTATACGAAAGCATGATTTATCTATGTTAATTTCAAGTTGGCATTTAGCCATTTTAATGCTTACCTTCACATATGGTAAACTATAGAGATATGTGAAGTTTCATAAAAAGTCAATAGCACAGAAAGAATGGAAGAAACAGAAAAGCATGAATGATTCTGAAAAATTGGACAAATGTTAGCCAAAGTTGCTGTGCACTTTCACAGCAGGCAAATGTGATGGCTTTGCCAGTAATCTGTGCTTTATATTGCAATAAATTGTTCCTATTTTTTCCATGTGGAAGACACTAACTTGGCTTCATGAAACCAGGCACACATGTCATCTCCCACCTCATTTTCTTTTGAATGTAGGAGGGAAAATATAATCAAATTGTTCTGTTGCACAATAACCTATTTTACAATTGCATGCAATGAAACCATCCCAGAAAACCTGGCAAGATAGCATTCAGATCTTTTCACATAATTTCTATCCTTTATTCAATGCCTTCCTTTACTGTCATCATCATGCATGCGAAGCGTAGTCTATATATACAGAACACAACAGAAATATTTAGTAATACAATCTTCTAGACATGGGACCAAGAATTATTACTTTGAAAAAATGGTAGGCTCTCTGAAGATAGGTATGATGTCAGTGGGCACAGGCAGCATTTGACTGGACCAAAATATAGGACAATTATTCAAGAAGTGATCTTCTAAATAGAAAGTGTATGTTTCTACTTGGTTTCTATTTTTTATGTTCTTTATTGACACCTTGCTATGAGATTTCAAAGGATTTCTATCCACCATTCTCAAATCTATGTTTGCAATCTGACTTCTGATATTGTCCTTTTTTTTGGAGATCATAACTTAGATATCATCACGTAAGCATCTCAGACTCAGTGTCCCTACATTTAACTCCTTATCTTTCTCTCAAATCTGGTCTTCCTGTATTCCCTGGTTTAGTTCTAGGCATCAACATTTACTCATTTCCCTAAATTAGATGTCTCTGGCATTTTAAACCTCTCCCTTTGATACTGTCCACATCCAATCTATTGAATGTTGTTGATTCCACCTCCAAATTATTTCTGGATTCTAACCCTTCCTCTTTATTCTCACAGCCATTCATTTAGTTCAGTCATTCTCCTGTACTTCTACAATGGCCTACTAATGGCCCCTTAATAGGTACCTCTGCTTCTAGTCTCTTCCATATCCAATCTATCTTTTACGTACAAACTAGAGAGTTTTTTGTTGGGTTGATTTCTTTCTTTTTTCTTTGTTTTAAATACAAGTCTGGAGCAAATTCCTCACTACCTTAAAACCATTCAGTACTCCTAGGAGCCTATGGCATTAAATCCAAAGTCTTTAGAATGACATACAATACTCAAAATCTTCTCCATTCAAACTTTTCTCCTTCTAAACTCATTGCTGATGGATGCCTCATGTACTCTGTTTCTGTCTGTTAAACCAAACAGCTAGTCCTGAAAGAAAACTGTTATTTCTCTAAGTTAGTGGTTCATAGCTAACAGGACACATTATAATCACCTAGGAGTTGTTGTTTTTTCAATCTCAGACCTATAAAGTCAAAATCTATACAAATGGAGCACAGTAGTATCTGTATTTTAATCAGGTCATCAGGTAATGAGCGATTCACATGTTTGGTTTAGGCATTTGTTCATGATGTTTCTTCTATCTGGAATTCCCTCTCTACTTTCTCTCCCCATTTCTCTACTTGGCTACATCCTACTCATTTTCAAAGCTTAGCTCAAACATCACCTCCTTTGTAAAGCCTTCCAGGATCTACACAGGTAAAATGAATTTCTCTCTTGTGCCTGTTGCTACAGCATTTTCTTTCATATACTAACACTATAAACCTTTAAAACATACTTTTATTGATTTCAGAGAGCAAGGGAGAGGGAGTGAGAGATAGAAACATCAACAATGAGAGAAAATCATGGCTCAGCTGCCTCCTGCACACCTCTCTCCGCCCCCAATGGGGAATGAGCTCACAACCTGGGCATGTGCCCTGATTGGAAATTGAACCATGACCTCTGGATTTATAGGTCGATGCTCAAACACTAAGGCTAATCATGTATCATTTTTAGTGCTAAATAGATATTTTAAGATTAGTTAAAATTCAATATGTTATACTATGGAAACCACCACAGTGACAAAAGGTTGTTCTGTGAGAAAGCAAACTCCTGTGTTTATTGTGTTCTGTGAGAAAGCAAACTCCTGTGTTTATTTGTATTCCCAGCCCTTATAGCACAGTTCCTGGCACTGTGCTCAAGCAATATGTGAGAAGGAAAAGAAGGGAGGAGAAAAGAAAGAAAAAAGGGAAATGTAGTGTGGCTTAGATTGGCTCTGAGGTCCAAGTGAAAATATGAAAAGACATTTTGTCTTCTATTTCTCAGCAAAAATCCTGTTACCATCTGTAGTTTGATCCTGTGCTGATTCCCATAGTATAACATATTAAATTTTAGTTAAAATATCTATTTAGCACACAGGGGAAAATGAGTAGGGTGGAAGCTTTGCTTGTCTACAATGTTGAGTTTCTGCCCCAGAAACTTCTGGTAGTCCCTGATAACAGTCCTGCAAGGGGTGTCTGTTATTCTCCATGCTCTGTTCATGTTCTTTTGAGTACAGCAGTAATTTAACTATGAGAGCTTTCACCACAGTGACAGAACTTCAGCAAGCAAGTTGAAGGGTGGTAATTTTACACAACTGCCTTTCTTAGAGGTCCTGGCAACAACTTCCTTTTCCTCAGTGTGAGCTGATGGCATAGTCACTTCCTATTTGGTCTCAACTGCCAGTTTTTTCCTGTTTTTAACTGCCACCTTTGACTAGAACTATTTTCTTGAGAAGTCTACAAATTAAAGAACAAGTGGTCAATTCAAGACATTTTAAAAAGTTAATTGAGAGAGGGAAAATATCACCCAAATAGTTTGCTTAGCATCACTTCATGGAAGCACATGAAAGGTTCTCCTGTGACTAAAAACTGCATACTAAAGAGCACAAAGAAGTTACCTGACTTCATTACAAAGAGTCTAGTCACCCAAAGACTCTATTCTAAGAAACTCCCCAGTCTCTTCATGTCCCTCCTAGGCAACACAAAGCTATCATTATAGGATGACTGGTGTAGCAGACAGTGTTTTTTTCACCACTGAAGCAACTATGAGTACATTTAGGCTTCTGAAGCCTTTCACCTTGGGACCATGGCATTTAAAGATCAACAGTGCAATTCTGTGAGAGTTTAGGCAGGCAGAAAACTGAAACCAAGAAGATTCTCTTTAACATTGCATCTTTTGACTCCTACCTCTACATCTGAATGAAATTGGCTGGACCATGTTTTCCTCTCTCAGTTTGTAACCAATTGGTAAAGGCAAGAAATTATGAGCTCCTCAATTTTGGGGGATCACTAAATGCAAATATTTCAAAGTAAGCAAGCATGTATGTAAAGAAATGTTATAAGCAGGAAACCACCTAAGCAGCATCTGCTTCCCCCCACCTCTTCTGTTGCTCTACTCACCTCAGTAACATCAGGAAGTAAAGCTAGCAAGAAAAAAATGTTCCATTTTTTTAAAAAAAATGATACTATGATATTATGCAATCCCAAAAAGGTGCAAGGTTATTCAGGAGAAGCAATCACATAGGTTTAATGCTCCTTCACCAAGAATTCATTCAATGGGTTTTCCTGGGGATGCTTTGCTAGAACAATAGCAAGGATACAACATCTGGTTTTCAATTTGATACCCACAGAAAGTAAAGAGGAGATCTGAGTTATCAAACATGCAGTTACAGAAAAAAAAAAAGATGAAAAGGACTCTTGAATGTTGTCCTTACAAATGTTAGTAGAGTCCAGTAACTTTAATGAAAATATTCTTATCACTGGATCATGAGCTTCTAGAATTACTCAGATAAGTTCCTTTAGTTTTAAATAAACAGATAATTAAAAGAAATCAGATGACTGTATCAATTGCCCTTAAACTTCATACATTTAGTTATTAGGCTCAAAATATGAAAGTCTAAAATGTGAAAACCCACTTTTAAATTTTGTAAAGTAGAATAAGAAGTCAAATTTATCTCAGTGAGGTATCATGTTTGAATGTTCCTAGCTAATGCCTGGTACATTAGAATATGCTCCATGATTGAACATTTTTTAAACAAACCATTACATTTTCTTAAAGGTAAAGTTATTTTCTGTTCAATATTAGTTTTCATTAAGTAGTATTCACTCTTTGGGGCAGGTGATCTATAATTTAATACAAAGGTAAAATAAAAATACTGCTTTGTTTCCAGTACCCGCTTGATGCAGCCCAATATCTTATGGGTTTTGTTGTTTTGGAAGAGGAACAGCCACTACATTGAACTGAAATCTTCAGAGAACAGTGATCCCTAAGTCTGTCTCTTAGTTAGTGACCCGTGATTTAAAGAGTGTGGAACATGGATTTTCAAATCTTGGCACCATTGACATTTTGAGCTGGATAATCCATTGTTGTGAGGTCTGTCGTGTGCATTGGAGGATGGTTAGCAACATCCCTGGCCTCTACTCACTACACATCTAACCCTATCCTAAACTCTGAGGATACAGCAATGATCCAAACTGACAAGAAAGTTTCCCACTGAGAGTTGGCATCCTACCTGAATAATTCTTATGTAAGAGAAGTTGAATCTCTGGCCTCAGGACCTAATAATCGTGTTGGGCAAGCTAAAAAAATGAAATACATAAAATGAGAAAAACTACAATGTGAGTGCTGCCTCCACTTACATGCAATAGGAGAAATTTGAAGGAGGGTTTGGAGCAACAAGGAAGGCTCAATGGAGATGGGATTTGAGATGAACCTTATCTAATGGAACTTGATTCAGACTCTTGTTACTCAAAGTGTGATCTAAGGATCAGCAGTATTGACACCACCAGTGAAATTATTAGCAATGCAGAATCTTAGGCTCACTCCAGAGTCGCTAAGTGAAAATCTGCACTTTAAAAATAATCCCAGCCGAAACCGGTTTGGCTCAGTGGAGAGAGCATTGGCCTGTGGAATGAAAGGTCCCAGGTTAGATTCTGGTCAAGGGCATGTACCTTGGTTGCGGGCACATCCCCTGTAGGGGGCGTGCAGGAGGCAGCTGATTGATGTCTCTCTTTCATCGATGTTTCTAACTCTCTATCCCTCTCCCTTCCTCTCTGTAAAAAATCAATAAAATATATATTTTTTAAAAATAATAATCCAAGGGTCCGAAACCGGTTTCCCTCAATGGATAGTGTCGGCCTGCGGACTGAAAGATCCCAGGTTCGATTTGGGTCAAGGGCATGTACATTGGTTGCAGGCACATCCCCAGTAGGGGGCATGCAGGAGGTAGCTGGTTGATGTTTCTCTCTTATCAATGTTTCCATCTCTATCCCTCTCCCTTCCTCTCTGTAAAAAATTAATAAAATATATTTAAAAAATAATAATCCCAAGGAATTTCTATGGACATTTTAGTTTAGGTCACACTGCAGATTTCTTGTCAGTGTGGCATTACTAAGTGTAAGCTGGGCTAGTGGAAATAGAGACTGGATTGGGGACTCTCATCATATTAGAAATAGTGTGAGCCTGGACTTGGGAAACAAGGAGTAAGGAAAGTGCAATTATATATTTTATCATCTAAATGGATAAGAAAATGTGGTGTTTATACAGTAAATGGGATATTACCCACCAATAAAAAGGATGGGAATCCTGCCATTTGCAACAATATGAATGGATCTTGAAATCATTATGCTAAGTGAAATAAATCAGACTGAGAAATACAAACATGTGGAATCTAAAAAAATACCAAATTTATACAGAGAGTAGATTGGTGGTTGCCAGGGGCAGGAGATGAGGGAAATTGGTGAAGGTGGTCAAAGGGTACAAGCTTCCAGTTATAAGATAAATAAGTTCTGGGGATCTAATGTACACCACAGTAACTATAGTTAATAATACTATTTTGTATACTTAAATTTTGCTAACAGAATAAATCTTAAAAGTTAGAGATACCTGTATTTTAATTCCAAGCTTTACTACTTCTTAATTGTGTGAAATTTTACATCAAATTATTTAATCTGCTCATCCAGGGTGACTCAATGATTGAGTTTTGACCTGTGAACCAGGAGCTCATTGTTCGATTCCTGGTCAGGGCACATGCCTGCATTGCGGCCTTGATCCCCAGTGTGGAGTGTGCAAGAGGCAGCTGATCAATGATTCTCTCTCATCACTTATGTTTCTATCTCTCACTCACTCTCACTTCCTCCCTGAAATCAATAAAAATATATTTTTTTAAATCAAATTGTTTTTTTGGTACAAAGACAACAGCATCCGTTAACAGTAACAATTTTGATAACAATATAAGGCTATGTTTTGAAAAAGATTCAAAAAGAAATACGTGTCTACTAGAGCCCCAACATTATGTTGTGTACAGACCTGTAACAACCTATAAGATAGGGAATTTCATACTCATTTTAAACTAGCGCATGGATATTACATTTTAAAAATATAAGTAACCCCTGTGGGTTCCCAGAGGTCCCTTCATAATGAGACTCCTGTAACTATTATTATCATTGTTACCGTTATTATTAGGGTACTCTCAAAAGAGCTTTACTCCCTCTTGGAGTAGAACCTTACATGGGGTGGAGGCAGGAAGTTGCTAAAACCACTGCTGTGTATGCTGAGTCCAGTAATATGTACTGCTACTGATCCAATCTCATTTCACGTACCTCTATTGTTCTCATTAAAATTTGTGCGGATGAATCATCTGTTTTCCAAATTACCTCTCTCTTACACCTGCAGAATTTGTGATGAAAAGAACCCCTCTGTCTGGCTGTCCCCCACCAAGTGATTTCACAAGAGCTAGGGGTAGCCTCAGATTTAAGTCACCTGAAGCATGTTTGGAGGCAGGGAATCCGGAAAGCAGAAATGGCTATGGATCTGCCCCAAGGCGTGAGGGCCCCAAGCTGGGGATACCCGACTCCTAGACTAAGCAAGGGTCCACTAAATCAGTGGCTCTCTGTGCCCCTAACCTTGACCAGCTCAGGATGCCAGCACTCCCCAAGTTTCAACTCAAGAGGTCTCCCAGGCTTAGCGTGCCCCAGCCTGGCACGCCTGCCTGCATCCTGGCCGAGTCTGGGACGTCCTCTTACTCCGAGAGTCACCCAAACTCTTCTATTCTTTGTCCAGGCCGAGCTGTGTTCCAGGTGCCCCAGTCCCTGGGTTCTCCCCTCCCTGGAGAGTCTCCACCTTCTCAGGCTCGGCAGCCGCAGGCAAACCCCTGCACTCAGAGTCTTAGTCCCTTGACACCGCCCGGCTGTGGGGCGGGGGCAGGGCCAATGGTGGAACCGCCCCCAACCGCCTCCCGGGCCAGCCCAGCCAAGCGGGCGGGTTGCTGGGGAGCCTCCACCTCCTCTTCCTAAAGCGGCAAGGCGCAGACGAGCGGCATCACTGGAGCCCAGGTCCCGGCCACCGCCACACACAGCGCCCCGAATTAAGGAGTAGGAGCACCAGCGGAGGCGGCGGCAACAGCGGCCGGGGGGCGCCATAAAGGTAGACTGAGTCCCAGGGAGTCCCGCCGCGAAATGCCCACCTCCCAGCCCGTGGCTGCGCGCCACCAGCCCAGTAACCCCACTTCTGTGTGTCCTTCCAGGCCCGGGTCGAAAAGCCTGGGAGGGCCGCAGAGCTACCCCTGGAGGAGGAGCCAGTCCCAGCCCAAGGCGCCACCACCGCCGAAGCCGCGCGGAGCTGCCGTCGCTTTCATGGCCCACTCGCCGGTGGCTGTCCGAGTGCCCGGGATGCAGGTGAGGAAGCTCAGGCCGCCCCTGCCACCCACGTGACTGCCGAGGCGCCTACTGCTTTGAACACTGGCGTTGAGAGGCGGCCCCAGGGCTTCCCTGAAGGCAGGGCCGGGCGCTCTGGCCAGGTGACCCGGGACTTGGGCTCTAAGTGTTTTCTGGTGTTCAGGCTCAGTGGTGGACTGTGCCGGGGAGGCGGGGAAGGACTGGGGCGCTTGTCCATGTCGGGATGGAGGGCGGGTATAGAAAGAGGCCAGAGTGAGACACCTGCGCCTGCTGAGAGTGATACCCTTGGGCACTGGAGGAGGGAGAACTTAACTTGGGAAGGACCGAGGTGCCTCTGAATTTGTGGGATAAAACACAAGTTGTGCCTACTCCCTCGCCCCCCCTCCTCCGCCCCCGCGCCCCAACACATACAACTTGGGGCGGAGCAAGACTAAGGGGTGTTGTTGGCGGCGACATTGAATTGGGCTCTTCCTGTGTGCATAGAGTGAAGCGCGAGGTGACTTCGTTTCCCTTTTTGGTGCAGTTTAAGGGCGAAGTTGTAACTCGCTCCTCCACTTGGACCGACCCATAGTTCGGTGTGAGAAATGTAGGGTCCCATATCAGAGTCACCTAGGAGATGACTCTCTAGCCCCCTCCTCTGCCTTTCCCACAAGATGACTGTTGCATGTGGTTTAAGGAAGCTTTTTGTGCTGGATAAGGGACTGTTGCGATGGGACTCAACTTCTTACTGGAGATCTACCAGCTCTCTTTTTTTCATTTTATTAAAGAATAGCTATATCCATACTTTTTATGCTATCACTGTTGTTAATCAGTGCGTTTCAAGCTAACTACTAAATGTTATCCAAGTCTACTAACTTTTAAGCATTCATGTTTTATTTTTTTTCCTTTGTCACATAGCCGAAACAACTTACTTATGTATAGACACTGAAAACACTAAAGCCTCAGTCATTATCTTCTAAAAATGTGAAAGCAAACTTTTTACAAGTTCAAAAATTTTTTTCATTAGTAAATAGCTTTATGTTTTACTAGGGCCTCGATTTACTGCTAATGCCTGAAATTCATCTTTTTAAAAACATTTTATACATGATCACGAAAAAGTTACTTTTAAGGTGGGCGGGGGGGGGGGGGGGAGGGACCAGTGGGGTTAGCCATATATCTAATCTAAGGGCTCCAGTGTGTCCTAAGCACCAGGCCATTTAGCTGAATAAAATATAGAGCAGGTCTAAGTTGAGTCCCAGGAAGTCGGTGTGTATTTAATAATAAAGGAGAGGAAGAAAAGGGAAAATGAATGTTAGGGCTTCTAAAAAGGTTAATCCATTCAAGCTTTACAAAATGCACCCCCCCAAGTTTTTTTCTTTTCAGAACACCCCCACATCCTCCCTTTTATCCCCCATGGGCTCTGCCTCACACCCCATTCATTCAGTTCTGCCTTTGATTATATTAAGTGAATTAGTAGTTTGCAACACTACAGTTTTGTTCTGTCTGATGTGGAAGAAAGTGTGAAAATTTTCTACTGTACCCTTCTTTCGATTATGTGGAGAGAAGATCTTTACAGAAGTAAAGTTGGTCTCCAAGGGTTTTCAAGCTTTTCTCTCCATTATGTGCTGGAGAGTCTGCTTGTATTTGTCAGCAGAGTGCCTCCCCTTTACCAAGTTTGTGATTATGAAAAACTCTGTGTGCTGGAAAAATCTGTGTACTAAGGAGAAAATAGTTTCTGGGGTTTATTTCATTTGTCTTGTCTTTATTTGATTTATATGGTTTAGGAACTGCTTGCTGTTCAGTATTTCTTACTGCTCCTAGCTTTATTGAATTATCTGAATTCCCTATCTCTGGAATTTCTAAATGTTAATTAAAATGATTTAGAATATGAATCATGTATTTTAAATTATAAATTCTACCTTTCACTTTATGCCTTCACAAAGTTGTGATTACTTTGTTCAATCTAATTTGGAGAGTGCAGTCATCTCAATATGAGCAAAGAAGAGAGAAATATTTTTGTCACTATTTTTTGTCACTTTCTCTGTCTTATTAATAAAAATGGTAAATTCTTAACTTATTTCCATTTTCTTGTATATGTAGTTTTTAAGCATTTGGTGCAACACAGATGTTTTCCACAGTTAAAATTGTACAGTACTCTAAAAATAAATTTCACGGCATGCGGTGTGACTTGAGCCTAGATTTCTTTTACTATTCTTTTGTTCAGAAATATTGCAGATGAGATGCAGAAATATATCATGAGCTTTTGAAATTCCCCTAGAGTTTTGTTAAAGAGTTAGGAGTAACTTTTGGACCTTTAGACTAGTAAAAAAAAAAACTTGGATTAACCATGTGTTCTTGAAATTAATGTATAGTAAGTATTTCCACAAATCAGGGTGAAGTGGTCGCCTGGCCTATAACTTTTTAACAGTTTATTTTAGAGAATTATGAAGATTGATGGAAAAAATGATTTTTCCAGAAATAAAAACAAAATTACTTTATCCACAGTGTTTTTCTTCCCCTCACCCCCCCCCGCCCCAGGAGAGATGTGAAGTAGAAGCTGAGCTACCTGTTCTATCACTTAAGACTTCCAGCATTCCTGACTTTCAAACAAAGAAATTTCTGTTGCCACTAGTTTAAAATAGAAAAGAAACAGAGTGACGAAAGAAAACCCAGGATTTGGTCCAGTTTAAACTCTTCCGTATGAATTAGTTATTCAAACTCATTGTTGATATTTCTTAATATTGTGGTAATGAACATTTTTGCCACATTACACCAAGTGGCAAGGATATGATTTTTTTGTATTTAATTTGTGCTTACTCCTTTAGTATATAACTAAAGGAATTTTCCATACCAGGAGCCTAACTCTTGAAAAATATTTAAAGCACAACTTTTTTTTAGCACAACTTTAAAAAAAAATGAATCAATAAACCTGTTTCTTTCCACTGAAATATTTACTCTTTAATGATTTAAAATACGTTTTATTCTTTGAAATTATTAGTTATATATTATACTTAAGTTTGTTATTTCCCCTTAGAACCTTCATTGGTATTTCTAAAGACAAGTATTTTAAACTGGTTGTTAAATATTTTATAAAATGCAGGTAGGAGAATAAAGTTAAATGTTGAATTGGAGTACTAAGTTATGTTGTGCTTTATGTTATGTCTCTTGTGAAATAATTTTTAAGTTCTTGCTAAAGAATTTAAAAATTAGCTTTCATGTATCTTTAAATATAATCAAATTGGTACTATTTTTGAATGGTTTGAGCTTTGAGGTTTGAGATGGAAATGAGGTTTAAGAATTAATGAACACTTTATTGAAGACTTATGTGTAAGAGTTTGAAAACATTGCCTTGCATTGGTGAACTTAGTTACTGGGTTCTGGGAAGGATACAGAAGTACATATACTAAATGATCTCCACCTTTAAAAAGGTGTCAGGGAGTTAAATCTAACACATGAAATATCAACTAATGCAAAATATGTAATACTTACTCTATAATAGAATTTTCTGAGTGGAAGAGTTGAAGATTTACAGATGACAAACTGACCCTAAAGGATTGTTGTTAGGATCTATATTGTTAAAAGCATTTCCAAGCAGAGAAAAATTCTGAGAAAATGCATGTAGACAAGGAAGGGCACACCTGCCAAATATGTGTGTGCACACAGTCTTTGAGAATGGGATAAAAATCACTTGGACTATGATGATGAATTTCTCTAGAGACATAATAGAAGGTAAAATTGGAAATATTTATTAGCTCCAGATTATAATGGTTCTTGACTTCTAATGGTTTTTGACTTCTAAGAAAGGATTTTGGCCTTTGGACTAGCCATTATACATTTATGAATAAGGGAGACTCAATGAACAAAGATATATAGGAAGAGCAATCTCAATATTGGATTAATGAATGATCTGGATAATTGAGAGACTTGAGGCCATTTGATCTACTGAGGCTATTTCATTGTAACAATCATGTCTGTCCAGATGTAATGGACCTTGCATTAACTGCCTTCCATATGTATAATACTATGAAGAAAAAAATATATGATTACCAGATTTAATAATTAGCCAGTTAAAGAAAGAGGAACATAAGCTTTTGTAGTATTTAATATGGAGAACTGGGAGAATTATGATATATCTTAAATAATTGGAAAGTCATGGAGAAGAGCCAGATCTAGTAGGAAGTTAATGATTTCTGTTTAAGGGGACATATCTTCAACTTAAGTATGATTTATAACTGAAAACTTCAAAGAAAAACATGACTTACATCATAAAAGAATACATATTTGAGTGGAAATAGGTTTGTTGCTTTACTTCTTTTTAGTTTCTGTTAGTTTGAGGTAACAATGGGATGGCAAAGTTAAAATATAGAACATTATCTTGTTTGAGGTGATGGTTTCCACACATGCATGCTTATGTCCAAACTTATCAAATTGTATACATTAAGTTATACATTTTTATATATCAATATGCCTCAAACTGTTTTCAAAAATTGTTCAGCAAATACTTGAAAATATAGGTTTGATGCTTTAGTCATTTATCACGCATTTACTAAGCATTTACTATATGCCAGTCTCTTTTCTCGAAACTGAAGAATATGAGCCACCAGGAGGGAGAAGATCATAATGACAGAGAGAATATGTTTAAGTGAGGGCCCTCATGAGATAGGAAGTATAGGTGAAGGACCAGCTTGTAAGGAACGGACCAGTGACTTTAAGGTGCATAGGAGGAAGAGAAAATGTGTCAGGATCCAGAGGGAGTTAACTGGGGAATTCCTTAACTTTTTTTACTCACATCATGAAACCTAAATTGGAGAAAAGGATTTGGGTTTGGTGCCAGAATCTAGTATGTGAAGTTCTAACCTCCCTTGTACCTTCTGAAGGTAATAATCAGTTTTGCAATTTGAGGTGAAAGTGGAAAGCATTGCCTTGCATTGATTAAACTCAAACCATCGTCCTATTGGTGAGCAGTTGATAACAGAAATGTTGAGTATGATAATGGCAGAAGACCATCTGGAACAGAATAATCCAAGACAACTGTTAGCTGGGAAAGTTGGGGGTGGTTAGAAAGTATGGTATCAGGGGGCTAGAGGCTATAGGGAGAGTAAACAGTAATTGAGTGTGGTAGGACATGTGCCTTGGACACTAATGAGGGTCTAGAAATGGCACTTGACAATAAAGCTCCATCATCTACCTCCCTTGCTTGAGTCATAGAAAATTAGAGAATATTATTTAGAAGGTGCTTAAGAAACATTGAACATTGTGATACTGTGTTTTTTATTCTAGCTTTCATTTATTTAGTGACCTCAAACGAATTATTTATGAAATGAGTAATAAAAGCTAAATTTCCTTTGCCTCAATGAAATGTTATTAAGATGAATTAACTATCATCTGTAGAATATATTGAGCTCCTTTATAAAATTTATGATGTATATGGACTGTTAATTCTGCAAAGCAATGTTTTCATGTCATTATCTTATCTATATTTCGTGTGATAACCCACATTTTTCGAAATCCAGTACCCCTCCACACACATACACATGCCTCTACCATCACCAGGCACCAAGTCTGCTCAACTTTCCAGACTTTCTGTTACCCGGCTCCTTGCTACAGATATAAACTTAGTTATCACTACTTTTCAATAAGAAATTCCTTTTGTTCTACCATGCCAGTTACAGTTCAGTAATCACTGACTGACCAAATCCTACCTGATATTCAGGATCTCCATCTTACTTTCTCCATGAACTTTCTCCTAATGTTTCAGACTATCGAAATCTCTCCCATTTCCAAGCACCTATTTTATCTATTGACAGTAATCGAAAACTCAGCCATTGATTTATATGCTGCCTTAGATTTACTCTAATTATATGTGTTATACTTGTCTTCCAAACTAGGTTGTAAATTTCTTAAAGGCGAGGACCACATATTTTACCTTTCTTTATACCATTAGTTATGAATTATATGTAATTGGCTGAATGCAATATAGATTAGACTTTTCTAACTTTTTTCCATTCTGTTTCTTTAAATGTACATATTGTGTGATGTATGAATTATTATAGTTCATAAAGGCTAATTTATATGTACACAGTGTAGTTTTTTCTACTTATTGAAATGATTTAAATATATTATATGTATTATATGTAAGAAAATAAACTTGTAAATAATCAGCTATTCACACTAAAGCTCTCATTCCCTTACCTTCCAAAGCATTTGAGGGAATAAGGAGCCTCATTGATTTCTGTAACTAGGGCTGATTTTAGACAAATTTGTGCCTTTGGGAGAAAAAGAACCTCTTGTAACTGCCCTCTGTTTCCACCCCTCCAAAACAAACAAATAAAAAAGAAACTACATTTCTCTCTCAGCTGTCACATTAGGAGAGTCTGATAAATTTTGTTTATAGTAAGGTGTTTTTGATTAATGACTTAGTGTATAACTTCTCCCATGGATGTTCATATTTTACAGGAAATAATGCCTTTAAAAAAGGAAATCTAATAGTAAATTTTGGACAGCTTGATGATAGTTTTTGACTGAATGATGTTTTTTGAAAGAGTGGTAGTTTTACTTGTTACTATAAAATGGGATTAGGAGAACAAAAATTAACACCAATATTAAGTGTGATACAACAAACTCCTTTTCATTTTTGATCACTAAGTCCCAAAGAATTTCCACCACAGGAACATATAAAACAATGTCTCTAGAGGAATGCTATGTGGTAACTCCTTTTTAAAAGAACAAAAAATCAATAAAATATACACAAATAACATTTTGACTGCATCTGAGGTACATTTCTCATATGGTTGCCTGCCATTTTAGACTAAGGTGTTATATGGTAGGGACAACATCTTTGAATTAATGCTTAGAGATATCAAACATTTTCAAAAGGTATCGACTAATTCCTCTCAACAATACTATAAAATAGGAAGGGTAATCCAATAGGAAAAGCTCTTCAAATATAAATTAAAAAAGAAAATAGCAAATGTATGGCCATGTCCACCATCTGCTTTATTGCCCCTTCCTAAAATTTCATATAATTGAGGAATTACATGATTATATGTGGATCACCTAACTTGCACATTCAAATAAACTAGGAAACCTAGTACAAAGGAGATCCTATCTTTCTTCTCTATTCTTTCCTGTCTCTCCCCCGACTTCTCACCAGCATTTACCTCACTGAAGATAGAGGTACCCTCCCCCTCAACCTTTTCTGGACTTGTTTCAGCATTTTCCTGACAGCATCCTACTGGGCTTTCCTTTCCTTCATTTATCATATGGTCATGGATTAGAATGATCCATGTCCTAAAATGTCAGATTAGCCTATTGGTCTGACATAACTGGATATTCTAGCAAAATTAGAACAAAATTATGGTTCATACTTCTTTTTGACTAGAGTAAGCAAAATTGTAGACAGCTCAGATGAAAGAGTTGAAAATATTCCAATTTTATATTTAAGCGTCCACTTCTTTCTGGTAAAGTAACTTAAAAAATGTGCTGTTAAGGAAATCCAAAAAATTATGTCTTTGTCTTTTTCTTATGAAAAACGTTTACAGAAAAACTCTTCAACCTTTTTTTATGATATTTGTACATAGATTGTGTTCTTAGTGATTTTTTCCCAAGCCCCTTTCATCTGTTTAAAAAAAGTAAGAAAAATAAATATATATAACTCTTATCAGTTTAAAATACAATGAACTGAAATAAAGTATGGATTCAAATCCACCATCATTGGATTTTTCAATTTGTTTATTACAGAACAATAGAGTGTCTTGCTAAAGCATAACAGTTATTTTGAATTGTAGAAATAGCTTACCACTATCAACCTAATGAAGTTTTCCTGGATACAAAATCCATACCACGCTAGATGTGTTAGGGAATTTCTAAGCACACTAGTGAGTTACTCTACCAGGTTTCAAGAGTGCCTAGGAGTGAATTTTTGGCAGGTAGAAGAAATAACTTAAAGAACATTTAGATACATCCAGATTTTTCTTTGAAAATGCATTTTTTGAGTCATGTGTTAGTGCCTTTTTACCCCCTCCCCTGGCTTTCTATTAAGCCATTGGCTTGGGATATAGCATTTTACAGTATATTATATTAAATTTGGATTTAATTCATTGATGCAGAATAGTATAAATAACACAACAGTAGGTAATGGAGAAGGGATGGGCAACATAGATAATCAGGTGGGGCATTGGTTATTAATGCAAGAAATTTGGTGGAAGTTTAGCCAATAGCAATCATAGTCATAATTTCTTCCCTAAGCCTCTGCCTCATGATTATGTCTACCCACTGTAGCTAGGAAAGTTTCTCAACTCTCTGGTCTCAATTTCCTGCTGCCAGCCTTAAATTTAAGCAGAAGCGTAAAAGAAACCAATCAGCAAACCATGCACATATGCTACTAAGTATGATGATAGAAAATACAACTTTGACCTCTGTGGTTAAGGAGGGTATAGTCAGTGTGTCTGGCAGTTTCAGGGAAAGAAGCATATTTCAAATGTATGCTTTTTAAATGATACTGACCTCATGGGAAGGACAGTTAGCAAACTCGTTAATTAGAGTCCTATTTGCTTCTCTAGTTTTAATTCAAATCCTTTGTTTCAGTTTAACTCTGAGCCTTCCTATGTGCCAGTCAGTAAGTAGTAATATATTGACTTTCCTAAGGTGGACACTGGTGATCCAGTTTTAATGTTTTTCATGCTTAGTCTGCTGGAAATAATGGTGTGATTTAAACTAGAAAATTATTTGCAGCAAATTTTAGAAGGTCTACTTTGTATAGGATGAGGTGCTCGATGTCTATGTTTGAGATACAAAAGTATAAAAGTCCCTACCTAACCTCAAGAAGTTTATATTATAACTAGGGGCCTGGTGCACAAAATATGTGCACAGGTAGGGTCCCAAGGTCTGGTTGGCGATCAGTGTCAACTGGGGCCTTATGGCTGCCAGCTGGGGCCTCCCCTGGCTGCTGGCTGCTGGCCAGGGCCTTCCTTCGTTCCACGCTACCCTCTGGTGGTCACATATATCATAGCAAGCAATTGAACTCCCTGTCTCCTATTCAAACACTGGAGGGGACACTTTGCATATTTGCTTTTTATATAGAGAGATTGGAGAAACTTGACATGGGTACATATAGAAATCTAAGAACACAGAGCAATGGTGATGAATTCCAAATAGGATTGAAACTGCCATAGAAGCATTTCAAGGAAGACTGTATAAGGAAAAGCATTCTCATTTACAGAGTACCATTCTGCTAGATATTCATGCTTTATGCCACTGCACTACATTGCTTCTAGGCAGGGCAGCCTTCAACAGACCCTTAAGAGGCACACACAAGGTTCTTTCTATAAGAGAGGTTTGAGGTAGGTGCTTATTGCCATGAACAGATAGGACTAAATTATAAAAGGCCTTGAATTCCAGACTGACAGTTTATTTAATCCTGTCTACAACAAGGAGTTTTTTCAGCAGTAAAGTAAACTGAGGAGAGCAATGTGTTTTTTTGTTTGTTTGTTTTTGGGGATTACATTAGGCTTCCAACCTAGCAGGCTGGGTTAGAGAAATGGAAGGCTATATAATATGCAAATATTGTAATAGCTCAGGCTATAGAAATAAGGATTTCATGTAGGGCAGTGATGGACAAACCTACACATACATAAGAACCACCTAGAGCAGTGGTTGGCAAACTCATTGGTCAACAGAGCGGCAAACTATGGCTCGCAAGCTGCAGTTTGCCTACCACTGACCTAGACAGTTTGTTAAAACAAAGATTGCCAGGCCCCAGTTCTAGAATTTCTGATTCTGTACAGTAGGTTTGAAGTAGGGTCTTGAATTTGCATATCTTATGAGTTCCCAGATGTTCTTCTGGTCTGAGGATCGCTCTAAGCACCACTCAAGGAAGACTAACAGACCATGGTGACTAATTTGATATGGAAAGGGGAGAAATATGATGGGAGAGTAAAGACTGAAAGATATGGCTGGGTTTGAAAGAAAATTAGTTCATTTCTAGAAATGTTGACTTTCAAGTGCAGGCCACAAATCCCAGCAGAAGTAATTAGTTACAGGTTTGTTAAGAGTGAAGATCGATATTGGAGGTGCTGCATGGAAATAGATAGATGAAATTGTGGGGAATTAAAATAACATGATTTCTGCTCTAGCTGGTGTTTCTCAGTGGCTAGAACATTGGCCCTCCCTCCCACTTTTTCTAAAATAAACAAATATATAAATAATGTAACATGACATGCTTTCTAATTATCATTCTCAGAGGCCCAACTCAACATTGTGTTAAATTCTGCAACTTCCAAAATCTCGGTCACCCATTAACTTCTGTTTCTTTGATCCAGGTAGGCTTGAGCACTTAGTAAATGCTCCTATCTCCAAATGAAAACCAGTTTTATTAAGAACATGAAATCTATTTGTGCTTAGAATTGCAAAAAAGCAATTTGTCTAGTAAAATGCCAGTAAAATAAAATGCAATTATCTTATATGCCAGTAAATAGCAATATTTCCCCCAAATGTAGACATTTTTAAGACGTTTTTCCCAATTTTTATTTTATTTTTTTATTATTTTTAAAATATATTTTATTGATTTTTTACAGAGAGGAAGAGAGAGAGATAGAAAGTCAGAAACATCGATGAGAGAGAGACATCAATCAGCGGCCTCCTGCACGCCCACAGTGGAGATGTGCCCACAAGCAAGGTACCTGCCCCCGACCGGAATCGAACCTGGGACCTTTCAGTCCGCAGGCCAACACTCTATCCACTGAGCCAAACCGGTCTCGGCCTTTTTTCCCAATTTTGATATATCCCCAATTTTATTATTTATAATTCCTTTTCCTCATGCTGTTATTACTCGTCCCTCCCCCCTCCAAGTCTTGGACTTAATAACCCTGGACTGCTATTATGTGAAAACTACCCATTCACAGTAAAAATTTTGGAAACTTATGTTTACAATGTAAATTCCTGGAGAGGAGAGGAAGTTACTTCTGAACCATTAAGGAAATATCAAGCCACTTCCTAAATGAGCTTTTTGACTCCAGCTTCAGGTCTCTAAAATATTCTCCATACCTATCAGATTAATGAATTATGTTTTCCAACAGGTACCATGTAGAAGAGCTCAGAGCTTAGTTAAAACAAAGGATTAGGACTGAAAATGAGAGAAGCAAATAGGGACTACTTAATGAGTTTGCCAACACCAAACAATGTGAACAAACTTGATTACATACCTTATTCATCAGTCTTGGACTTAAATCACTTTCAATTTCTAAAATAAACATACAACCAATAAAACGAAATTAACCCTTATAATAAGTTTGCCACGAATGAGGATGATTGAAAGCATGTGCAGAGATGTACCTCTAAATTTAAAAAGATGTGTAATTATCATTAGAATAAATTCCTTGAGTCCCTGAGAGACTTTAGGGAATACAATTTATTTGGGTGTAAAAATTCTGATATGTTTACCTTACACCTCTCACCTCTTATGTGGTAACTGTTCGTTTTCCAGGATACTTTTTTTCATTATTCTGAGTGGTAGATTAAGTTTTTGTTAAAGAAAACTGATGGGGACATGTATATATTTACACAAAATGTCCAGTTGGCCCTTGAACAACATGGGAGTTAGGAGAACTGAATATCCTGATCAGTCAAAGGTCTAAGTATAACTGTTGACACCCAAAAAAACCTAACTTCAGTCATCCCTTAGTATTCGTGAGGGATTGTTTCCAGAATCTCCCATGATACCCAAATCCTCAGATGCTTAGGTCTCTTATATAAAATGGTGTAGAACAGTGCATATAGAATGCACATAGTCAGTCCTTCACATCGGAAGATTCCCAACTGTGGATGGAAAATACTGTTTTGCATCAGCCATAGGTTGATTCCATTGATACAGAGGGCAGAACATAGATTTATTAAATAATGTACATATAAATGAACCAGCTGGTTCAAACTCATTGTGGTTCAAGAGTCAACTGTATATTGTGCATGAAATATATTTTATGTCTGAAAATACTTTTAATCTGTTCAAGAAAATAAGGCTCAACATTTGCCTGTAGAGTTTTTAATTAATTCTACCAATTTTAGACATAATTCTTTTTAAAAAGTAGAAAAGTGAATTATAGTAATAAAAATGAGTAAAAGATAAGATGATCACTAAGTTCAAGAAGCAGAAAATTACAATTTGACAGTGTTATTTAAGAAGGTCTTTATATAACAAGAATTCAGTAAAAATTATGCACTCAGTAAAAATTATGGTATCCATGGATTTGCTAAATATATTTTATTAAATAGAAAATACATAGGATTCTTTACCCATTTTAGGAATATTTACTCCACTGTAAATACATATATTTATATGCACTTCATTCTAAATATGTAATAGGGTTATCAGGGTTTTATATATGTTGCATTTTCATCATGGCTAGTTCTTTCTGCCTTTAATATTTAAATTGTTATCATTCTTGAAAAAATGGACTCACATCAGTGTTACTCTATACAGAATGCAGATAATGGGAAATTACTTTCAATAAAATTGAATGACACTGTTGAGCTATTTTAGTGAATTAGAATTTAATTGAACATTACATAGAATTATATTTTTCAAGATCCTCAATTTACTGCTTAATTTCTCCCATATAGTAGTCTTACAGAATATCATCACATCAAAGGAACTGCTTTTGATAAATATAAACCAGTTTACCTGTTACTATAATCAGTGGTATATGGGCATTATACAAATGGCTTGTAATTAACAGAAACTTGTGATCATTATCTAAGCTCTTATTTTAAAGCTAATATTGTCATAGGGATGTTATACTGTGTATTCTAAGGTGATAGAGAATGGAAGGGATAGGGAATTCGATTCTCTTACAGTGATGAAATCTTATGTCCAGAGAGCTGCTTTAAAAAAAAAAACACAAAAAAACTATTTCCTTATGAAAAAAAAATGGTGACTGTCACTGAAAGATTTTTTTTTTTACTGTGTCACAAGCTTCCCAAAGGACACTTAAAATGAAAACGTGGATTTGAGTAGTTAAACAATGAGTCAATTTCGAGGTTGTCACATAGGTGACACCTCCATGGTCATCTTTTGGGACTGTGATTTCTGGTAATAGCAAGTGAAAAAACTATTCTTGCTGTTGCTATGGATCTTCTATCTGGTGAGGTTTAGGCATCATTTTGGAGGCTGCAGTGTAAACCCTGCTTAGGGAAGGTAGAATTTCATGATACCAGAAGATTACAGAAAATATTGGTGAGGGAAAAGGTGTTGGACTCTGGAAGAAGAGCAAGACAGTATTTCCAAGGAAGGAGAAAAGTAGTTTTTTGCTTTAAAGATTTGAGAATTCTGTATTTTTTTTAGAATGGGAAATTTCTCTACTTTCTGCAGAGAAGAGAAAAAGCTAACAGAAAAGGAAATTGGGGAGGTAATAGTAATTCATTTCTTTCTTCTTGCTTATGACTTCTGCAATAAGAATTATGTGTACAT
Source organism: Lasiurus cinereus (assembly GCA_011751065.1). Lineage (NCBI taxonomy): Eukaryota > Metazoa > Chordata > Mammalia > Chiroptera > Vespertilionidae > Lasiurus > Lasiurus cinereus. The sequence goes on along the minus strand of JAAGEH010000015.1, from coordinate 19,104,570 downwards.
AATTGCTTTGTTATGGCAATAAAATGTCTGTAAAGGGTATATTTGGTTGAGAGAAAGCTTGTGAAAGACCAAGGGAAAGATCTGATATAGGAATGGTGATTTCAGCTGCTTTTCTGATTAAGATGTGTAATTTTGATGGCATATGTACTGGGCCAATAAATTTTTTCTGGATACTTGGAGTCATTTTGGGTGGCCTTTTTTTTTTCTTTGTAGGCAAAATGAATACTTTATTTACATTAACAAGGAAAAGTGCTCGATTATCACTCGATTATTTTTGGCTAAGTTAGACTGTTATTGGGGGAGGGGAGTTAAAGAGAAGGAATTGTTCTTCCATATGACTGGAATTATTATTATTGTTACTTTTCCAATAGGTTCTGGCCTTAAAATTCTCTCTCAGGAAATGATTAAAACAGTTCTTTGGAGCCTTCAAGGCTGAGTAGTATCTCAGATTTACTTTAAAATAAGTTTGCTTAACGACTTTTTAGCACTATTTGATTTATGTCTTGGCTGAGAGAGTTCTAAGTGGTATGTTGTCCAGTTACTTTTTTCTAATAACACTTATGGATACTAAATACTGTATTAATTCTATTGTTGGCTTTTGACTTTCCAACAATTTAAAAGATATAAATGTCTTCACACTTAAAAAACAAGCATTGTTTTCTGTTCAGGGATTACAGCCCCCTGCCCACTTTCCAAGATAGAGATAGCTCTCTGCTGTTGTCCATTCACATGCCTGGGATATTTGGGAGGAGGGTGAACTTGTATAACTTAAAAGTATTTTAATTTGATTACTCTTTTGTGTAGTTTTTATGACAGTATGCCATGCAGTTATAATGTTTGATTATGAATGAAAGATGAAGCAGGGCTTTGGATGATTTTAAAAAACTCCTTTAACTGAAAATATGATCTGTATATTCTGAAAGAAAAAAATAACTAAATTCTTATTTAATATGACCAAGTGGTTCCAGAGCTTGAGAATTTAGTTATTTTTCCTGGTAGGCCACTAACTTGTTTTCTCCTAACTACTAGAATGCAGAATGCAGTGTGTTCTGTTGCTCTATATTATGAAATAATGGGTGCATACATCTCCTCAAATGTAAAGTGAGGAGATTGTTTAGCTAACCCTTAAACTCTAAAACTAAGCCTTGAGGATTCCTCTGGTGTCTAGACTAGGCTGATATTTATATAAAAGATGAGGCATATGTGACTATATATAAAAATGATCAGGTATCCATTCCAAGCAAAGTTTGAATTAGATGTAATTAATTTTATACTGAAGCAATGAATGTGTAATTACTTTTCTACTACATGTAATTAATTTTCTTAATTAAGAGGCAGTGAGGCTATAACATTTGACTTAAGCTTTAGACAAAAATGATAGTTCCTTAGAATTTTGGATTTTAATTTCTCCCTAGTAAATTTCTAAAAGCCTATATTTTTTACATAATATCATCTTTCTCCAGTAGTATTTTTTTGAGCTTTGTTAATTTAATGCTACCCTTTCTCAACCACAATTTTCATCTTAACCACAAAACAGAGAAAATAATTTGAGTTAATGTTTTCTCAATCCTCCCAAGAAGGGCACAACTAAGACCATTCTAGATTCACTGGAGAGGTTTATATATTATATACAATGGATTCCTTAGAGCACTAGACAGCAAACCATAGCCAAATCCTGCCTACAGCCTGTTTGTGTATAGCCTATAAGCTAAAAATAGTTTTTTACATTTTAAAGAGTTGTTTAGAAAGAAGAATATGTGACTGAGACTACAGACTGTAACTGGCCCACAAAGCCCAAGACATTTATTCTATGGCCCTTTAGAAAAAAAGTTTGCATATCACTGTCTTAAGGCATGGAACCTATTGAGAATTGCTGGTCTAATGAAAGGAAGCTTCTACTAGTATAGTATTTTCTCGAGATTGGGGATGCAGTAAAATAGCAGGGAAGTTTCTTTTTATTTTGGTAAATAGTTTGTATATTGGTCCCATTATTGTAATGCTTAATTTAAGGAGAGACTCCAAATTATAGTAAAGAGGTAGATATATTTTTGTTTGTTTTCTGGACATAAATTTTAATGGTTGAATTATATGGAAAGTTATATTAGTAACTATAATGAGTGGTAATTTGTGTGTGTGTGTGTACAGATACATTTTAACTTTTTTTGTAGTTTCTAAAGCAAGAAAATAAGACTGCACAAATTTTATGCAGGAATATAAAGGAGGGCATTGCTTGCTTTGATCACTATTTTAAATTAAAAGGCCATATCTATTAGAGAAAGAAAGAGACTAGAGACTGTTAAGTGTCAGATATAATCACATTTGTTTCCTCCTGGGCTGAATAAGTGTCTTCACCCTACAATTAACATCTCAGGTACCTTGTCAGCAGTAAAGAGAATAGTACTTAATCAAAAATTTATTAAAATTATGAGATCATAACGTGAGATAATCAGGCTCTACCAAATGCCACTTATCTAGTTGATTTAGTGGGGAAGGTGCCATCAGCCTTAAAATATATATTGGTAAATCAGAAAATTATGAAAGGAGAAAAAGGTATTTGTAATTAGCTACTACTGATTTTCTTTATCTTCATATTCAGTTAATCATGAAGTTCTATCAGTATTTTTCTCTGGAAAATGTCAGACATCATACCTTTTTAAAATCATGCTATTCTGTCCTTTGTCACTACGTAGAGTCGAGGCAACATGCAGACATGATGCAGCTGCCTGAAATACAGACTTTATTTTTTTCAGACTCCTCTAATAAAAGCTTTCAATGGTTCCCTACTAGCCTGACCAGAAATTCCTAGGAAAGATGAATCAAGCCAGGCTATGGAGGTGGGCAGGAAAGGCATCACTGGTTAGCTGAGCTGGCTTTGAGACTAGGTAAAAAGAAGAGAAAGGAAGAAAATGATATTAACCAAGGCAAGAAAAGGCAAAGGGAGTTCTAAGATTGTGTTTTTCAAAATGGTTATGGGTCCTTCTGGGGTGGGCAGTGAAGAATTGTTTGCTGAATGGTACTTTCTCTCTGGTCAGGGTTGTGAATGATAGGGTATGTCATTTCCAGTTGTAGATCACAGATCTTTTCGGGTAGAACACTGTTCAAATCATTTTAATTACCTTGAATTGCTCATAATGCTTATTTTGGCTATGGCAATTCAAGAGCTAATTAAGGAACTTGGTCATTTGTCTCCATCCTGAGGTTACTTGTTTGTCATTGCCTATCCCACCTCCAGCTAGAAATCACTCATTATACAGTCAAAGAAATCCAAGTGTCTTATAAGGGTCATTTCCAGTTCTAAAATCCTATGGTCTTTTAAAATTCTTAAACAGATTATATATAATTTTTAAAGGAAAAACATTCAGATTTTATACCTATATTCACATTCCATACTGGATATTGATTATCCTTACAGTTTTATTAAGTTGATTACCAACTGAGAAAAGATGATAAATTTCAGCTAATAAAATATATCCTAGCATAGGTTTTTTGGTATTTGTTAAAAATTAAAAAGTTCACCCTAGCCAGTTAGACTCAGTGGATAGAGCGTCAGCCTGCAGACTGAAAGGTCCCGGGTTCAATTCCAGTCAAAGGCACATGCCCAGGTTGTGGGCTCCATCCCCCATAGGGAATGTGCAGGAGGCAGCCAATCAATATTTATCTCTCATCATTGATGTTTCTATCTCTCTCCCTCTCCCTTCCTCTCTGAAATCAATATATATTAAAGTTTCAACTCATATTAGTAGATATCTCATAATTTCATTAGCACTTCTCCCTTTATTTGAACATTTAAGTTGTCAAATGTTGTGTTTTGGCAACATGAATAGATTTCAGCAACATCAGCACAGATCAGTGGGAGTAAAAACTGGTGAATTTGTACTGTTAGGAATAGGGATTAGGATAGTCACAAGTGCTATTGACGATGAGGTGTAGGATAGGATAGAGATCAATTTGAGAAACTCTGGTTCTGGAAAAGCTGGTGAACTTTGAGAGGAGATTAATTTACAATAAAAAGAATAGTTCTCTATGCTAAAATTCTTTGGGAAAATGGAAATAGAACAACATTTACTACTCTCCCCTCCCCAATGAACTGATACTCATTGTGCAAGGGAAAGGGAATAACAGTAATAAAATCATCATTAGTGAGAATATTAAAAATCTAGCCCTTGTCTTATTAATATAGCAAATTTTTTCATGTAAGCTTATTTCTCATATATGTTCGGTACATCGTGGTTCTGATTGCAGAACTAACTTTTATTGCCATTAGTAGTAGTAGTATTTCTTAGCTTAGGTTTTCAGGTTCAAGTATTGCATGCCTGTGCACACATCCACATATCCCTTTTTACTTGGTTTCTGAGTTAATTCTTATTTACTAATGCACTACTTCAAATCTCTTAAAGCAGTAGATAGGTCATAAAAAATAACAATAAGCATTATTTTTTTAGCCCTGCATCCATATGCATACATAAATAGACACTCTAATAATATTTTTCACTTTTGAAAAATGAAAAGTAGATAGTTGAAAATATTAGAGACCATTCTTTTAGAATAATCTATAATCTCCTCTTTGCTCCATTATTAGTCTTTGCCAAGATTACAGTTGTTTGCTGTTGACCACATCATGCTATCAGTATCATTTTCTTGAGATCATAGAATGTGAAAGCCAGCAGAATTCAAGAGGTAATTTTCCTTAGTCCTAAGATTCCATTCAGTAACTCCTTACAAATACTATTTGATTAAATTTGTTCAAAGTATAGATTTGATTAAAGAGGGAAATTATACTGCAGCCACTTTCTCATTAAGAATGAAAAGGTAAGTCTATATAAAATCCCATTTTTTTCAATCAGTGTTAATTTTCTGAAAGAACTCATGGTGTTAATAATTTAGTGCTGTGCTTACAAGCTTCAAATCTATTGATTTTAATTGGAGTTTTGCATCTAGAAGGAAGATAGGCAGTGAAAAAATCAATTTTGTTTCAATCCAATGCATTTTAATAAGTGAGCTAAAGATTCACCATAACATTATCTGTGATAGTTCGATATTTGCTATTAGGGGTCTCTGCTTTAGATTCTCTACAAAGGTATTTATTTCTGAAAGTACTGGAATGACATCCTTTAATGACATCCTCCATTATGGATAGCATAAAATCAGGCTCTCAGGGTCCATCATGTTAAAGTGCCCTATGTGGATTTGATTAAATAATGGCCTGAATAAATTAGGATACCTGTTTTTTAATTTATATATTAGTAGAATCTTTGTCTTCCCTTCACTGTATGACCTTGTCCTGCTTTCAAATTAATATTTTATAGTTAGAGCTTATTATCAATCCCAGGTCATATTTATGTAAATTCCTGTCTAGTCAGAAATAATCCTTTTAATTTTAACATTAATGCTTATGGTTAAACCTGATCCCTGATTGAATTGTGGATTTCTATATGTGTTTAGCCCAACTAAATTGAAATGTAAAGCAAAGTGATCTTTGAGGCCTCTAATCTTTGCCTTCTCATATGAAATAATACTGGGCTCTATAGAACAAAGAGTAATCCTGTGGCTCTGTGTAATAATGATTGCAGATGTGCTTTCAAAATCAGATTTGTATATAGCATTGATATGCATCCTTACATTTATTGCTATTACTAACTTTCTTTGGGGGTATAGTTCCATATTATTTCAAGACCTGTTGTTCTCTGCACACTAAAGAACTGGAGAATACTAGTATTATGTTAAGTGAAATAAGCCAGTCAGAGAATGACAGGTAGTATGTGATTTCACTTATATGTAGAATCTAATGAACAATATAAACTAACAAACCAAATAGAAAAAGACTCAGATACAAAGAACAGATTGACTGCTGTCAAAGGGAAAGTGTTAGGGGTGAGTGAAAAAGATGAAGTGATTAAGCAAAAAAAAAAAAAAAAAAAACTCATAGAGAGACAACAGTATGATTACCAGAGAAAAAGGGGAATGGAGGGAGGTTGAAGAAGTTAAAGGAGGGATAAATGAAAATGGAAGGAGACTTGACTTGGAGTGGTGAACATATCATACAATATATAAAAATGTATTACAGATTTGTACACTTGAAACCTATACAATTTTATTAACTGAAGTCACTCCAACAAATTTAATTTAAAAATAGCTCTTCAAGCCAGAGAAAAAAATATTTTAGAATATGATAGAAATAATCCTGTTATTTGCAGATTTTTAATATAGCCTACAACTTTTGTGATATCATACTATGTTAGTACAGTTTTGGTAATATTATTATACCTAAAATCCTTTTTTCTTGAAATATTAATGTTTATTGCATGTAATATTATATTTGATATAATTTTTGAATAATTGGTGTTTATTGCATGTAACATTATATTTAAAATTGTTTTTCTTGAGATATAAAAAAAGAGCTCTTCAACAGAAAGAAAAAGAATCTCAGTTGTCACTTTGGAAAGTTTTTATTATGTCAATCACACATGAGAAAGGGTATTGCCTTAGAATTTCATACCTATTTTAATATCCTTTGGTTTATTGAATGTAATCTCCCTTGCACCAAAAGTCAGAAATCAAATAATAAATTAAAAGACAACCTCATGTCAATAATTTCATTTTAGAAAGACCTCCAGGTAAACCCCCAGCATATATCCAAGACCCTCAGTATACAAAGCACTATACTGGGTCCTGTAGTGCTCAGGGTAGGTGATGCTTAGTAAGAAATCCCCATCCTTAATGTGCTTACTCATTAGAAAATAGGAAAAAAAAACATGGAAAGGTCATGGCAATGAAATAGAATGCAAGGATAATAAAATGTGTACTGTAATAGAAATTAAAGCAAAGGGCTGTGGGAGGGCAGAAGAAGAAGCAACTTACTGTTTTGGTGATCAACTTCCCCTTTGGAGTTAGAGAGCTATTTTTTTTTAATAAGGATGAAGAATTTTCAGAGATGGAGGAGAGATATAATTATTGTCGATGGAGAAAATGGCATCACCCAAAAGCTCAAAAAGTAAAAAAAGTAGAATTGTTCTTCAGTGGAACATTGCATTTAAGTTTGAATGACTAACTGCTACTCACTGAATGAATCCTTGGATTAGATAAATGGTTAAGATAGCCCTGAAATTTCCCCTTTGGGCACTTAATTGTTGGATGTTGTGCTTCTGTATATGGTCAGGTATAAAGCAGGTTACTTTCTGAATGCTACTTTACTTTCTTTATGAATTTACTTTACAATTGAAGGAAAAGAAGGCTAATAGAAGCTTAGCCCCTGTATAACCTAAACTCTGGCTTCGATTGACTTCCTTGGAGCAGCCATTCATAAAATGGGGCATGCCCAGTATGAGGCGAGGGTGGGGGAAGTTCATTTTGGACAGTATTCACTCTGTTGCTCTTTTTTTCCATCCTTGGCTTCTGAGCCTGCTTCATTATAGTATCAGAGAATTGGGATTTTAATGTAGTCAACTAGTGATTCTGAATTTCTTACTTGAACAATGAGGTAGTATATACTTTTCATTTGAACCATTGTATTCCACTATGGAATTGGCCTTGTGGTCAGTGCCAATTTATCCCTTACCTTAATGATTGCTTCAGAAATAGAATTGGCTATTGCTAATGATACAAGCGGGGGAACAAAGGATCTTGGTTTCTAATACTTCACAAATTCAGTGTGAGAACAGTAGATCATGTAGACTAGAGATCATTGATACCACCTCTCTCCCTCATCATACAGATGGTGAAGCTGACATTTAATCACTGATTTCTTGTGACTTCTGGGATAAGCAAAATTAAGCCAATTTTGCCTTAACTCACTCTTCCCTTTACCTCTGTAATACATATGAGAAACTAGGCCTCCTTTTTCCTTCAGAATGGTTGTAAGGTCATGGAGAAATAAATTAAATGATGCAATGGAATTTGAATCCAGCATTTATTATGATGATAGACCTCAGTTTTGTTTTATTGAGAGAAGAATGTGGTTGTTTACAGGATGTTTCCTTCCCCTTCCCCATGGATATAATTAAAGTTTTAGTCAAAAAGACAAAATTAGTTATTTCCTTTAAGAGGTCGTAGATACAAAGATAGTTTGCATCGTTAAATAAAATAATCTGACATTTCTACTTTCAATTAAAATATCAGGAATTTAAATATCTATCTAGGAAATGGAGCTAATAAAAATGCTGCCTATTATAACATGGTTTCTTACTTGACAATTTCTAAGGTGGAGACTTGTATAATTAAATTCCTTAATATACCACCTGTATTTCATTTTCTTTAGAAAAATGTGGTATGTGTAAAATGATAATAGAATCAAAGAAATGTTTCATTCTTCTTTTCTGAATTATAAATTGAACTATTTTACAAAATGTATAAAGAAATGCATTCTTCACATTCCAGAATGTGTCCCACTTAACTTCATTTTCCCCTCTCTGATCTGAGCTTGGGTAAATAGAAGAATCCAAGTTAGGAAACAGAGAGGTACTCCTCTTATTCTGAGTAGGAGGATTTAATATGAAGAATATTACCAATTATTCTTTTGTTCTTAAGGATGAAATAGACTCAAAATAATGAATCAGGAGAAATTCCTCAAAATGTTATTATTCATACAGCTATGTCAAAACCTTTTGTAATAAATTTAATGATATTATCTGTTACCAAAACATTTGCATTCTAAGTATTTTTGCTAATGTGCATTTAAAAATAGGAATAATAAAATAAAGAGATGAAAAAGTATTTATAAATTTAATTTTATTTCTGCCTTATAAACACATTTTTCTTGTTGCTATGCACAGTACTGCTGAAAGTTTACACCATTGCCTTAAGAGTAGAAAATAATACTGTGTGAAACTTTTGACTTTATGTTTTTATACCATTAATACCAGGGCTACCTTGCTGCTGCCTCATCCATCTCAAAACTTTTTTTTTAAGTGAGTGAATAAAGACAGGAACTCAACTGTGAGTTGATTACCAGTAGGAAACACAGGGCTGTTGTAACTACATCTCATTTATATCATTGAATATATGTAAAATCAAACAATTTGACTTCTACTTTATATTGCAAAAACAAATTATAATAACCTCCGAGAGATATGTAAAAATGTGAGTATGCCATGAAATAAGAAAATTAAGATATTTCCTTTATTGTGTTTAGATAAATATTTTGAGCTCTTATGAACATGGAAATTAAAAACAACAAAAACTTGATAACTTAAAGAAAATTGACTAAAAGCCAAATTCTTCATATTTAATTTTGAAACATGTACAGACCTACTTAATTTTTATCTTAAGTTTTATTCTATTATATGCAAAATATGGTGAGGCTACATATTTTATTTCAGAAATAAGAATCACAGAGGTCTCTTAAGAATCCATAAAATTTTATCACATACTTGTAATATGAACATGAGGTTGTACAAAGTAGATAAATACTCTTCTAATATTACATTTTTTCAGAAGTTTAGAAAAACTAATGAGTTTTTTAATCTTTCTCATTAAAATAATCTGAGTATTCATTTGGTCGTTTGAATAATTCTTTGCTTATATAAAACCTGCTACATAAATATTTTTATTCTTGGGAAATGTGAAATTTAAGGGTCTTTTTATTAGGAACAGAACTGAAAATCTTAGTGTCAAGGGTTACTGAAGTTTACAGTAAATCACTGATGAAGCTGGAATTGGAATTATTGGCTTCTGGACATTGGATCCTATGGGAATTATGGTATAGAATACCACCCCTTCCTTGCCTCCCATACTCTAATAAAAGTTAGCCTATTCCAGTCTAGTTATTGACATGGAAAAAAATGAGCCAAGTACAGTAACCTTGACAAAAAGTCAAGATAACATTTAGCTCACTTCTCTGTAAGACTGTAATATGAAATCTTTGGTAATTGTCCATATAAACAAGGACCAACTAATCAGAGTGGTTCAATAATTATAAGTAATTATATCATTCCAAAAATAAGAAAGTCCTATTCTAAGTTTTTCAAAATTTTATGTTTCAATTTTTTAAATTCTTGAAATGTAGGGCCATTTCTAAGTAGACATTTGAGCTGTAGTGTGATTTGTTTATGATAGAAAATAATTTTGGTTTTATAGAAAAAGAAATATATTTTAAGTTACAAATTAACCTAAGCTGTAGTGATTTCTTAAAAGTAAGAAATCCTAGGTTCAAGTTTGAGCTTTGCCACTAATGAACCACTTTAGAACCTTGAAGAATTTATAACCTCTCTAGGCTACAGGTTTATTTTTTTCACTATAAAAATAAATTTTGCACCAGATGTTTGCTAAGTATCTGTTTATCTCAAATAATCTATAATTCTTTTAATTCCAGGATTTATTTTTCCCTCCATTACCTTTCTTGACTTCTTCCATTATTTTGGCATAAATAGCCTTAAATTTTATAGTTTCCACTTGGTAGTATTAGCCTAGGACACAGCAGACACACAATACATAAATGCTTTTTATTGGTGGTGATGATAAGGAATTGAATCAAATGACCTAAATTTCCTTCTAGCTCTAAAAGCCTGTGATTGTTATAGGTCTATCCAGAGGGAACTCAGTTGTGCTTAGATTATATAAAATGCTTTAAAAGTTATTATCCTGCAATCTTGAATATAAGCAGTGCTGAGAGGTATATGTCTGTTTTTATTTTCTGACAGTATCTTGATTAGGAAACACTCAACAGACTTATAAGGCAATTTTCATAGGGCAATTGAACAATCTTAACATCTTATCTAATAAAAGAGTAATATGCAAATTGACGATCATTCCAACACATAAGATGGCTGCCCCCATGTGGTCAAATATGGCTGCCCCATGTGGACACAGGATGGCCGCCACAAGATGGCCAACAGGGGAGGGCATTTGGGAGGGACCAGGCCTGCAAGGGAGAGCAGTTGGGGGTGATCAAGCCTGCAGGGGAGGGCAGTTAGGGATGACCAGGCTGGCAGAGGAGGGAAGTTGGGGGAGACCAGGCCTGCAAGGGAGGGGAGGGGGTACCCAGGCCTGCAGGAGAGAGCAGTCGGGGTGGACCAGGCCTGCAGGAGAGGGCAGTTAGGGGGTGACCAGGCTTGTCTGGGAGGGTAGTTAGGGGTGATAAGGTCTGCATGGAAAAGCAGTTGGCGGGAGACCCAGGACTGCAGGGAAGGGCAGTTGAGGGGCACCAGGCCTGCATGGAAGGGAAATTGGGGGGGACCAGGCCTGCAGGGGAGGGCAGTTAGGGGTGACCAGGCCTGCAGGGGAAGGTAGTTAGGGGAAATCAGCCTGGCAGGGGATCAGTTAGGCATCAATCAGGCTGGCAGGGGATTGTTTAGGGGGTGGTCAGACTGGCAGGCAAAAGCAGTTAAGGACAATCAGGAAGGTAAGCAGTTGGGAGCCAGCAGTCCTGAATTGTGAGAGGGATGTCCAACAGCCCATTTATGCCTGATCCTCCTGGGATTGGGCCTAAATGGGCCTTCAGGAATCCCTCGAGGGGTCCCAGAGTGGAGTGGGTGCAGGCTGGGCTGAGGGTTAGCCCCTTCATGCACAAATTTCATGCACCAGGCCTCTAGTCCTATATAATAATTGAGGAATATGCTAATTAGCCAGGATTTCTTAGCAGTCATGCCCAATAAGGTGCATAATAGTCACAACCTGTAAGGCACAGCCCAGGAGTGGCCCCAGCAGAAATGACCACCAGCAAGGCCACGCACAGGCCCACGGCACCACTCAGCCCAGAGGCCGCCTGGCCTACAGAGTCACTGGAGACTTTGGTTAAATTCAATAGTTAAAATCATTATACTCTGTGAGAGGTGACATCCTCAAACACTCAGGACCCTCTGTCGTACAAATTAATAGGAAATAATTGCATAATGCTTTGACCTAATTGTACACACTTTACTGTCATTTAAAAATTATTCTACATTCTTCAATAAATTCAGCAGCTGAGGATAGCCAGTGCTGAGAAGTGCATGGCCCCAGCTCTGCTATCTTTGAGTTTGTGGTTTCCAAGGAAACAGCCAGAAGGGATGATAAACCCTCCACAAATGGCTCAGTTGGTGCCTAGGTGGCGGCAAGTGGTGGCTTGGTTTAAATCAAGCCTTTTTGGCAATGAATGACCCAACCCTCACTGGATCAGGCAGGTTCCTATAGAGTGCACTCTCCACGCAATACAGTGTGGGCCCCAGTTTCACCCCTGGCAATCTCATGTGTTAGCTTGGGATATGGGGAAAGAAGGGAAAGGCATCTGTAGGGCAGCTGGGGTGAGCAAGTAGAAGGAAATCATGTCTGGCAAACACTCCCCTGCCACCCCCTTCAACATGTAAGAAGAATCAAATAAACCAATACAAACACCCCTACCCTGCCTTTGATAGCAAAGCAATCTTATTCTTTCATTTTTTAAATAGAGTTTTATTGATTTCAGAGAGGAAGGGAATGGGGGAGAGATAGAAACATCAATGATGAGAGAGAATCATTGATCGGCTGCCTCCTACTCGTGCCCTACTGGGGATTGAGCTTGCAACCCAGGCTTGTGCTCTTGACCAGAATCGAACCTGGGACACTTCAGTCCTCAGGCTGAAGTTCTAGCCACTGAGCCAAACCAGCTAGGGGAAGCAATCCTATCCTCAAAGACTTGGTTTTTGTCATAAACAAGTGAAGTGGATTTGAATCATATCAATATACATTTTTTAATGAAATGTCTCTTCATTTCTACTCATACAATTCTACCTCAAAACTTATGTTGTATAATCTATACTAATAAAAGGGTAATATATTAATTAGACCAGACGTATTGCGGACATCCATTTGGATGTCCTTCCACCCAAAGCCACAGTGGCGAGGGCTGAGGCAGTGGTGGTTAGGGGCAACCAGGCCAGCAGGGGGGGGCAGTCAGAGTCAATAGGCAGGTGGGTGAGCAGTTAGGAGCCAGCAGTCTTGGATTGAAAGAGGGATGTCTGACTGCCAGTTTTAAACATCGCCCAAGGGATCCCAGATTGGACAGGGTGCAGGCTGGGCTGAGGAACTCTCCCCCTCATGCACAAATTTTGTTCACTGAGCCTCTAGTAGGTAATCATAATAGAACTAATTGAATTTGAGGCTCATGGCATCACTTGAGAATGACTTTTATCTATATGCATTCTACTTGTTAGATGGCAGGAATAGACATGGAAATTATCCAGAAAAGTATTTTCTCTATATCTTGCAAGAACTAATCTGAGTAATTTACTAGGTGTACTGGCTAATAATTACAGATTTTATAATCAAAGAAAACATAATTTCAAAATAAACATCCAAAGTGCTTTATTCAATGTAATGTCCATCACTAGCTACACATCCCCCCCCCTCCCGTCTTTCAGGTAATTTGTGGATACCGTCCCAATAGAACTTTTCTTGTTTTGAGGCAAACCATTTGGAGACCCAATTTTCCACTTCTTCATATATTTTGAAGTGCTGCTCAGAAAGTCCATGTTCCATCAATCGGAACAAGTGGTAATCTGAAGGAGCAAGTTCTAGTGACTACAGCGGTTGGGTTAATACTTCTCAAGCAAGGTCTTTTAACATGTCTTTAACTGATTTTGAAGTGTGTGATGGTGCATTATCATGAAGCAAAATTACACAGGGCGTGTCTTCTGGTACATTCTGGTTATTTCACAATCAAAGCATGGTTCAAATTTATTATTTGTTGTTGGTAGCAATCAGTATTAATGGTTCACCTGGTTTTAGAAGCTCATAATACACCACACCTTCCTGATCCCACCAAATGCAGAGCATTGTCTTCTTTCCAAAGCAATCTGGCCTTGCATTCAATGATGATGGTTGACTTAGATTAATCCATGATTTTGTGTGTTTAGGATTCTCAAAATAAATCCACTTTTCATTGTCAGTCACAATTCGATGCAAAAAAAGGACTTTAGTGCCATTGAAGCAACATTTTACTGATGACTTTTGGGTTTTCCATTTGTTTTTCATTCAGTTGATATGGCACCCATTTTTCCTTCCTTTAAAATCTTTTCCATTGCTTGTAAACAACAATGCTTAATCTTTCTGTAAGTTGTTTTTGAGTTTGAAACACATCTCCATCCAATAATGCTTGTAATTGTTGGTCTTCAAACTTTTTCATTTGACCTGGACATTCTTTGTCTTTCACATTGTAGTCATCACTTTTAAAGCATTTAAACCAGCGTTCACAAGTATCTTGAGATGGAGCATGTTCACCATAAGCTTCCTGAAGTATTCAGCAGCACAATAAAGTAATGAATTAAAACTTCCTGTGACTGCTTTCTTTTGGCATGAAATTCGACATTTTTAAGCATAAAAATATCTATGATATTAACACCTTCAGCAAATTTGTCATATGAAGTTTGCTGTCAATACCACAAAATAACATATATATCAAATCACACACACACACACACACACACACACATACATATATCAACATATGTATAACTCCATCTATTGAAAAAATCCTCATTATTAACTGGTATGTAGCTAATTGGGTGTTTCTAGGTTTTAGTACATTGTTAAGCTAAAGTTTTTAATTGCTCTCCATGATTGTCAGGGCATTCTGAGTTCATTGCAGGTCACCCCTGTTGTTACCTCTTGAGAATTAGAATAGATAAGAGGTCTTCCTTTCTAAGCTTTGATGTCATTAGCACATTTTTTGCTCATTATTTTCTGTATACCCTTCCTCATAAGTGAGGCACTGATAGGCCTTTATACATAATCAGTCTTTGTAAAAATGCAAACAGTATCTTATAGCTAAGAGCATAGAATAGGTTTTATCAAGGTTGGAAAGCTATAGGAAAATGTAGTTTGAGGTCAGCTTTGCTCAGCTTGGTTCATAGTTCTTCGAGGTTCTTTTGAAACACCTGAGGTCAACTCTTGCTGGTCAAATCCTCAGAGTAATCTACCCCTCTTCTCTAAATTTATTATGTTTTCACTCTCAGCTCCAGACTAAAAGTCTGGCTAAGCTACCTCAGATTCAAAGAAACTAGATTTGTTACATTTTGTTCTTGCCATCTTTTGGCTCTCTGGGTCTCCATTCTGTTTAGAACCCTAGGGAGAATTCTAACTCTGTCTATGTTTTCTTGTTTCTCCTGATCACCTATTCTTAATGCCTCCTGATGGGGTTCAGGACAGGCTACCTCAAGGTATTGCACTAAGGCTTATTGGATATTTTAAACTAAGGAGTTTGAGCAAATGACAGAACAAAGGTTACTTGACTTATTCTCCCATACTACCCTCCCCACATAACCCCCTGCTCTTCTTCTTGAAACTGGTCTTAAGATCCTCTGTGAGAGGGACTCTCCCTATACCAGGAGAAAAGAAGCATCTGTATCTCCAAAGACAGGGAGATACCAGGAAGAATCTGAACAAATAGGCCTTGCTAAGTTTCTTTCAGTTTATGACACTTAGCTCACATCTTTCTACAACTTTCCAGTCTTCATCAAACCTAACAAAAACATGGGTTTAATGATTTATTTATTTCCTTATGGAGGACCTGGTGTCATGTAAAACTTAATGTTAAATAGATTTATATACTTTTCTTCTGTTCATCTGTCTTTATCAGTTTAATGTTTAGATCCAACCAGGGACCCTAAGAAGGTTGAGGAGACTTTTTTTTTTTCTCCCCTGCATCGCCCTTCACAGTTTTTACCCATTTGCTACTAGCTAACTAGAACTAAACTTTTACTCTTTGTCAATGTTGACTGTCACCTCAAAACTATCATCCATTGAATCTTAAGCTATTATGCTAGGTTAAAAAAAAATTTAAGAGTCCTTGCTGGTTTGGCTCAGTGGATAGAATATCAGCCTGTGGACTGAAGGGTCCTGGGTTTGATTCCAGTCAAGGGCACATGCCCGGTTTTCAGGCTCCATCCCCACTAGGGTGCATGCAGGAGGAAGCCAATCAATGATTATCTCTTATCATTGATGTTTCTATCTCTCTCTCCTTCTCCGTTCCTCTCTGAAATCAATTAATTTTTTTAAAGTTCAAGAGTACATATTCAAATTGTAGAGAACGCATTGTGTATATTTTGGTAAATACTGTTTCTTGTCTTATTTTAGGGTAATTTTACTGGTAGAGATGTGCCCATATAGAAGAATCGAAGACCTAATTTTTAAAATATAGGTATATATATATATAAATAAAGGTGTTGTGTTATTGGTTTTATTTTAATTTCTAAGTTGTCCTTTTAATATTCAAAGTTAGAAGAGAGCCACAGCTTGCCTGGGAAAAAAGTGGTAATGAGTTCCATATAATCAATGATACAAATTCAATATCTGTCTGCTTACTGGTTCTTAAGTGCTAATCTTAAAACTGGGGCCAAAACGACTATATGCAAAATAGTTTGGAGTACTTTTAAAAAACATACTGAATGCTCTGCCCAATTTCAGAGATTTTGAATCAGTAGTTTTGGAATGAGTCCTAGGTATCTGCATTTAAAAAGTTGTATTGATGATTCTTACATGCAGCAAGGACTGGAGGGCACTTAGAGAACCTTCAAAAGTTCTTTCACCTGCTGATTTTGTGATTTAAGTATGCAAGTAGTCTTTCATCTGCCCCTGATTTTACACAGGAGACAAAAGTGATCATCTTATGTTTTTCCCTTTTGGACTTCCTAAGAGTATTTCCATACTAAAAGGTTATTGTTATCATTGTTGTTTTGTTAATAGTAATGATACCGCTGCTTCAGACTTAAATTTGTAACAATGTACTTAAAGCTAAAGAGATCAATTTCAAGCAAAGGGAAAGATAAAGACAGTCGAAGAATAATGTGAATGTTCTCAGGTGGATCTGTGAGATTTTTATTTTCACAGACCTGTTTTTGTGATAAATTGGCTACCATTCATTATAAATCAGTATGACGTTAATTAGCCATTCTTCCTATTTGCTGCTTTAGAACTTAGAGCTCCTTCCCGAGCTACAGCTTTGAGAAGGTATGACAAATATAGATATAATAGTAAACTGCAACCTTGCAATAGCAATAGAAATATTTGGGAATTTTAATACTCTTAAAAGAATATTTGATTTGAATGGGAAGGAAACTGACTTGACTTTCCTAGAGGCTCTGAAGAAGAGTGATGTGAATAAGATTGGACAAATCAAGAAACCATCAACAAAACAACAAGAAAGCCCACTACATGGGAAAACATATTTGCCAATGTTATCTCCAATAAGGGCTTAATCTCCAAAATTTACAAGGAGCTCATACAACTTGTCAAAAAGAAGATAAACAATCCAATAAAAAAAAAAGGCAAAGGATCTAGATAGACACTTTTGGAAAGTGGACATACAGAAGGCCAAGAGACATGTGAAAATGTGCTGAAAGTCACTAATCTTCTGAGAAATGCAAATCAAAATAACAATGAGGTACCATCCCATACCTGTCAGAGAGGCTAACATCAACAAATCAACAAACAAAAAGTGCTGGAGAGGATGAGGAGAAAAAGGAACCCTCTTGCACTGCTGGTGGAATGCAAACTGGCATAGCAACTGTGGAAAACAGTATGGCATTTCATCAGAAACTAAAAATGGAACTTCCATTTGATCCAATAATCCCACTTCTAGGAATATATCCCAAGAAAACAGAAACACCAATCAGAAAGGACATATGCCCCCCTATGTTATTAGCCCAATTTACAGTAACTAAGATTTGGAAACAACCTAAATGCCCATCAGCAGATGAGTGGATTAGAAAACTCTGGAACATATACAATGGGATACTACCCTGCTATTAAAAAAAAAGGAATTCTGCCCTGGCCAGTGTGGCTCAGTAGATAGAGCATTGGCCTGTGGACTGAAGGGTCTGGGGTTGGATTCCAAGTCAAGGGCACATGCCCAGGAGGCAGCCAATCCATAATTCTCATCATGGATGTTTCTCTCTCTCTTCTTTTCTTCCTGAAATCAATAAAAATATATTTTTTAAAAAGAATGCTGAAGGAAGGAACTTCTTTTTTTTAATATATTTTATTGATTTTTTTTAACAGAGAAGGGAGAGGGATAGAAAGTTAGAAACATCCATGAGAGAGAGACATCGATCAGCTGCCTCCTGCACGCCCCCTACTGGGGGTGTGCCTACAACCAAAGTACATGCCCTTTACTGGAATTGAACCAGGGACCTTTCAGTCTGTAGACCGATGCTCTATCCACTGAGCCAAACCAGTTTTGGCTGAAGGAACTTCTTTACTGATACTGCTCCAAGGGCAATGGAAACTAAAGAGAAAATAAACAAATGGGACTACATCAAAATAAAAAGCTTTTGCACAGCAAAAGAAACCATCAACAAAACAACAAGAAAGACCACTGTATGGGAGAACATATTTGCAAATGTTATCACTGATAAAGGTTTAATCTCCAACATCTATAGCCAAATTATACAACTTAATAAAAATAAAGATAAATGATCCAATAAAAAAAAATGGGCAACGGACCTAAATAGAACCTTTTCCAAAGAAGACAGAAGGAAGGCCAAGAGACACATGAAAACATGCTCAAAGTCACTAATTATCTGAGAGATACAAATCAAAACGACAATGCGATACCATCTCACACCTGTCAGAATGGCAATCATCAACAAATCAACAAATGACAAGTGTTGGCAAGGATGCAGAGAAAAAGGAACCCTTGTGCACTATTGGTGGGAATGCAGACTGGTGCAGCCACTGTGGGGAACAGTATGGAGTTTCCTCAAAAAACTAAAAATGGATCTCCCATTTGACCCAGCAATCCCACTCTTAGGAATATATCCTAAGAAAGTAGAAACACCAATCAGAAAGGATTTATGCACCCCTATGTTCAGAGCAACACAATTTACAATAGCTACAATTTGGAAACAGCCTAGGTGCCCGTCAGCAGATGAAAACTATGGTACATCTATACAATGGAATTCTATGCTGCCATTAAAAAGAAGGAATTCTTACCATTTGCAGCAACCTGGATGGAACTGGAGAGCCTTATGCTAAGTGAAATAAGCCAGTCAGTGAAGGAGAAACACCACATGATCTCACTCATTTGTAGATAATAAAGAACATTATAAACTGATTAACAAAAGAACAGATACTGAGGCAGTAAAGCATCAAAAAGACTGTCAAATTACAGCAGGAAGGTTAAGGAGAGGTGGGGTAGATAAGAGATCAACCAAAGGACTTGTATGCTTACATATAAGCATAACCAATGAACACAAGACACTGGGGGGTTAAGGTATGCCTGGAAGGGGGTGGGCAATGGGAAGATATATATACATATAACACATTAATAAAGAAAAAGATATATTTCTTTCATGTTGGTACTATAGGTGTGGTGAGGATAAATGGCTTTCAACATCAAAAAGACTATGACATAGAAAGTATAACTTTTAGAAATGGGAAAAAATCCAACCCAGGAAAATGTGGAAGTTTATAAAATAAGCAGGTCATGTGCAAACTATTTAAGCAGGTCTGAAAAAAAAATTAAGGCAATTATAAGTTTTCAAGTTATTCAAATTTAGTTTACTGGAGTGATAGTGAATCTATTTGGTTATAATGATGCAGAGAACTTGAGAGAAAAAAGTGAACTTTGATGATTACTTTGTGTAATAGAAAGACATAAGGGAACATGCTAAGTTTATAATTGTCTTCTCAAATTGATGACTAGGTAAAGTTGTAAATGAACAGATGATCTGGGTTCAACTCTCAAATGTAGATAGCTATCAGAACTAGCTAATATTCTCCTATATATTGAAGGAACTAAAAGTAAAGTTTTAGGTGCAGAGTAATAAATCATTTAAATATAAATTAACGTGCCTTTTGGGGAGGTTTGTAGATCTTGTGTTCTACTTGATTTGGAAGTATTAAGCAATATGAGTTTAATAGGCCTATAAAGGTTGTCTTGTGGGCTTTCATTTTAGTTAAAAGTTGTATATGATAAGATAAAGAATAATGTTGAACCAGGAAAGGACAGTGATTTATAAACCTAAGTCATGCCTATATATTAGTTAAAACATATCATTGACTACAAATTTTATGTGGACTTAACTCTGAATTCCCACTGTGAATAACTTGTGAAAATTCAATATATTACCATTTCCTGATGAGTACTAGCAATTATAATGATAAAGGCATAGAATATTATTTCAGTACTTGATGAGAACATTGCATGTGGATAAGATTTCAAGTAAAAAACAATGAAAGGAGGACCTATGTAATATTTTCAACAATAAAGATTTTTTTAAAACAAGAAAAAAATGAGACTTGCAGATTGTCTTTTGTGTTCTGTGTTGTTTACATGGTGGTTTAGAAGTGTACTCGTAGGTGAGGCTGATTGAGTTGTCCAAGTTGGAGAAGTATAAAGAGAATTAAAAGGTAACATATTGCTGGTGGAATGCTAGAATTTTTAATGATTCACATAGTTTTAACTTAGTTTAAGAGTTCTCTCACTATAGCTATCATAGCATTAATGTGCAAACTATCTATAGCCAGCTGCTTTACTCTAAAACATGTATGGCCCTGTGGCAGGCTTCAGAGACAACATTTGTTGTATAGGATTGTTTGTGGTAGCAGAATTAAGGAAAGGAAGCCCAGAGAATGTGTATGATCCAGAAGAATATGGACTAGCCCCCCATTTGGAGTTACTGTTGTTCTAACAAAGCACATGTGAAAAGTCAAGGGAATTTGTATGTTTTTAAAAAATGTGTTAATGTCCTATGTGATTTATTTTCCTTCATTTAAAAGAATTAATGCAAAACATTTGTGTTACTCCCTTTCTTTCCCTCCTCTTAGAATAATATAGCTGATCCAGAAGAACTGTTCACAAAATTAGAACGCATTGGAAAAGGTTCCTTTGGAGAAGTTTTCAAAGGAATTGATAACCGTACCCAGCAAGTGGTTGCTATTAAAATAATAGACCTCGAGGAAGCTGAAGATGAAATTGAAGACATTCAGCAAGAAATAACTGTTTTGAGTCAGTGTGACAGCTCATATGTAACAAAATACTATGGATCATATTTAAAGGTAATGTGTGTGCCTGTATTATTTGTCATAATGTATTTTCATTACAAGTTTTCCTTTATTTTTTAATTCTTTTTTAAAAATGCAATATCTTAAATTGGGATTTGGCAGTCTTTGGATTCCAGGCAGAATCCAGCCCCGTTTATAGTGCCAAGTAGAATTTGTATAAATCTAGCAGCTGTATCCTCAATACATCCCAGTACTCAGCTGCATCATTTTTCCTACACCTGAACTTTTGGATTGATGGAGGAGCAGAAATGCAGCTGGTCCTTTAGATATATCCTTTGTTAAGAAAGAAGTTTCCCCCCAGTGCTTTCATACATTATTCTCAATGGTCTGGTCTTGTCTCAACCTCAGAATTTATAGAATATGTAAGTCTGTAACTTATTCTATTGAGGTTTGGTGGTTATTTACACATCTCTCTCTCCCTCCAGATTGTGAGCTCTGTGATGGCAGGGAGATTAGCTCAATTAGTCTTGGTTTTTTACATCACTTAGCACAGGGCATGGCACATCTTATGCAAGTAATAAATATTTGTTTAAATGAAATTAAATGGAATAATATCTGCTCCCTCATCCACCCCTCCAAAAAATGGATTTTTAATTTCTAGGATTGTGGAATTAAGAGACACCCGAAGTTCCAGCAGATGGAGATGTTACTGCATAACAGAAAAACAGTTAGTAAATCCTGGGTTCCAGAGTTAGAAGTTCAATTTGTATCTATTAAATGTGAAGCATAAATATAAAAATAGCTTAGGTTAGAGTTTAAATTATGTTAAAAATAAAATTTTCTTATTGTTGACATTTTTCAATGAAAGGCACTATTAGTTAGCTCTTTGCTTTTCAGGGTTTAAATGGGGGGGGAGGGTTTTTGTTGTTGTTGTTGTTGTTCAATTCTTTTTTCTTTATCTATTTCTAGGCCAAAAGGGGTATGTTTATAACTTCTCAAGCTGTTGACCTACATAAAAATTAATGCTATGTTTGTTTTATGTTCTGCTGACCAAAAAAGCCCTAGGACAACCTATCTAAAGATACAGAAATTCATCAACAATTTTCCTGCCTTTTTTCAAAGTTTGATTTATTCTAATATTAGCAGCCAAGTGCATGAAATTCATGCACGGGGGGTGGGGAGGGTGTCCCTCAGCCCAGCTTGCACCCTCTCCAATCTGGGACATCTGTGGGATCAGGCCTAAACTGGCAGTCAGACATCCCGCTTGCAATCTAGGACTGCTGGCTCCTACCCACTTGCCTACCTGCCTGATTGCCCCAAACCACTCTGCCTGCCAGCCTGATAGCCCCCTAACCACTCCCCTGCTGGACTGATTGATGCCTAACTGCTCCCCTGCTGGCATGATCGTCTCCAATTGCCCTCCCCTGCCAGCCCCATCACCAACTGCCTTCCCCTGCAGAGCTGAGGGGACTGGGGGACTCTGGCTGGATGATGCAGGGCTGAGGGAATGGGGGACTGAGGCTGGATGAGGTGGTACTGAGGGTACTGGGGACTGAGGTTGGATGAGGCAGGGCTAAGGGGACTAAGTGCCACCATCTTGTGGCTGTGTGTGCCGCCATCTTGTGAGGATGTGGCAGTCAATTAGCATAATCCCTCTTTATTGATCGTGGGCACCACCATCTTATGAGAGTGTAGTGGTTAATTAGCATATCCCCTCTTTAGATAGGATGACATGAATTAGATGAATGTGCAAAGAATGCATAGGAGAATGAATCATTAAACAGCCATATAGTCACTATGTATCATACACTTTATTTAGTGCTAGAAGTAAAACTGAACAACTGATTACTGCCTTTAAGGAGCTCACTGACCCATATTGCACTAAAAAGGGGCCAATTTTGTTATTAAGTATATATAAGGTACAAGTAGAGCACAAAAAGCAAGTAGTCACTTCTATCCGTTTTTGGAGGAGAGGGTGAAGGCTTCAAGAATGGCTTCCTAGAAATGGTGTTTCTGCTGGCAATTTCTGTTCAATTTACTTCTTACAGTGAGCCATTACTCCATTTTACTATGTAAATAATTATGTAGAAAGCTTATTTAGTGGTAAGATTCTTTTTTAATAATCCTAGGGTCACTCAATCTCAGTAGTTTTATGTCTCCCTCCTAATTTCCATAGCAGCCTTGGTTATACACAGTCCCAAGAATTTGTTGTGTGTATATATGTGTTGTTATTATCCTTGTTGTTTGTTCATTCTTGATTACTCTTCCTGAATTGAATCCTGGTAATTCCAGACCCTTCCTATTTTTAGGCATAGATAAGCTATTTTTGGTAACTAACTTAAAATATTAAGTAAGTCCTATTTAAAATGAGCTATTCTATATTATGATGAAAATGTGTACTGAAATGGCATTGACTGTTTTATTGGTTGCTTGTAGTCTTTGTTCATATTCAGTACTCTCATAGAAAATGAATTGTAGGTCTTTTTATGTTATATATTCCTAATATTTCACCTTTTAAAAAATTTCCCTCATGGTATACATGTACCAGTCACCCAATAAATACTTAATTTTAAGCAAATGAATCTGATAGTTCTTATCCGAATCTTGAGTGTAGAATGTTCTCAGCACCAGTTAGTGACATAAAACTATTATCTAAGATGTTTCCTTCAAGGATTAAACAATTATTTTTATTTCTTTTTACCCATCATTAAGTAAAGTCCTTAATGTTACTTTAAGAAACATGTAATTTCATTATAAAATTGTTGAAATTCACAGCTGGCTGATATTATTTGTATCCTGAATATATTTACCTTAAAGTAAATAAAGTACAGTATGTGTATTAACTCTCTATATATGTATAACATATACACAAAAAAGAAATCTTATGATTTTATAACATTTTAATATGTTTTATTTAAATTATTTTCTTAAATTGACCAACTTGTTTATTTTCCATTTATATTAAAACAGTATGGCTCTGTGGGCTTGTGTTTTTAAGTAAAATCATATCAATTATAACAGGGTTCTGTTTAATGAAGTAATTATAATTCAAGGCTGCATACTTTAAATACCATCTGGGAACTGCATTATCAATCAACTTATGTTCTTATTGTGACCCATCCTTCCATTTCTAATGACATGGGGAATTTTGTGAGTAAAATCAATTGAGTAGAGTAGGATATGTGGTTTTCTTAGTTTGTCCTTACACAAGATACTATACATAACCAAGAAATCACTGTATGCTGAAGGAAAAGTTATTTCTTTCAAGAGAAAATTATATGCTCTTTGGAACTGTATGCAGTTGTAATGATTTTTTTTGAGACATGAAAAATGTACTGGTGTTCATTTTGACTGAGCTCACTGTATAACTTCGTTTTTAAAAACAAGAGTAAAAACCAGACAAACACATCAGTATGACCACAGTATTTTCCTTTAATTTTAGTTCACTGCAGATTTTCTTGAGAAACAAAGTTAGTCTTTATAAAGTGTACTAAAATAAGCAAACCCTTCCTTTCTGATCTCATAATACTGGAAGAATCTTTTATAATCTTTAAATATTTTTCTAGTTCAATGTAAATATTAAAATGAAACTTACTCAGGCATTGAATAAAATTTGAATCACACCTTTATTTGCTGTTCAAAAATGCCTTTAGATTTAGATTTCTGTTTATGTTAAGGAAATATGCTCCCCTCCAGATATTACCACCACTAATATTTATTTTTCTTTAAAATAATGGAATGATTTAAGTAAAATATTCTAAAATAGAGTCTGTACAATTTTGTAGCCTTCTCATTTTTCCTGAGACTTTTGTGTGTGCATAATGTACATAATTCCAGGGTTCGGTGAGTGTTTCTGGAATATTCTTTAAAAATAGGATGTGTTTTCCTTTGTTATGTTCATTTCCTTTATATTGACTTTATTAGGGTGTCACTAGTTAACAAAATTATACTGGTTTCAGGTGCACAATTCAACAACACATCATCTGTACATTGTATTGTATGTTCAACACCCCCCAAGTCAAGTTTCCTTCCATCGCCATTTATACCCATATACCTTTCTCTACCTCTTCCCACCCCCCTCACCCTGGCAATCACCATTTTGTTGTCCATATCCAGAACTTTTTAAAAAAAATACGTGAAGGAAATTGAGGAAGGAACATTTTTCTCCTTACATTTTTTTTGCTTTTCAAAATAAGAATAGCTTTAAATTTCACATACCGCACTTCTATGAAGCCCCACATGAGGTTCAATTCAACAGATACTTACTTATGTGTATTGCTGTCATTATACATATTTTCCCTGGTCAGTCTCATCCACTTTATCTGACAGTGTCTATATTCATGTCTCTGATTCCAGCCTCTCTCCTTAGCTCCAGATACATACATCTAAGTTGCCTCATATTATTCACTTATTTGTGGTACATAAAGTGCAATAACCCCAAAACTGGGGAGTAGCATTTAAACTAAGTCCTGAGTATATTTTGATGGAGGTTGGGATATGAAGGTGGTGTATAGACAAGAATTCTAAACTGAAATAAAACAGTTCAGAGATGGTAAGATGATCTCTACTGTCACTTGAAGTTCTATAAAATTTTATTCTTTTTTTGTTCTATTCTCACTCAAGGACATGTTCATCAATTAGAGAGAAAGAGATAGAGATAGAGATAGAGATAGAGAGAGAGAGAGAGAGAGAGAGAGAGAGAGATCAATTGGTTGCTTCCTGTATGCCCCAACCAGAGATTGAAGCCATAACCTAGGTATGTGAATCTTATCCACAACCCTTTGTTGTACAAGATGACATTCCAACCAACTGATCCACACAGTTTAGGGCTATGCTACATTCTATTTTTTGAATCATGGTAAAATATATATCACAAAATTTATTATTGTAATAATTTTAAGTGTGCAATTCTGTGGCATTAAGTACGTTGTTTGTTGTACAACTGTCACCACCATCCATCTCCAGAACTTTTTAATATTCCTCAACTTGAACTGTATACACTAAACAATAAGTGTTCATTCTCTCCTCATCACTCCTTGGTAACAGCATCCTAATTTCTGTCTCTGAATTTCACTACCTTAATTTCCTTATATAAGTGAAATCATACAACATTTGTTCTTTGGTGACTAGCTTATTTTACTTATACATGCTGGTTTGTCTGATCAATGTCATGATTGGCTATTGGAGTTATAGACCAGCTCATTTCATTCAACATGTACTTGATATATAATAGTGATTTCTCAAATACATATACCAATAATGGGTATTTTAAGTCTAGTTTCTATGAACAAATGCATTCCAAGTTCCATAACATTTCTCTCCCCTTTGGCCAAGTGTTGCCTTTAGCAGCAAACAGTGGGGTTCAAAGGCCTCATGGGGTAACAGAGTTGATACTCTAGACACCAGTAATTTGTTAACTCTAGATTCCAACCACTCCTCAGTAAATAGTACAGTTATAGACTCTTTAGGCAGTTTGCTCTTTAGGCAGTTTGAATTTTGGAACTTCCTAACACTTAGCATACCAACTATATTGATGCAGAACTTAAATGTATTCCTGTGACCCATTTTTAAAATATGTGGATCATTTTATAAATGAAGAAGTGGAGTTTTTCCTACAGAGACTTCCAATGCTTAAATGTACAGGATGTATGTTTATGGTTTCCAGTCACTTGGCTATTTTAGAATTGTAAACCAGAATGTAGACATCATCTTGGCTTTTTAAATTCTTTAAAAGCAAACCAAACATACTTATTTGCTTCCTCAAACACAAACATCTTTTACCAGAAATCAAAAGTAGAAGTTTTAGTCCCTCCAAAAGAATGAAAACATAGGATCTAGATTTTTTTTATTTTGTTTTACTTGTGATTGGTGTTGTTTTTTATTGAGAACTGCTGTGGCCAAGGAACTGGTAAACAGAGCCTCTGTGGGTTAAGCTTCCTTGAGCAGAGAGGAACCTCACCAGCTTACCATTTATGCCTATATCCACTCAGGCCTTGCTTCAGCACTCATGGCCTGCCTAGCAGTCTTCTGAATGTCCAGACCTATGGTCATCCTCCAGTGAGGCTTGTCTCTGGAAGTGGTGATCAGAAGGAAGCAAACAGAAAAGCTATTGGGCAGTTCTGGTTCTCTGCCTGTCTCAGAAGAGTTCTACTTCCACTGAGGGGGAAAAAATCTAAGAGGAAGCCTTCTTTTCCGTTTGAGAAGTTAATTAGTCATAACTTTAATAACATTTTAAACTTTATATGAATATTTTTGGTGAAGAATAGAAGTTGGTAAGGTTCTGTTTTGAATTTGTACCTTGGAAAACAGGTGCTTTCATTCATACAGAACTGCAGAAACTGATAAAAATGTTTTATAAGAGTATTTATTTTTCTTTTAAATTTCAGGTGAATGGGAAACATTCTGAATTCATAAGGTAGAATATAATAGTTGTTATAAATACACTTGTGCAAAAGAAAAATCTCAGGCTATCCAGTGTTGTGAGAAGCCCTTTCTTCTCTTGAAAAGAATATAAAATACACACCAGTTTCATAATTTTGAGGTTCAGAATACCTGGTTTATATACATAAAAATAAGTTATCAGACCCAATCCTGGAACTCTTCTCCCCTTATCAACATAATGGGAATTTATTTTCTCTCCTTCTATAGACACTACTGTTATCAAAGACTCTCAGCTCTTTCTTTCCTCAGGTCTTGCTGGCCCTTTGTGACAGGAGAGAGTGTATGTTAAGACTAGTGGGAAGAAGCATTGTTCCTCTTTCTCTTATACATCCTAAATAGTGTAAGCATCAAGAAAGAAAGGAGTAATCCTTTCATCTTAAATTAATGGAGCCCACCCTCCCTGGTCTCTCTACCCTAGGCCACATCCCACTCTCCACACTGCAATGTCACCTAAACACTCATCATGATATTACTGGAATCCATTTTCTGCCATGATAAGGCCCCAGCCTTATGAAGATGCTTGCACATGTTCAATGAAACTCCTTGGACATTGTGACTGATTACTTCCGAGAGATTTTAGAATTTGAGGGCTACTGGACAATAGTTGGAGAATCTTCATCCCACAGCTGGGGCTGTAAAGCTGAGAAAGATGTTCTTTGCATCACAAGTTAAATACACTGAACATATATTTCCCATAGAAACATTGTTATGGTATAGTAAATAGTAGGTAGTTCCTCTGCTACTCTTCCTGCTGTACTATGGATACCTTTACATTACCCAAGAAAACTAGACATTATTTTTATGGGAAAATGCTTGCTTTCTAAATTCCAAACATCTTACTTAAAAATGTACTTTTGAGAGAAACCAAGATGGCAGCATAGGTAAACACCTAGACTGTTACCTCACATAACAATTTCAAAACTACAACTAGAAGACAGAATGGACATCATCCAGAACTACAGGAAAGCTGGCTGAGTGGAAATGCTACAACTAGAAGGAAAGAGAGGGGCTCACAGAGACCCAGAAGAACTGCAAAAAGCTGAGGTACAAAGACACACGTGTGGAGAGAGTGGGTGGTGGAGTGCCTGGCTGGCTGCCTCTGGCGGGAGGGAGATGGAGACTCCCAACCTCACTGAACCCCATATCCTACAGCACTGAACCCCAGTTCTAGGAGAGACTCATATGGGGAGAGTCTAGACTGTCATGAAAAGGGAGAAGTGCATGGAGATTTGGGGGAGCCATGAAAGGGCAGAGGTCTGGGGGCACACACACAACTGTGTGCAGAGAGGATGGACTGCTGATTGTGCTGCTGGCTTTCTCTATTGGGCGGGAGACAGAGCCTCCCAACTGCGCTGAACTCCACTTCTGACTGCACTGAACCCCAGTTTTGGGCGAGACCTTGGGGACCGAAACTCATATGGATCCTGGAGTGCAAGGAAACCAGAAAGGCTGAGGTCTAGAGGCATGTGCACAAGCACACAGCGAGAGCTGCAGCATTTACTGAGAGGAATTTGAAACCCAGGCTGCGTAGAGTGGCGTTGACTGGAAACCAAGGCTGTCTGCTCAGCCCTGAGACTCCACCCCATCCCAGACAGAAGCTCTCAACTGCACTGAAATCCAGGTCAGACTGCACCAAACCCCAGTTTCGGGCAAGACTCTGGGGACTCATACCCATACGGGTCTCCGGAGCACACAGAAAGGCAGAGATTTGGAGGCACAAATACTTGTGCGTAGAGAGGGCTGCAGCGATTACCAAGGGACACTGAGATCAATAGCTGAGAGGAAGCCAAGGCTGTCTGCTCAGCCCTGAGACTCTGCTCCAACCAAGCATAGCACAGAGGCTTTTGCAGGCTTGCAAATCTTAAGGCAGAGTCCAGCACAGAAGTTCTCCCAGCGTTGACACAGCTGATCCTCAAAACCAATTGGCTTGGGGGTCAGTTCCCCCCAGTGATACCAACAACAATCAAGACTTAACTACAACAAGGCTGTACACACAGTCCACAAAGGAGTGCACCAAGAGAGTCCACCTCAGGTAACTGGGGAGGCAGAGCTACTGGGCCATATAGGACACCTACCACGCAAAGCTACTCTATCAACTCAGGGAAGCAGTGAAAATGTGGAGACAAAGAAACAGATCACAAACGAAAGAAATGGAGGAAAACAAATGACTGGATATAGAGTTCAAAACCACAGTTATAAGGTTACTCAAGAATTTCCTAGAAAAAAAGGATAAATTTAGCGAGACCCAGAGGAGATGAAAAAGGAACTAGAAATTAAATATACACTGACTGAAATAAAAAAATATTATACAGAGCCCTAACAGCAGACTAGAGGAATGCAAGAATCAAGTCAAAGATTTGAGATACAAAAAAGCAGAAAACATTCCACAGGAAAAGCAAAAAGAAAAAAGAATCCAAAAATGTGAATGTAGTGTAAGGAACCTCTCGGACAACTTCAAACGTACCAACATCAGAATTATGGGGGTGCCAGAAGAACAGAGAGAACAAGATACTGAAAACCTATTTGAAAAAATAATGACTGAAAACTTCCCACACCTGGTGAAAGAAATAGACTTACAAGTCCAGGAAGCACACAGAACCCCAAACAAAAGGAATCCAAAGAGGACCACACTAAGACACATCATAATTAAAATACCAAGAGCAAAAGACAAAGAGAGAATATTAAAAGCAGCAAGAGAAAAACAGTTATTTACCTACAAGGGAGCACCCATACGATTGTCAGCTGATTTCTCAACAGAAGCTATGCAGACCAGACAGGAGTGGCAAGAAATATTCAAAGTGATGAATAGCAAGAACCTACAAACAAGAATACTCTACCCAGCAAAGCTATCATTCAGAATTGAAGGTCAGATAAAAAGCTTCACAGATAAGAAAAAGCTAAAGGCGTTCATCAATACCAAACCGGTATCATATGAAATGCTGTAAGGTACTCTTTAAGAAGAGGAAGAGGAAGAGAAAGGTAAAGATAAAAATTATGAACAACAAATACATATCTATCAATAAGTGAATCTGAAAATCAAGTGAATTAAAAATCTGATGAACAGAATAAAGTGGTGAATATAATAGAATCAGGGGATAGAAAGGGAGTGGACTGACAATTCTCAGGGGCGAGGGGTGAGAGGAGGTACAGGGAGAGACTAGACAAAAATCATACACCTATAGATGAGGACAATGTGGGGGAGGTAAGGGCAGAGGATGGGGTGTGAGTCGGGTGAAGGGAAGCTATGGGAAGAAAAAAGAGGAACAATTGTAATAATCTGAATAAAGATTTATTAAAAAATAAAGTAGAGCTTTCTATCAAAAAATCAAAATATATTTTCTAATAAAAAATGTACTTTTGGAACACAATCCAATCTCAACTTGGCACTTGCCAGTATAGTAAAACCAACCATTTCTCTTCCAGTCAACTCTGTGGTCCCACAAAATGTAGGGAATACCACTCATGAAATGGTATGGAAAGAGAGGCATCCCTAGTATTTCAAGCTATAGTTGAAAGAAGGAAGAAAAAATATATAATGGTTTATTGCAACTTTTATCTGATAGAGGTGAATAGTGTGTTTGTGTGTGTGTGTGTGTACAACTGTTTTAGAATTCACATATATGCATTCTCTCTATGCATCCCATTTGCTCTTATACAACTTACTGTGAAGTTAACTCTACCTGGAGCAATCATATTCTTTGTAAGCTATATACTCCCTTTCTCTTATCTGTTTACCCGAGTAGTGGATAGTATTCTTTTTAAGTTCTACATTTATAAAAAAAATCATTAATAATAGCTGAATAAAGTTGTAAAGTACATAAAAACAAAAAGCAAAAATTAAAAGAAGGCAAAATATCCAGGGTCCTTAAACTCAAAAATTGAATGAAAATACTCAGAACTCCTATTCAAAATTTCTGCAGGTTTCTATTTACTCCTCATTCTGTAATGCGTCTTTCTTTTCCCTTTAATATTATCATTCAAAATAATAACTTAAAGCTATGGTTTATATTTTCTGGGTATTATTCAAATTGCTAATAGTTCCATAATAAGAAACAATGATTAGCTACTTATTTAGTTATATCATAAGCTAACTAAATCTCGAGGAGGATCAAGTCTCAGAATTTTACTTAAATTTTTAATATTCTATGTAAAAAGTAATATTCAGAGTTCCAAACACCGAACTTTAATGTACAGTTTTTTTTTAAAAAAAAAAACTAATACATTAGTATAGTATATCAGATTTAATGTTTATGTTATTTATGCTCAGGTTTGTAATTATACATTGGTTTGTGGTTCTTACAGGGATCAAAATTATGGATAATAATGGAATACCTAGGTGGCGGTTCAGCACTGGATCTTGTAAGTATTTTTAAATAAACATACATATCCATGCTATAACCTCCTTTTTAATTCGAGTAAACAACAGCTTTTGGACAAGCTAAGTGGTTGCTTTAGTTAATATGTTCACATTAAACTCTTTAGACCTCTACTCTTATGTAGATTTAGTTGTATTGCAGGATTGACCATGTTACTGATCTTCTTACAGTGTATAAGAAGTGTAAATAGCTTAATAAAATCAAGCGCCCCCAATTTAGGAACGAGTGTGTGACAGTTGCTGTCAGTTTAGAGTTTTACTTTGTAAGGTTATCTCTGAAAAGACTGAGTGTTCTTAGATTTTTAAAAATATATAATTCAGGTAAACTGTCACTAAATGTGGTTCCTGGGTTCTGACCAAGTAGGCCTATAGATCCCATTCTCTATAGTTTTCTCTTCTCCTTTATAGATCATTTGGAAATGTGATGGCATTTGTGGTTGTCAAATGACTTGGAAGTGCTGCAGCACTTTTAGTGGACAGGGATAAAGATGCTAAAATTCCAGTGTGCAGAAATTCCACCTAATGAAGTTGTGTTCACACCCAAAATACCTTTGAGAAATACTATTTTCTCCAAATTACTGTGATTCTATCAATGTTGTTTTTGCCCCTTTACAATCTTTATTAAGGTGGCATTGTATTTAAAATTCAAAGTGAAGTACTAGAGGCAGCTTTGTGTAGTAGAATGACTATTGGTCTGGCCTATGGAAGTTTCAGTTTATAAAGCTGGATCATAACTAAATCATTGTAAACCAAACACATAAAATTCTTGGACTTTGATGTCCTTTAAAACAAAGAAGTGGCACTAAGTTATTTCTAAGTCATATTAATATTTTATGACATATTTTATTAGTATGCTTCTGCTTTTAAAATTATAGAGTATGCTACTTCTAAAAATAAGATCATCAAGTACTATTTAATTCTTACTTTTTCAGTGAAGAGAGTTTTCCTAACTAAAAGTGATTAAATATTTTAAATACGGTTTAATCCTGACTGCCAATAACTCAAAGTTTCTTTTTTCTTTTTTTTTGTGTGTGTGTGTGTGAAAAGGAGCATATAGTATTTTATTTTATTTTATTTTCATTATTATTTTTCCACCTATTGCCCTCCCCACCCCCCAGTACATGCATGCCCTCACCCATTCCCCCTCCCCCGCCTTCCCCCATTGCCCTGTCTCCACTGGCTATGCCTACACACACATGCATACAAGTCCTTCCATTGATCTCCTATAGGCCCCTCCTCCCCAACTTTCCCTGCCTTCCCACTGTAGCACGACAGTCCGTTCATTGCTTCTTTGCCTCTGCATCTGCTTCCTCCCCTCCACCCCCTGTTTCTTGTCTTTAAAATCATCTTACCCCTGCCAAAGTTTCTAATAATCCTATGAACAGAAATAGCCATAAGAGATTCTTTCCTTTAAACAGACCCATTCTTTTTTTTTTTATAGAACCATTCTTAAGCCATTCTAAAGAAATGGTAATTAAACTTGATGGAGTGTTCCATCTCCTTCTAGGATTTCATTTCAGTTTAATCAGCCAAGTTAAAGAATCTTTCCGTATGGACTATGTGAAATATATTCTTATATTCTAAAGTTGGAATTCATTTTTTTTTTGCTATTCCCTCTCTAGTGATAGATCACAAGTGGTGTTTCTTTGTATAATAATCCTTTATGTATATGGAGTCAGATCTCATTCTTGTATCTTAAGTTAAATAATCTCATTTCTATTTGTCTTGTCACAATTTTGTTATACAATAGGTTGTGGTTTTTTTTTCCCATTAGCTCCATAAGAAGTCTTACAGTTGCTCCATGATCCTCCTTTCACTTTTTATACAATAAGAGCCCTTTCCAAATTTATCACAGTTAAGTTATCTGGTCTCCCATGGTGCTCACAATGTCTCTTCCCTGCTTACTTGGCATTGACAAAGCTAGTCCACTGATTTCATTAGGATCACTGATAAGAATGATATACATGAGACACTGGCACAACTCTCACTAACACAATCTGTATCCTCCAATGATAGTTTGGTCAGTTTTATGAAATCTATGAATGAAATAATTGTGAGACCTTAATCTCATCTTGCCATTCTGACCTCTGCCTAATCAAATGCGAATTAGCACAAAGTCAATGAACTTAAATTTTTCTAAGCCTTGTAGTGGCTAAAAATCAAGAGACCTAGGTTCTAGTCTTGGTTCTTCCATTGACTAGTTGCCTTAATTTACTCGAATGTTAACTGAAGAAATTAAGTTAGTAGTCTCTCGAGTCTTATTTTTCTAGCTCTAAAATATAATAATATTATGATTTATTTATAAATATCATTTAACTGGACTTCGTAAGGAGAGCAAATATGCTGTTTCTTTTCCATGTATAGTCCTGTACAAATTAATACTATCATTTGAGGAATCTAGTAAAGGATTAGACTTAGATACTTAGGCTACCAGGAACAAGAGGAAAAAAAAGAGGGATGCTGAACAGAAAGAGTTTATCGCTTTAAGCTGGTATCTGACTAATAGAATATGACTGACTTTTAATTTATGGCAACATTATATAGTATATACCTCAAGATTCTCTTCCATTCTTGAAAAAAAAAGTGTTGTATGTCAACAGACTTTGAGCATACTATATGATATTATATTGAATTGCAGTGGCTTACAACAAAAGCACATATAATAAGGTTAAATAGAATAAAATATGAACACCAAGGAAAAATTAAGTATAACATAACTTGTTGCACCAGGGACAGGCTGGAAGTCAAATGATTGTGGGGAAAATACCCAAATGCACAAGTATACATTCTTTGAAAGAACAACTGTTCCTCTCTTGGATATCCTCAGTTGACAACAGAGGCATATTACCCAAGGCCAGTATGCTGCCCTGGAGGTGGAGGTATTAGCTATTAGACACAGTGCATAATCTTCAGTCTTATGAGAGAAGTTCAAATATGCACTCCCAGTACCGTGGAGCAAAATCTTGGCATTCTTTTTCCCAAGGTTGCATTGGGGAACACACACACACACACACACACACACACACACACACACACCACTACCACCACCACCACCACCACCACCAACAACAACAACCCTCTATTCCATCTACTTTACTTTTCTTCTCTTTCCAATTCCTTTTCCCCCTCTTGGTCTAATCATTATTAAGATGACTAAGGAAACATTTTAAGCACAAGTTTTCAGATAGTTTTTTATCTTGTAATGAGCCATAAAAACTCAAGTGTACCACTATCCCATTCTCATTTCTCTGCCACGAAATCTCCCCTCCCAGATAAGCTAATGATTTTTTAGTATCTCTTTTGTTTGTTTTTACTTAAATATATTTTTTAAATCCTGTTTTAGGTAGTACACTGGCTTATCCAGGCCACTTTTTAGAAATCCTTCAGAATGATAGCTAGTATCCATTATATGAACCTTGCCAATTTCTTAAGTAACTGAGTATACCTCTTATGGCCTCATCAACATTTTGTGATCAGTAATACTCAGTACTAATTTTGAGTAATATGATGTTTGTCTTTCAGTTATTTGGTAGTACCTCAGAATTTCATTGCCAATAATCAATAAAATAATATTCAATTTTTACCATTTACAATGACTTTAATCACTACTGTTTAAATATAAATTTCTGGGGTAGAAGTTAATAGATTTGAAAATAAATAGGTAATGTTACCTAGGAAAGGCTTCTATTGAATTATGGATATGCCTGGAGTACTCTATATCCAGACCACAGTTAATATTAAAAGGTGAGACGGAAGTATGGGTTCTATTTTAAGCTGTTAAATTTCAACATGAAAGTACCCTTTATTCAGAATAAATATGGCATTCATGAAAGATGAAATACACAAGGTGCCAAAGGGCTGTGAATCCCTACCAATGTGAAGCAGAGTAGGCAATGTTTGATTTTCACCACCTCTTTCCTCCTTCCAGCAAACAGAACTTCACTTCAGCTCTGACTTTAGTTTCCCACCCTTTCCTGTAAATGTTGTACAATCTACTGTTTGTGCTTTATGAGGTAGCAGAATTTTAAAATAACCATTTATTTTAAAGAGAGATTTTCAGTTATTCCATTACAACTTCTCCTGAAACCTAATAATTGCTTTCCTTGTATTCCAGTTGAAACTATTGGCTTTGGTACAGGGATGGGGAAAGAAAGGGAAATACATTACATTTATTTTCAAAACCGTATTCTTCCATGATTTGATATATATTTTTTAACTGAATAGTTTAATTATTATACTCCTGGTTAAATTTTGAGTCCCCAAAAGTCTCTATGCTTTTACAATGTTATTAAAACATATAAGTGCTAAGAACATGCTACAGTTGACCTATATGATCAAATTGGGTTGATGTTAAAAATAAGTTCATTGTAAATATTTAATAACTTTTTAAATGTAGTGTTGTTTTTTTTTTAATCAATCCTCACCCCAGGATACTTCTCCATATTGATTTATTCTTTGGAGAGAGTGTAACGGAGAGGGAGAGACAGAGAGAGAAAAACATTGATGTGAGAGAGATACATAGATCGGTAGTCTCCCACATGAGCCCCAACCATGTGGGAGATCGAGCCTGCAACCAAAGTATGTAGCTAATGACTGGAATTGAACCCACGACCCTTCAGACTGAGGGCCAATGCTCTATCTACTGACCCAAACCAGCTAGTACTATGTTTTTTATTTTTTAAATGTGTTTTATTGATTTCAGAGAGAGGAAAGGAGAGGGAGAGAGGGAGAGATAGAAACGTCAATGATGAGAGAGAATCATGAATCAGCTGCCTCCTACACACCCCCTACTAGGGATCGAGCCAGCAACTCAGGCATGTGCCCTGACTGAGAATTGAAACTATGTCCTCCTGATTCATGGGTCAATGCTCAACCACTGAAACACACCAGCTGGCCAATATTTAATAACTGTTGAACAAATTTAAAATTTTAAGTAACTAATTTCCTTTTTCTCAAATGAAAAATTAAAGCTAGTTTTGTCATTATGTAAGTTTATCCTAAATTATTTATGTAAATATTTAAAAACCTCAGGATTTGGAGCTAGTATATAGGTCACACTGCTTGTATTATTATCTTTCACAATTAAATTCAATAATTTAAAAACCCTTCTATTTCTTTGACTTAACTTTTTGACTTTCTTCCCTTGCCTTTTAATTTGTTCTCACTTATTTAAATATTGGTTTAATAAACAGAACTGCTTCACACATCTAAATGGTTCCCTTATTTTGAATATCAAGTTTGAATTGTATTGTTTTAAACTTTCATACATGTATGTGTATGTACTTTCCCCCCTAAGCTGCGAGCTGGTCCATTTGATGAGTTCCAGATTGCTACAATGCTAAAGGAAATTTTGAAAGGTCTGGACTATCTGCATTCAGAAAAGAAAATCCACCGAGACATAAAAGGTATACAAAAAAATTAATATAAACTGAGAAAAATAGGTACATTCTGAAAAAGCTGTGATTTATTTCGTTGTCTTTTTCTCCCCTCCTAGCTGCTAATGTCTTGCTCTCAGAACAAGGAGATGTTAAACTTGCTGATTTTGGAGTTGCTGGCCAGTTGACAGATACACAAATTAAAAGAAATACTTTTGTGGGAACACCATTTTGGATGGCTCCTGAAGTTATTCAACAGTCTGCTTATGATTCAAAAGTAAAGCGTTGTCTATTTTTGTTTTAAAGTATTTCTAAAGCGAGAGTTATGACAAATGTTGCTGCTATATTATAAGTTCCCTGATGCTGATAATATTGGGACCCCAATCCCTTCAGTTTCGTTCCATACCACTTGAAGTAAAATCCAAAGTCCATAGTATTACATACATGGTTCACTAGATCTTGCCCTTGTCCAGCTCTCCAGCTTCATCTCATGACACTCTCCTTTATATTCTATTTGCTTCAGGCACAGTGGCTTGATTGCTGTTTCACAAACATAGCAAGCACACTTTGGCCTCAGGACTTTTGCACTTACCTTCCCTCTATCTGGAATAACCTTTCTCCCAATCAGTTTTCTGCTTTAAGCATTACCTACACAGAATAATCTTCTCTAGCTATGCTGTGTAAATTTGCAGCCCCTCAATACCATCATTCATTATTTACTTATCCTGAGTTATTTTCTTCACAGAACTTATCACCATCTGACATCATATTATTTATCTGTCTCTTCTACTAGAACATAAGCCCCTTGAGAGCAGGAATTTTTGTCTGGTTTATTACCACCTGAATCCTCAGTGCCTAGACTGTGGTACTTGGCATAATATAGAGAATTTGATACTTTTTAAAAATAAATGGATTTTATTAAGAAACATTTATTAAGCTCACATTTCTTGAGAAACTTTAATATTGTTGTGACCATTAAAATTCCACAGGTTACTTTGTGGCAGTATTTTGGAATGGAATTTCAAGATATTTTTTTCTTCCTCTTAAACTTAGGCTGACATTTGGTCATTGGGAATTACTGCCATTGAACTAGCCAAGGGAGAGCCACCGAACTCCGATATGCATCCAATGAGAGTTTTATTTCTTATTCCAAAAAACAATCCTCCAACTCTTGTTGGAGAGTTTACTAAGTCCTTTAAGGAGTTTATTGATGCTTGCCTGAATAAAGATCCATCATTTGTGAGTATATGAAACCACTGTTATCTATTATTAGATCTACATAGCACAAATGTGTTTTTTTTTTACAGTAAGGAAATACAGTGCATGTGAAAACTGTCAAAAGTCCATCCAGGAAACTGGTTTTTCCTTTATATTGCTAGTTCTATTCAGTTCTTAACAAGGTCTTTAGTTCCTTCCCCCCCCTTTATCTGTGTTTTTTTTTCTGTGTTTTTTTTTATTATTATTATTCATGGTCCATAGCTTCTTTCTTATTCTATTGATCATTTTCTATTTCAGGGGGAAATAAATTTGAGAAATAAAAATTTATTTAATAAGATGTTATTATTAAAGTATATGTGAGACTGTTCACAATGATTTTTATTCACTGTTTTCACTTTTCATGAAAAGCTATATTTTCATTTCATTATTTTGAAATGTATATTTAGAAATTTCAAAATGAAGTTACACACCTTCCCTGAAGTCTAGCAAGCTCTACTCATTTACCTAACAAATTTGATTGCAGTTGTTTTACTATTTTTAAAATAAAGCTGCCTGGTAACGTCTAGAAACTAGAAATATATAAGAACTGTATTCGATATTAATAAAATACTAAGGGGGAAAAATCCCCTATGGCACCTGGTATTTGTATTTATTTATTTTTAATATATTTTTTATTGATTTTTTTTTTTACAGAGAGGAAGGGAGAGGGATAGAGAGAAACATCAATGAGAGAGATACATCTATCAGCTGCCTCTTGCACACCCCCTACTGGGGATTTGCCCACAACCAAGGTACATGCTCTTGACCGGAATCAAACCTGGGACCTATCAGTCCACAGGCCGACACTCTATCCACTGAGCCAAACTCGTTTCAGCTGGCATTTGTATTTAGATGAAATATAAATTAATCTGAGGGTCAAAATTGTGTGCAGCTAATACTAAACTTACAGCCTTTCTAGTGTTCAACCATCTTTTTTTTTTTCCAGTTAATAAAGTATTTCAAAGCACTACTTTGAAATGTTTTAAATTTTTATTTTATTTTCAAAATCTTGCCATGTTTTTCTCTGCTCTTGAGAAGGCCTGCCTGCCATTTTGCTGATAGGTAGCCCATTTTTTGCCCACTGATCTTTAACAAATTAGTACCAAGGCAATCTGTGTAATTTGGTTGTCTTGAGCCACTTCAAAAATAGAATTAGCTGTTGTCCTACAGCATTTTAGTTGTCTTCATGTATACAGACATACTTTCAAACCTTTCAACTTAATAATTGAAATGATTTCATACCCCCTTCAATCATAAAGAGCCTAGAAATATTTATGCATGCTTCATTTTTTTCCTTAGCGTCCTACAGCTAAAGAACTTCTAAAACACAAATTCATTGTAAAAAATTCAAAGAAGACTTCTTACCTCACTGAACTGATTGATCGATTTAAGAGATGGAAGGCAGAAGGACACAGTGATGATGAATCTGATTCTGAGGGCTCTGATTCGTATGTACAAATTATTTCATTTTTATTTACATACCGTGTTTTGATATTGTATATATTTTAACTATGATCCAGTGTGCTTTTTCTAGCATAAAATATAAACTGTATTTTAAAGTTTTACATTAGAAACTGTGAAAGTCTTTTGAAATCAACCTGTGGAGTACAATGAATTTGAAAATATATTTTTCTTAGAAGTGAGTTGCTCTAGTTTTAAATGGTCTCAGTCTAACCCCTAGTGGATACATGAGTATATTACAAAATTTTGGAATAAGATTAGTTTGCCCAGAGTGATAAGAGGCTATATCTTCTCATACTTTGTTGTCAACCTACAAAATTCTTCTGGAGAATGACCTGCAGGCCCTTCCCACCTCTTGACCATGAACCAAACCATAGTCAGACTGGTACATTTAAATACAGTAAGTCCTTACTTAACATTGTTGATAGGTTCTTGGAAACTGCAAACTAAAACAAAATGTTTTATAATGAAACCAATTTTCCCACTGGATAATCAATAGAAACAAGAGTTAAATTCCTATGATATATGTCTGGTCACAAAAATATCACCAAGCATCTAAATAAAGCATTGAAATAAATATAAGCTATGCATACATTTAAGAAAGATGAATAATGACAAGTCAGATAATGACTTTCTAGCCTGCTTTTTTTCTGTTCATGGTCATGGATGAGAGGAGCCTTTTCAATAGCTCAGGGCAAAAGGCAGAACCCATTGTGGACAAGACGCATTTGCATCACAAGGCCCCTCACCTGTATTCGCATACACTCAAGAGAGGGACAACTTAGACACACCAATTCATCTCACATGCACATCTTTGGGATGTGGGAGAATGTTGAACTCCAGAAAGATATTGGCCCAAGCAGGGAATCTTTTTTTTTTTTTAACCCTCATCAACATTATAATGAAATGATGCTATTTGAGGATGCTACATTTATTTATATAGATTTATACTCTCAAAAAGTTACACTGCTTTTTACATTAACCTTTTAGTGTCTAGGTCCATAATTTAATTTAGACAAGAAAAGTCTATAGACTGCGCCAGAATTTACTACTCCACTGGCTGAAATACTCTGAGTTCTGTATTGATGAGAAATTGCCTACTTTTGAAAGGAATAAACAAATGCCAGGATAGTTTTTGTATGCTGTTCTAGTGGTTGTTGGCCTTAGCTGCCCATGAGAGATACCCATGGAGCCTTAAAAAAAATAAGGCATCCTATAGAAGATCCCAATCCAGTCAGTGAGGAGGGGTAGGTACAGGGCTTTATATATGGTTAGAGGTTCCCATATGTGATTGTGATGCACACTTAGACTTGAAAACCATTTCTACTCTTCAATAAAATGTATTATCGACCTGAAACTGAAATCAAATGCTTTCTAATACTATGTTACTTTATACACTGGGACAGTTTCTCTTAAGAGTTTGATTGCATTGATTTGGTATTTTCACCAAGCTGAATTATTTAAGAACTTATTGAAATATCTTTGGCAATCATTTCAGGGAATCCACCAGCAGGGAAAATAATACTCATCCTGAATGGAGCTTTACCACCGTGCGAAAGAAACCTGACCCAAAGAAACTGCAGAATGGGGCAGTATGTACATGGAGATGATCACTTCCTCTTGATAGATTTTTTCAAACTATGTAGTGAGATTTTGATAGTCAAAATTATTGGAATTTAATAGCCCTAAAATGCCTGTCTACTCCACTGTGTCCCTAGTATACTTCATTTGTCATTAGTTATGAGCTAATTAACAAAAGGTCATAGAAATAATTTATGTGGCCACTTGTATAATTTTAAATGTATTTTACCTAGAGATACATATATATCCAGTGAAATTATGGATATCTATTGTAATCCTAGAAGTTAGAAGCCTTCTGGATGATGGATGAAATTAGTGATGGGAAGATAGCATGGAGATTTGCTTTATATTGGGTCTTTTTTTGTGGGGGGGGTAGATTCAAATTAATGCACATTTACCATAGGGGGAAAAAACAAAGAAAATATGAATGAAAGTTTTAATTTCATGTATATAATCTATATTATTTGTTCAAAGGAGAAAGAACTTGTGCAAACCCTGAGCTGTTTGTCTATGATAATCACACCTGCATTTGCGGAAGTAAGTACAGATTCATCATTGACTATGTGTCTTAAGAAGTATAATAATTTTAAATGTTATAGCTATTGATCTTTCTCAGCTTAAACAGCAGGATGAGAATAATGCTAGCAGGAATCAGGCAATTGAAGAACTCGAGAAAAGTATTGCTGTGGCTGAAGCCGCCTGTCCTGGCATCACAGATAAAATGGTGAAGAAATTAATTGAAAAATTTCAAAAGTAAGTTTGAAATGTCATTTAAAAAAAAACTACTTTGACATTTTCTGTTGGATGTTAATTTATAATGCAATCTAATTACCTTGATTCAATTATTTAAGTTGTTCCTTTCAAAATCACTTTTTTATAGTTGTATGCTTAAAAACTCCTTTATTCTATAATGCATGAACTGTATATTCTGTTGTATTAACCATCCAATGTCAAGTCTCCTTCCATCACCATTTATTCCCCCTTTACCTTCTTCTACCTTCCTCTACCCTATTTTTCTCTGGTAATCACTATACTATTGTCTGTGCCTCTGAAGTCCTTGTGTGGTTGTTGTTTGTTTGTTTGTTTATTTGTTTTTGCTTAATTTTATTAACTAATGTCGCCAAAATAAACTGAATTAAAAAGAAGAAAAAACAAATTTCATAAAAGTTTTGTTTGTTGTCCATTTTAAACATTAGCTTTTAGCATTTTATCTTCAGGCATTACAGAGTAATTTTACACTGAATTAAATGCCACCCCCCCCCCATTTTTCCTGCTAAAGTAAGTCTAGACAAAAGATTATGTATGGAATATATTTTTATCTGGGCCCTTGTAAACAGGCCCTTGTAATCTAGGAATGCGTTCATTTTTGCCACTACTCTTATCACACCACTATTTACAGTTTCCAGTGCTAATTTCTATAAATTTAATCCCCATTAAACAAATAAGGAAAGGATTTTAGGTAGGTGGACTCAATGAAGATATAAATATTCCTTATAATTAACTTTAGTTTCTATACTATGTCTTAACCTGTTGGTTTACTTTTTTTTAACATTCAACAAAGTTCTTACATTTAATTTTTAAATACTCTTTTGAACAAGGCTTTTGTACAAATCTACAACTCCTTAGCTCAAGTAAGTTATAAAGTAGTACTAATTTTAGCCTTAATCCCATTATATTGCTTCTTGGTGCATCTTTATATATATTTTATATATATATTTTATTGATTTTTTACAGAGAGGAAGGGAGAGAGATAGAAAGTCAGAAACATCCATGAGAGAGAGACATTGATCAGCCGCCTCCTGCACGCCCCACAGTGGAGATGTGCCCACAAGCAAGGTACATGCCCCCAACCAGAATCGAACCCGGGACCCTTCAGTCCGCAAGCCAACGCTCCATCC
The DNA here is from genome assembly GCA_011751065.1 of Lasiurus cinereus. NCBI lineage: Eukaryota > Metazoa > Chordata > Mammalia > Chiroptera > Vespertilionidae > Lasiurus > Lasiurus cinereus. The sequence goes on along the minus strand of JAAGEH010000015.1, from coordinate 19,061,290 downwards.
ACTGAGCCAAACCGGTCTCGGCTTTATATTTCTTTGTATTGGTGATATCACTGACATCAAGTAGGAACAAACTATAAAGCCTTATAAAAGCATATACTCTCATTGATCTTTAGATCTGATAAAGCCTACTTGTACTTATAACCTAAAACTCTTTGGATTTTAAAATTTTTCTCTCTTTTCTAATTTGTAAAAACATTAATTGCCAGTTGTAAAATCAAATGTGGAAGGGATTTTTGAACTTCTTTAAATTTTTAACATCTACATGTTAGGATTCAATGGAAAGGATTTAGTTTGCTGAATCGGTTTCTTTATTGTAGACTTCATAGAGATGTGAAATATAAACATGCATAGTTATATATCAATAGAAGTTTTTCTTAACTTTGTAGGTGTTCAGCAGATGAATCCCCCTAAGAAACTTAATATTGGCTTTCATTTCATGTGGACTCAGAGAAACCCACCAAAGTTACTTCAAGCTTAACAATGCTTAACTCATGAGCTCCATGTGCCTTTGGATCTTTGCAACATTGAAGATGTGAAAGAAGCTATTCAACTATTTTGTGATGGTGTTTATCATTTTATATTTTAAAGAGATTATTTTGTAAGGAATAACTTTTAATACTATCATTTCATCTGTTTTCTAGTAAATGTTGAGATACACTTTTGCTTGTAGATATCATTTTAAGTTACTAGGATGAATACCTTTTATGTTTTGATCTTTAGTTAACTATACACTGATAAAACATATAGGTCTTTCAAAGTCATTCTAAATATTCAACTTTTGTAAACCATCAAACCTCAAAAAGCTTTTTTAAAAAAATACAAGCATGTTCTAAAAATTACTGTTGGTGGAGAGGTGCAAACAAGTCATACCTTCTCAAAAGAGAAGTTTTTAATAAACTCTTGGAAATGGTACCTGGAAAAGTATTGACTCTTCTACAAAGTTGGTATGATATTCCAGGTAGCTGAATGACGATCACATTAAAGGGCCCTGTGTTTGAAGCATTTAGAGCAACATGTAGCAACAGGGGTACTTCTTGGTTTGCAGTATTTACCTTCTCTTTTAGAAGAGTAAATTAACCCTTATTTAACATGGTTGAGGATTTAATGCAACACCAAGTGATACTGTAGGAATTAGTCTTCATTTTTAAAATCTTCAATTCAAGTAGCATATTATATGCTTAGATTTGGGGAGCTTAAAAAGCTGCTCTTCATGTGATTAAAACCTGATCAACAGGTAGGAATATAATTTACACCAGCATATTTTTGTAATGGTAGTAAATATGCTATAAACTATTTATACATTTTTGCTCTTCATAATTATCCAGTACATAAGCATCATTTGTTCATTTTTGAAAGGGTATTTAAATAGGCATTTGGTTCATATGAAAGTAACCATAGAATAGGATTATTTCTGTCTGTACAAAGGTAAGTTAGACTGTACAGTTAATTTTCAGTTATATTTATGGTACTGTTTATGTGAGTAATACTTTTTTTAAGCCCAGTACTAGTATATATATTATGCCTGCCTAAGTTTTGAACTGTAGTTGTAGAATTATTGATACTAGTTAAATTTGATGGTTGATGTTTTATTATTTGGAACTGCACAATTTTGTTTTTGCACAAAAGTCATTTTTAAAAATCTGAATAATTGCCAAATATTAGAAGAAAGATATTCTTCAAGTAAAGAATATAGTTTTTAATCAAAGTGGCCATTACCTCCTCTTTTTGTAACAATGAAGACAAGTTTTTGTCATATGCCAAGAAAATTCTTTTCGTTGATGTGTATACTTTAACAATTACTTTTAACACATTGTATTTTCAAGTAATGGCTCAGTTAAAATTTTCACCTTTTATGTAACTGAAACTCAATTACAGTTTATAATCTGTAGAGGCCATGAAATAAATTTGCCACTCATATTATGAGTTAAAAGAATATTTTTATAAAAGTAAAAACAACCAATTTATAAATTGATTATTTGAAACTTTACACCACAACCGCATCATAAATATAAATTGTATTGCTCATTCATTGTAGTTATTAGTCCTGTAAACTGTTTCTAGGTGAAGCGTACTCCAGGGGGATAAAATAAATATTTAAATTTTCTGGTCCTCAGTGTTTATTTTCTTGAGGAATGTATGGTGTGGTATTTTAATTGTTTCAAATCATTTCCCCTTTGTACTTTAATTTATTGTGGGAATTGTAATACTAATTGGGACCTAAAAGATATTATTCATATTAAGCATTGATTATAGCTACAGTGAATATATGTCCTCATTTCCACCTTTTATTTTGACAAAATTATTAACAGAGTACTCTTTCACTCAAAAATATTCTAGGTTGGACAATAAATTATATGCTCCCTCTGTTAACAGTTTTTATTAGGAAATCTCAAAGATTTGAATCCTACAGTTCTCCAGGGAAGGCAAACTTTACAAATACTTACAGATATTAAAACAAGAAACAACATATAAGCCTAAATAAATTTGAGTTTTTCCTGGAGAAAAAGTCAAAGGTGAACTTAATATAGGTTTGAGGATGTTTAGGATTGGACTTCAATAGTGGGGTGGGCAAAATTAGGTTCACAGTTGTGAGTATGTGAAACACAGAGTTAATAAAGCTACAGTGGTACCTCGAGATACAAGTTTAATTTGTTCCGTAACCTTGAGGCGTGAGAACTATGAGACGCTCGAGTCGCAATAAACTGGTGGGTCGTGTCTAGCCGGTCGATCCGCACGATTACTCCTATCTCAAATGTTGCTCGTATTTCAAAGCAAAAATCGCTCGCTCAAAGGCTCATATCTCAAAAATCTCGTATGTTAGGGCACTCATATCTCGAGGTACCACTGTATTGTAATAATCAAATCTGCATGTCTTTTCCCATACAAACAACTGTAAACATACTTTTGCTTTCTGCTGCGGTCTCTGCTGCCCGCCTGCTTCCCTCCCTTCTCCACCACCCCACTTGCTTGCTTCTCTGCCGCTTCATTCCCTTCTGCAGTGCTTGGCTTCCTTCTATGCTGGCTTCAGTCTCTGCTCTGTGCCTTGATATGCAAATTAATTGCCATCTCGGTTAGTTTGATTTGCATACTTGCTCCTGATTGGCTGGTGGGTGTGGCTTGTGGGCATAGTGGAGGTGCAGTCAATTTGCATGTTTCTTTTATTAGATAGCATGAACTGTCTATTCTATATTTGTAAGTTATTGGAAACAATTTCAGGAGCAGGAAAGAAAGTGCTAGAATATGGAAAAGGGGTAAAGGAAAATATATTAAAAGGGATTTTTCTGATGTAAAGACTAGGAGAATAAGAAAATTATTCTATCCATCTTTTCTCCATTAAGTAATATATAAAAATAGCTTGCTTATATAATTGCAACATTTTTAAAGTTAGTACTTAACATTATCTTATATGCTTTACTCAAAATTAAATTCAGTAAACCAAAAGATGTTCCTAAATAGAATGCTGTCCCTTCCAGGGGGAATAGTAGAAAAGTTCTGAATGGGTTAAGAATAGACTTTTGGTTTATTAACTCAGTCTGCTTTTAGTACTATCATTTGTTTTCAGCTATCCTAATTCAACCACTTCTTTATCCATAACTATATATTTTCACTGGCCTACCTCCTTTCACTTTTTCAGTCCTTTTCCTTAGTAACACGCTAGAACTAATCACTCCTGAAATTAATTAAGACAAAAGGAAGATAATAGAGCATTTTTAATAAATGGATTTCAGTCATTCTCTGTTAAAATACTTTTCATCTCATTTCCTTGCCTACATACATGCAACAAGATATAGCAGGAGATTAAACAAACCAACAGTTAGCTTTTCTCTTTCACTACGTAAAATAGATAGTTAAAAATAAGAAGTAATAAGTTAAACATTATTATATCCTCAGCAGGCATATATCTGGCTTTAGAAATTGATTAATTCATTCATTTCTAAGGATTAGAATTCTGCCAAGTCCTAGATAAATTATAAATTTGTGGCTGTTGAGAGAATCTATGACACATCTTGTTCCTGAGCTACAGGAAGGCCATGATCCCTTTAACATATCTTATAAAAATTGAAGTTCTTAACATATTATAGGACCATTTTTACTGGGCCTCACACAGATAATGAGGACTAAAATCTTTAGTCATAGTGCTATTTAAGAACAAAATGACTAACACAGTCACGATCTACTAAATCACTAACCGACATATGAAGCCAATTCTATATTGCAGCCCATGCTGTCACCATTCTTCAGTATTAAGGAGCCTGATCTTCATTTATAATGTCTCTATGGGAACATGTGTCATGGAGATGACAAATACCCATCTCACTTCACCACAGTGCTAATAAGGAGAGGGCATGTTCCACAGTTCTTTTAGAGAGAATAGAAAAATAGAAGTTGATAAACAAGGCAGCATTTGAATCTTTCATAGGCCACATACCTAAACTTCGAAGATTACCTAACTACCAATGAATAGGAACTAAGAAAATGGTTTATACGGAAAGTTCCTTCGTTTTACCGAAGTTGGTAACAGAACTGGTCCAAATATGGTCACAGAGTTTACACTTTTAAGCTAAAAAGTAATTGCATGGTTTTAACAAAGTCCTGTCTTCAGCAGTTGTATTGGAAGAAACATTTTCATCTTCTTCATCTAGCTGTAGACTACCAGAAGACAAGCGAATTCTGGCCATGGGTGACCTCATTCCTTTACCATACAAAGAGTAATAGTCTGGTTTAAGAAGCTCTGATTCAGAATCACTGGACTCATTAGCTACACATCTTTCTGCTGCTCCCTGATCCATTAAAACTGTTGGAAACTCCTGCTCTGCAAACATATGAGTAAACAGGTCAGCTTTACAACTCAGAGCAGGACAAGGCCCTAAAGGTCTAAATTCTGACCCAAAAGGAAAACGGATGGTTTTCATGTCTGATTGGCTGTGGGAGCGTTTAGGGGGTAGCTCTTGATTATATGCAAATGCATCTTCTAAATCTGGGTCTTCTAGATCTACATTGATGTTACTCCTACCATTTGCCATATCCATAGCTTCTTGGAGTTCTTGACAGTCTTGCTGATAGCTCTTCATTCTGATGTTCCTTGGGCTTCTTTTGGCTGGCTTCATTGCAGTGGGTTCTAGACAGCTGTCTAGCTTTTCCCTTTCCTCTACCATAATTGGAGACCATCTGGGCACCTGGGGTGGTTTGTCCATATAAAAAAGTATTTGAGGAGGCATAATATCAACCTGCTGACCAGTACAAGGAATATACGGCACATCTGTGTATGTTAGCCTCCTTGCTGGACTCACTTTGCTTGTAAGGCCAGAAGATGTGTTCATGTGATTGTCAGCAAACTTACAGCTTGTTCGGAAGGAGCTTAGAGGACTTCTTTTCTCAAAGTAGTCTCTAGAATCAGTGTCAGGATCAGGGTCAGTGTTAAAGACAGGATCAGTATAAAAAACAGAGAAAGAGGAACTGCTTTGCGATTGATGTAACAATGTGGGATCTGCCTCTGGTTTGGAACGCTCCAGCTCTGCTGCAAATGTCACCTCCACTGCAGAGTTTCTCCTCCTACTGTCTAGCACAGGCTCAGATGCATGCACTCCATTCACATTTCGGTAGTACCCACTGCCATATGTTAGTCTCAAATCTTCCACCTTGAGAGAAAGGACATGTTGGTAAAAGAAGGAAAAAGTCATTTGGTTGGGTGGGATCAGGAATCTAAATTAGCCTTAAGTTTTGCAAAGGTGATTGTTCACAAAGTTATTTCAAATCATCTCCTATTCCAGGGTTGATAAATATATTCAGGAAAGGTAATAACTTGTACCATATCCCAATTCATGTGCAAAAACACACATATGACACTATCCTTTCTCAGTTCCATGCCACTCTCGGGCTCCAAGTTCTCTATGTACTTTAGCCAGAATTGTACTTCACACAGTATGGTTTAGTACATATATCAATGAGTCAGGAGTTCTTACTTCTCTCCTGGCTCAATGCTGTGTGACCTAAAGCAAGTCTTCTAACCTCACTGTTCTGCCTATTTTCTGTAAAATGCTGAGAAGGAGGCCTATGACTGGCATGAGAGGGTCATATATTACATGGTACCTTTCAACATATGTGATGCCTTTCAGATAAAAATTGCCCATATTTGAATGAAGACATAAGAGTTTATGAAACCTATAATTAATTTTTTTTGTGAGAGCAAAATCAAATTAACATAGTTCATACTATAACACTCACATGAAGCCATCATTTCAGTTTCAGGATAATAGTACTTTGTTCTTCAATTGAGTTACAAAATTATACAGCAAAAGTACTTTAAAACTTTAAACCAACACCTTATAGCTTCCTCTGTGCCTTAAGTTATTATAGGTAATACAAAGCCATATATATTCATTTCACTCTACATTTTTCAACATTTTAGCATTGCATATTGCAATTTAAGCCAGATCCTTCCATTCTATAAGATACACGCCAGTGGTCATGTACTAAATGCTCTTCTATTGGCTGGAAAGATTGAGCTAACAAACCTCCATGGGAAGCTAATCTACTAAAATGCAGTAACTGTGAGATTCTGGCAGAATCAATTATTGGAAGCTTTTGAAATAACACATTACACTTTAAAAAAAAAAAGCATTTTCAGAAGCCTTACTTGTTTTGAGACATCAGAGAGGAGATCTGGTGAAGATCTGCACTGTCGTTCATGGTACTGAGATGGGTAATGTTTCCTGAAATTGCCAAATGAAGAATGTATTGAAATGGTGTTTATGTGAATATAGGATACACATAAATCTCTAAATTCAACTGAAATTGAAGAGAGAGAGAGAGAGAGAGAGAGAGAGAGAGAGAGAGGAGAGAGGAGAGAGATAAAAACAAAACCATGTACCTTTCAAATGGCAAGCTCTTCAACCTCCCTTTCCCCCCATATTCCAAAAGTTGCCTTTGGGTTCTTCCACTATTATAAGAAAAAGAGAAACATTGTATTAATGCTAGTTGTAAATGAATAGGCTACTAAAATTCAAAAGCCTCATTAATTGTTAAAATATTAAGAGTCTGGATTAATAACATATGTCATAAATCTTTGACCAGCATATTAATAATACCCACTTAACTAACCACCAGGCATAGAGCAACCTCCATTAGATCCAAGAAAATTTAAAAAGCCTCTGAACAGGGTTCTATAACTGTTAAAAATTTTGGCCTTAGAAATAATATGCTTTATTTTTGTAGTCGCTTTCTCTACTTCCAAATTTACAAAGAATTTCTAATGATGCTATTTTCCTATTTTCCTAACCCATGACAGAAGAAAAACAGCTAATTAAACAGTAGAAGAGGTTGCTTCAGTCAGACATGCACTAGCGAAAAAAACAGATGATTGGAAGAAACATAGGAGCCAAAAAAGAAATCACAAGAATAATAAAACCCAACAATTCTGGGCCATTTATCATTGAAATACAGGATCTGACATGTTTCCCCCACCTTGAGGCCATTACCTTACTACAGTAGCCTGCAGATGATAATAAGTAATATTTATAATTACTAAGGCCATTTAAAAAGGCAAAATATTATCAGTATCATCTGTTTAAGAAGTTGGGAATTACAGAATACATTTTGGAAAGATTCCATCAAAATTATGTATGTTTAAAAAAAAATCTTGAGGGGAATCAAGACGGCAGCATAGCTAAACACCTGAACTTGCTGCCTCACACAACAACAACAAAAATACAACTAAAAGAAAAAACAGACATCATCCAGAACCACAGAAATGTTGGCTGAGAGGAAATTCTACAACTAGAAGGAAAGAGAAAGTACACTGTGACTCAGAGGAGGTGCAGAAATAAAATGCAAAGGTACAGAGGCATGGGTGTGGAAAGGAAGCTTGCAACTGACTATGTAGTTGTCTTTTTCAATCCAGAAGGAGACACAAGCACCCAACTGCTCTGAACTCCAGTTCTGGGTGAGATTCTGGAGACCCAGACTCATATGGGAAAGAAACTGGACTGTCTGGCCAGAACACAAGGGCAGTTTTCTTTCAGAGGTGCTTGAACAGATTACCGAGGGACACTGAGACTGAGTCCTCTTAGGGCAGAGCTGATGGTCAGCCAATGTGGTTTGCACCTGAGAGACCCTGCCCCAGCTGTGAGCAGAGGCTTTTGCATATGAATGGCCTGGCCCTTTGCAATCTAAAATTACCTAACAAACTGCAGGTGGGTCAAAGAGACTCAGAACATCCAAAAGAAGGATCAAGGCCTCACAGCAGCTTGCATTACTTCACAGATGGGCCTCATCTGGGCACCCCCAAACCCCAAACAAAGAAGAGGAATCTGTATTTCTCTCCATAGCTCCTGCTGGGTGGCCTCAAGCAGAGGCTAAATTAGCACCTCCTTGGAGATCCAAGAGCCAGTGTACCCAAGGGTCAGAGTAGGACCATCCAGATTACAACTCCTCAGATCCATAAGGGACACACTCAGGGGGGGCAGACTCAGTGAGCACCAAAGCCCCACTGATACAAGGGTGTATCCAGCATATTAATTCTCCCATCATAGACACAGCTGATCCACACAGCCAATTGGCCTGGAGGTCAATTCCTGCCAGTGATACCAACAGCAATCAAGGCCTAACTATAACAAGGCTGTGCACACAGCCCACAAAGGGGTGCACCAAGAGTGTCCACTTCAGGTAATGGGGAAGGCTGAGCCACTGAGCGCTATAGGACACCTAGCACACAAAACCACTTTATCAACTCAGGGAAGCAGCCAAATTATGGAGACAAACAGGTCACAAATTAAAGAAATGGAGGAAAGCAAACTACTAGATATAGAATTCAAAACCATGGTTATAAGGTTACTCTAGAATTTTCTAGAAACCTCCAAGAAATTTAGCAAGAACCTCAAGGATATAATAAAGGACCAACTAGAAATTAAGCCTACACTGACTGAAATAAAGAACAATATACAGAGATCCAACAGCAGAATAGAGGATCCCAAGAATCAAGTCAAAGTTTTGGAATATGAGGAAGCAAAAAACACCCAACTGGAAAAAAGAAAAAATAACCCAAATATATGAAGGTAGTGTAAGGAGCCTCTGGGACAAGTGTACCAACATTTGAATTATGGGGGTGTCAGAAGAAGAGAGAAAGCAAGATATTGAAAATCTATTTGAAGAAATAATGACAGAAAACGTCCCCTACCTGGTGAAAGAAATATATTTACAAGTCCAGGAAGCCCAGAGAACCCCAAACAAGAGGACTCCAATGAGGACCACACCAAGGCACATCACAATTAAAATTCCAAGGGCAAAAGACAAAGAGAGACTCTTAAAAGCAGCAAGAGAAAAACAGTTACCTACAAGAGAGTACCCATATGATTGTCAGCTGATTTTTCAACGGAAACTATATAGGCCAGAAGGGAGTGGCAAGAAATATTCAAAGTGATGAATAGCAAGAACCTACAAACAAGAATACTCTACCCAGCAAAGCTATCACTTAGAATTGAAGGTCAGATAAAGAGCTTTACAGATAAGAAAAAGCTAAAGGAGTTCATCACCACCAAACCAGTATTATATGATTGCTGAAGGGTATTCTTTAAGAAGAGGAAGAAGGAGAAAAAGGTAACTAAAAATTATGAAAAAATACATATCTACCAACAAGTGAATCTAAAAATCAAATGAATAAAAAATCTGATCAAAAGAATAAACTGGTGAATATAATAGAAT